>JARVGQ010000210.1:24611132-24630874 GCA_031762355.1 Hypsolebias martinsi
TTTTCCTGGCAGCTGCATTTCTAACATCCTTCTACCAATATACCCACTGTCCCTCCTCTGGACATGTCCAAACCATCGCAGTCTGACCTCTCTAACTTTATCCCCCAGTTTTTCAACCTGTGCTGTACCTCTGATGATCTCATTCCTAATCTTTTTAATCCTTGTCACTCCTAAGGAGAACCTCAACATCTTCATTTCTGCTACTTCCAGTTCCTTCTCCTGTCTTTTTGTCAATGCCACTGTCTCCAGACCATACAACATAGCTGGTCTTACAACTGTCTTGTAAACTTTAAAGCTATTGTGTTACACTTGAAATGAAGTCAAGCAGATTTGGACTAGTTTGTTTTAAACATGGACATGTTTTCCCAGAGGAAAGCTCCCATGCAAGTGTCAAAATACAATTCCTGCACCCTCAGTAGTGGTTCGAGATGCCCACATCAACTTTGTGATAGTAACAAATGTTAATGTTACAAATTCAAGCAACAAGACCGCAATCCTCTTTGACTCAGGGAAATTAAGAACACTCCTGAAAGTCAAAGCATTCTGGAGATCTCAAGAATTCTGTTCACCAACTCGTCGTCACCTGTCACAAACCAAAGATATTCAACCTTAACGAGGTGGACTCTTTTATTGTTTTAAAGTTGCAAGTTTCATAAAGGGACTCATATGTGGGACCAGAACAGTAAACAGACTGTAGATCTTCAGAGTTACCCTTTCAGATACTAGAAATAAAATATTAAACAGATTCATCTTAATGAAAATACAGCCGGTAATAATAACCTAGAGGCACTGTAAGTAGGGATGCACGATATTATCGGCATGGTATCGGTATCGGCTGATATTAGTGTTAACATTCAATATTGGACATCGGCCATTCCATCAAAATAACTCTGATATAAAATGTGCTGGTTTTGTATGACAACCCAGTGACAAGGATGCCTGCAGCGGCAGCACAACGTGATGATGTCACGAACGCCTACCTGATCTGATCACGGCGGAGAGGAAGAAGTCAAAATGTCGCTGGTGTGGAAGTTGATTTTTGTTTTTTTGTTTTTTCATTGAGGATATTGGATTTCAAAGATTTTTGGGCTACGTTGAGCCTCGCTAATAGCTGATATCACTTGAGTGAGTTTTACCACAGACATTTGGACGTCAAGTGTTAGTATGATTAGTCTTACTGCACAATGGATAGACAAAAACTTTCAACTTAAAAAGTCTGTCCTTCATGCACAAGAGTGCAGATGATCCCACACTGCAGCTGGGAACCTGGAACAAGCCTCCACAAGTGAGACAGCACCACAGGTGACTAATGCTAATAAATAACATTTAACACTTTTCATTTAATATAAGTTACAGTGCTATGCATATCATATGGCTGTTACTGAATATATGTCACTAGCTCTTACAGCTGTTACACAATTTTTGTATCCAATAAGCCTAAATAAGAGGGCTATGTTCTGACAAAGGAACATATATAAAATATCTGTATCGGCCAAATAGGTTTTAACATATCGAATATCGGTCAAAAATCCAGTACCGGTAGTCCCCGGTTTACGGCCGAGTTCCGTTCTAACGGCCCGGCCGGATACCGAAAAAGCCGGATACCGAAACCGAAAGCACATGGCGGCCGTATACGCGAGTTTTCAGCCTTAAACTGAAACTGAAAGCACATGGCGGCCGTAACGTCTTTTTAAACGCATTATTTACAACCTAAAACAACGCCAGCATACATTTTGTGTCCCTAAAATGTATTTTAAAGCTGCTAGCTTGCTAACAGACAAAAAAACCCTCAGAAAATAATGGAAAAAAAGTGCCGTATGCAGCCGGATGACGTCATATGGTGCGTTCAGGTGCGGTCGTGAGTCCGAGTTGCCGTAGGTCGAGGATTGCCTGTACTGAGGGTTGGCAAATACCTGCCAACTACTAACCTCACATTAATATCAGTACTACATTTTCTTACATAGTCATCAGTTTACTAATATGATCTAGTTTATGGATAAAACATATATGCTAAATGGTAATGTCAGTGTTTGGGCTAAAGCTCAGTTTTAATCTCTGTTATATAAAGCTTCAATATATTCAGCCTCGTATAGTTAAAGGCTAACTTTGAGTTATTAGTATACCAGAGACTCTGATAGCAGATCTCTGGTCAGACTGAGTAAACAAAAGGTATATTTTTACCTAAAGTGTAATCCTGTATTGGCTTTAATGATTACAGCTCTTAGAATTTTATTACAGCAGCAGTTAATGCTTGACCAGGCTTGTTGGTATTACAGATCAATCATCTTCTGTTTTACATTTGATATGTTTATTTTTAAATAAAATATCGGTTGTTTTATGCAGTTTTGGACCAGCGATGCAGCATAAAGCATGCACAAGGCGTTGACTTGTGGCTTTTACGGTACATGTAAACACAGTGATAGGTGTAGCACCTAACAAGATGGCTGCCACAATTCTCTCCTAGCTCCGTCTGTAGCCATTCCAACATGTTTCAGTGTTTCACGTACTTACGCTCTGAGGAATTAGCCTGGAATTTCCTGTACAAATTCTCTTTATTTATACCCCATGCTGTGTGTTTTTAGTGGTTTTTAATTTCAAGACAGTTCCAGATTCTACTAGAAAGAATTGCTTTTGATTGAAAGTCTCTCAAGAACTGAATATTCAGAAAAATTTAGTTAACCCTTTGTTTTACTTTTCGTTTTTTAAATTTAATTATTGTTTTGATGTGTGGAAACAGTGTATCCTGTGTGCTTCGCTTGTTGCTGATAAAAAGCACTGCCCCCACTGAGACAAATAAAAAAGACAAATTTACTATAAATCGTAGCAGACCATGTTGGTAAACCTGAACGCAGTACTGTTTCAGTGTCGTGATGACGTTGCACCCGTTTGTTTTTGTGTCATATATTCTAACGCTGCTCCTCCCTTCAGGCCCTGACCTCGGAGCTGGCTCAGGCACGTGACGAGACCAAGAACACCCAGAACGACATCCTCCACAGCGAGAACGTGCGGGCCGGCCGAGACAAATACAAGACCTTGCGACAGATCCGGCAGGGCAACACCAAGCAGAGGATCGACGAGTTTGAAGCCTTATAGGAAGCCGTCGTCGCTTTGCGGCGCTCCCCTTTCTGACTGGTCTCTACGCCTGTTCGTCTGCAGACACAAGCTCACACTCACGCAAAGACACGTTGACCAACACGCTGTTGGTTAAACCCGGAGCACCGTAGAAGCAGAGCCGAACTCTTTGAGTTCACAGCATTCAGGGCTTAAAAAAAAACAAAAACAACAATGTAGTGCCAAAACTATCTGTCCTCTTTTTATTCTCCTCTTTGTTTTAATTGTTCTTTATGGATTTGATTTAGTGTGTATCTTTGATCAGTTCGAACAATTTGTTTTATGCTGCAGAGGGCGTTGTCACGTTTTATTGCGGTGTTATGTAACCAAAGCCTGCTTCTGCTGGTTTCTTTAGTTTTTTTTTTTTATAGTGACCAATCAGAAAGGGCAAAACAGTATACGCAGGAAAATGTATGTTTTCCGTTATATTTGAACACTTCCATTTATGTTTATTATTGCTATAAAGTAGAATGAGATCTTAGTTTGATATTTATACTGTATATGGGACATGAAAAGGGTATTTCATCTTGGTTTGTATATTTTTGCTGTCTACTAATGATAAAAGCTTTTACCTAAATACTTCCAGTCTTCTGTTCCATATGTTTTTCCTTTAGATCGCTTGAATAAAGAGATTTAAATGTAAATTATTTTTATTGTGGATCAAACAACTCATCGTAAGGACATCGATGCTCTGGTGCGTTTTCGAAGCGTCCCCTTCAGAGCTCTGTGTATTTTTCAGTTTTGTCCTTGTAGAATGAGATGAGCATGTGCTTTATGGTTTCACCTTCTTAAAGTGGCCTTTCTGTCTGGTGGTCTCTCTGCAGACTGTTCTGCAACACCTCTTCTTGGTGTTGTAGATGTTTTTTTTTTTTTCTTCCTGAGTTTAATGAAGCTTGAGCTAACCCAAACATTGTAAGACCAAACTCTTTGTCTTCAGACTAGACCTTACACTGTAATGGAAACACACCTCTACGCTGGACTTTGTATATAACCAGGATTTTATAAAAAAGGTGTTCAACTTATCGGCAATAAAGAGACCTAATTTTACGTCGGTGTGCGTTTTATTTTACACCGTTTATCAAACGGAAGTGGACGCTTCATGCCTGGGGTTGCAAAGGTTGATGATCTTCACAGTTTTTCTGTTTTTCTATTGTTGCGGGGACAATGGAAAAACGGTGCGAGTTTAAAAGATTTATTGAAAGGTTTTTTGGTTTTGCTCAGATACAAGTTTGTCAGCTGGTTGTGACAGAAGCGGGCTGGGCGAGTGTTTGAGACTCCTGATCAGGGGTCTGCAACCTTTACCATCAAAACAGCCGTTTCTGCCCCTTTGTTCACTAAATTAAATGAGTCTGGAGCCACAAAACTTGCTACAACTGGGATTCTCAACCAGTGGCCCGCAGACCACTTGAACCTAAGACCCGAACTCTTGCATGACATGCATTATTAATTACTATAATGTCCACATATGTGGATTGGTCATAGGAGGCCAAGTTTGTTGGAGGACACTTTTCCGGCCTGTAGGGTTTTCTGGCCATTGCAAAGCTGAAAATATATTGTGAATTTTAACATTTGGTTATATTTTTACATTTAAAAATAAAAGACAAGATTCTTGCAAAGAAGTAAAAATTTATTTCCCAATAAAAAAAAAAAATGTTACAATGAACTATGCAGGTCCAGGTATTTTTTTTTTAATTGTGGAAAAATTAAGTATCCTACTTAGAATAAATAGTTAAGTATATTTTACTCCTATTAGTTCTAGTATTCACATAGTTGCAAAGGAAATGACAGAAAAACTGCTAAAACGTTCCCTTTTTGTTATAAGAACCAATAAAATTTAGTTTACAGTTAGTTTTGATCAAAGCCTGAAAGAGCCGCATGTGGCTCCAGAGCCGCAGGTTGCAGACCCCTGTTCCTGACGGAGCACAAGGCAAGCTGTAAAAGTGCAGACCGAAATAAATAGTTTATACAACAAAAATCAAATTAAACATGACGTTCTTATCGCTGGTACTAAATAAATACTTTCAACAGAGAATAAAGTGCAGATTTTCTGGTATTTAAATAAAATGAACAGTTGGTGACAGCATTGTCCTGAGATGCCACTTGACAAGAGAAAACAGATTTAAGAAGAAAACAGGTTCTTTCTGAAGCAGGGTGTCTGTTAGCCTTTCACTGCTTCGTTAGGCTCAAAAAGGTTGTGCAGGTCTGCTTCGTCTCTGAAGTAATCACCTCCTGGGCTGGGCGGCCGTGCCTCCAGGTCACATTCATCAGAATCCTGCTCGTTTCCCGCTAACGTCGTTTGCAGGAAGGCTTGTCTCCTCCGATTAGAGAACGTGGAGTTAAAGAGGAAACTGACTCTGGAAAGATGCTCTGACGGCAGCAGAGCGACCTTTGACCCTCACAGCAACACTTCACTTTAAAGGTTAAACATTTATATTTAGTTAATTCTATGCGACTCCAAGGATCTGACTAGTTAAAACTCTGTCACAACAGGTGGCGGGTGACAAGGTTCAGCTAATGCTAGGCCTTTAGCTTCTTGTGTCTTAGCTTCTGCCAGTCAAATATTATAAATTAATGTATAAAATACAATATATACGTAAAACAGTAGTCCCTTGCTATTTTGCGGTTCGACTTTTTGCGGACACTCTCTTTCGCAGTTTTTCAAAGTAAAATTGAACACGAGGGGGGAAAAAAGTACAATTGTCAACTTTAATATTACGTGATTGGGACAGTACAGGATGCTGTTCAGTAAAAAAAAAAAATTTGACAAAATAAAATAATTTGGACAGTTGTCTCCTTTTTGTAGTTTTCTCTCAATAAGCCTAGGACTACATTTCCCAGAAGCCAACAGTGCACCACCCAGAAGCTTTGTGCCTTCTGCTGAAATACGTAGAGGGAAAGTTTTGATCTGATCCGAAAAAGGTTCAGTTCTTTACAGTGACTTTGGCACTCAGCGGATGCATGGAACCCACCGGGAACCGGACGAGAATCGGACCCCCCAGACTCATTGGTGAACCCGAGAGCTGCTAGCCGGCCCACAAGGACGTCTGAGCGCGGGACACGCCGCCGTAAATCCGTCTTCCCTCTGGAGCCCACTGCCACTACCTCGAGCGAGAGAGACGACCAGAACCAGCAGGGTATGTCCACCAAAACGGAACCAATTCGGAGCAGAACTGAGCCGCTGCTGTTCTGCAGAGCTGGTGAGATAAAATTTAGTAGCTACATATAAGTATGTTGTTAAAATTAATAGGTTTAAGAGTTTAGAACATTGCAAGAATGTGGGAAGGGTTTCTAAAGCCTTAAAGTATATATAAATACTGTACTAAGATAATTATTGAAGGGGTGTCTGAAATGTAACACTAAAAAAAAAAAGAAAAATAAAAAACAAGGGACTACTGTATAAATACTGTATAATACTGTATGAGACGGGCTAAGAGAGAACAAATTGGTGCTTTATAATAAAATCTCATAATCAATAGTTTAATGCTTTGCAGGAGTTAAATATTAAGTTACATAATGCGTGCCTATTGTCCATATTGTTCTTATGAATTCTACACAGGGGGAGTTAAAGTAAAGTGTTGCATCAGAAAGTATCAGAGTTCATCCCAGTGCAGCCTTTCAGAGCTGGGCGATCCTGAAGAGCTCTGCGCCTCCGTCCTGGATCCAGACACCTGAACGCAACATTACAAAAGCTGTTTAAACACAATTGATGCAGACGCCTTCAGTGCATTCATCCACACACACCAGAACACACACACACTCCGCCACTCTCAGGTGAAGTGCACACACAGATGGGCCACAGGGAGAGTATTTACCCTCTGACCAGTGTTTGCACTAACGGGAAGGTAGCTCTGAGACTGAATTATTGCAGTGTGGCCTCCTGTTCACCTCTGAGAAACGAAAAGAGCTGCACACATGGAGGAAGTGTTTGAAAGTGATGTTTTCCTGACCTCTAGTGCTGAAAGGAGAAAGACTCAAGCAGTCATTTTGGGTTTTATTGTGTGAATGTTCATTTATGATTTATTTTTCTTCCGTACATTTTTCAGCGTCTTTCTCATCCTGCAGTTTTCAAGCTATTTCATAAACCAAAATGTTCAGCTCTTTCAGGACAATCCTGCTATGACTTTTAGTATTGGTGCAACTTCAGCTTTTTGAAATATTTAGCTTTTTCTGCCATTTTTTTCCTCATAGAAAATAACTGAGCTTATTTTACATCCTTCAAATCTTCAGATCTGTTTGCAACTTATTACTCCTCCTTTCACATTTTGTTCTGGTTCAGCTTCTTTCAGCTTCCTTGTGCAAATTTAAACACATTTTCAGCTAATTTCAGCTGTTTTGTGCTCCTTTCCGATTCTTTCTGCTAACGCTTCTTCTAACATATTTCTGCTAATTTTAACTTCTTATGTTCCTTCCTTAGATAGATAACTTTACTAATTGGCTTTTCTATGTATGTGAATGTTCCTGTAAATTGCTCTAAGACAACTTTGTTGTGATTTGGCATCATATAAATCAACTGACTTGAATTGAAGTACAGTTTATTTCTGCAACTTTCAGATTTTTCTACTGTTTCAGCTATAAACTGCTTAAGCCTTTTCAGCTAATTCAACATGTTTTTGCACTCATTTAAACTTTGTTCAGTCTAATTCAGCAAAAAAAAAAAAGTGCTCTTTCCACTTCCCTCTTGTAATTTCAGCTTCTTTCTGCTTTTTTAGCTACTTTCAGCTGTTCTTTTTTTGTTGCTCATTTCACCTTTTTTTCCACATATCTTCTACTTTTTGTGCTAATTTCTGCTTCTTTCAGCCTAATTGGGCAAACATGTTCCTTCTGCTTTCTTCTGCTAATTTCAGCTTGTTCTAACATTTTCAGCTACCTTTTTAGAAAATGTTTTAGCTAATTTAAGCTGTTTTCAGATAAATTCAAGTTTGTCTTTGTAATTTCTGCTACGTTCAGTCTAATTAAATTTTAGCTTTTTCAGCTAATTCCACTTTATTTGTGTATTTTTATATTTTAGCTCATTTAAGCTCTTTCCACTTTCTTTTCGTAGGTTAAGCTTTTTCAGCCTTTACGGATACTTTTTAAATTTAGCTAATTTGAGCTTTTTTTTTTTTTTTATTATTTTTTTTTTTTAAAGCTAATTTCCTAATATTTGTGATCATTTCTGCTTATTTAAACTAATTCAGCAAATACGTGTTCCTGTTTTCTTCTGTTAATTCTTACATTTCAGCTACATTTCAGCATGTTTTTATACTAATGTCAGCTGTTTTTCCAGCAAGTTCGACAGTAATAAGAATTCACACTGTATTTTTACAGGAAATGCAATTTCTCTAGTTTCCATTTCTGAGCTACTTTGAACTTTTATGTCACAGATTTTAGATGCCAACTGTCTCCTTATCTGTGCATTTTCTGAGAAGCGCTGAGTCAGCTCCTGATTTTTTGGTTATCACATGCAGCATAGCAGTTTTGAATAAAAACTTAAAGTTCATTCATTTATTATCCAGTCACAGAAAAATGAACTCAGATGATCCAAAACAAAAACATAAAGCAAACTTTTGTGCAAACTTCAAAACATTTGATTAAATTCAAATGGAGACAAACATTCATTATATTCAGCAGCTGCATTATCATCCATCTTTTAGCAGCCAGTGATCAATAAATTAATAAGAGACAAATGTGAGATTCAACCTCCTGAGACCCTGCGTCCACATATGGGGGCATTACATTTTGGCTTTGCTGTACCTTATACTTCACTCTGTTCTATGGTGTTTTATACTTTGTTAAGCCATGTTAATGTTGTTGTGTTATGCTGTAAAATAAGCCCATTGTCCCCATCTGAGGACTTTTTTTTTGTTTACAAAAGTATGTCATAACCACGTAACAAAATACAACGTCCTGTTCGAAGAGGAAGCTTTATTTATACACAAATCAGGTCCATCTAATCACAGATATTTAGGAGATGTGAAAAAATGCATCGCAAACAAGAGCTCAGGAGGTTAAGACATTTAGCTGCTCACCTTAAACATGAAAAGCCGAATGTCCATTTTGTTCCGCTGTGCCAGACGTTGTCTTTTCAGCCTGAACACAAACACATAACAAGAGCAAGATTAAAAACACAAAATTTCCCTGTCAGACAATTGTTCCAAATGAATGAAGGAAAAATAATTATTAAAGACTAAACACAAAACTGATTTACTGACCTTAATAAAACACCAATGCCACTAACTACACTCAGTACATCACACACAGTTCATCCCAGGTTCTGATGAGAGTTTGTCATAATTTACTGACTCACAACTTTTATGACTATCTGCTCGAGTTGAACTATCTGAGTTTTGGACTGTAGAAGTGTCCCAGAGCAGGAGGTTAAACTTAGGAATCTGTTCACAGGTCTATGTAAAATTAAGCTATTTACAGTCTTTTTCAGTCCAATAATATTCTAAATAAAGTCAACACGGTCATAATCAACATATTGATGATCATAAAAAGTAGGTATGCATGATATTATCGACACGGTATCGTATTGACCGATATTAACGATAAAGTTAAATATCGGACATCGGCCATTCCATTAAAATAACTCACCGATATAAAAGGCTTCTGTTTTAAAGAAAATTCTAATTTAAGAAACTGTCAATTATATCTATGTATTAATGCACTAATACTTGTGAACTTTTCTCAAGTGCATAAGCAACACGGCTGCGTTGTCGCTTGCACTGTTCGAGTGTTGTCATTGCGTTAGAGAGAGTAAATGTCATGAATAAATTCGACATTAAACATAATCCAAGTTGAAGCGTTGCATCATCTTCAGCCCCTTTTTTGGCATCTGCATTTGGTAGCAGGCCAAACAGACAAAGACCATGCAGAATAATGTGGTATTTTAATTCCACAGCAGAGAAAGATATGTCGTCTCTGTAAGTAGGTCTAGAAAAAAGTATCGGTATTGGTATCGGTTATCGGCCAAATAAGTTTTAACATATTGGAATATTGGATATCAGCCAAAAATCCAAAATCGTGCATCCCCAATAAAAAGCCACATTTGTTACAAGAAACCAGTAAATTGCACTAATGTCTTACTTTGAATCGATGATCTGGGGCTGAATCAGACCCTTTTACAAGGACTGAGTGTTTGAGTTAGAGAGTTTAGAGTTCATCAGGTAAGAATGTGTGAACAAAACGTCCCAGTTGTTTTTAATGTTTTGGACCTGATGTGGAGCTATAACCTTACAGCTGATGTGCTTTACCTTGGGACACAGCGGGTACCAGTGGAAGCTCTCTAAACCCTTGTTTTCTGATCTCCAGCCATCAAGCGGGATGAGAACTTCACCGAGGAACACTTTCCTTTTCAGGGTCTCCGAATGCCACACGGAGGCCTGCAGCCTCTTTCCAAACAGCAGGTGGCGCTCAATGTCATACTGTCAAAAAGCAGATCAGAAGCTTTATTAAAAACAACAACAGAAATCAGTGGCAGCAGATGAAACTGATATTTCAATTGATTACCTTTAAAAGTTCGTTATAAACCGGATCCGTCGTGTTCCTCTTCAGAGACGTCTTCAGTTTGCTGCTCTTGTCCGGCAGCACGTAGAGTTTGACGTAACTAAACAAGCAGAACGATTTAATGGAGAACAACAGGATTTGTCATGCACGCTGCAGGCCTGAGTTGTCCTTACGGGTGGCACTTTTTCTTCCTGCTGTCGCCGTAAGACAGATTTCTGCAGGCGCCGACTGTGATCTCCAGACAGCACCTGTTGGTGTTGTAGGCCACAGCCAGCTCCAACTCCCCGGCAACAAAGATGCTGTCGAAGACGCCGCATTCTGTGCTGATGCTGCTGACGCTGCCCTGAGAGGGGAAGACACAGGATGCAGATTATGATCGTAATCCACGAGCTGATGTTTCAGCTGGTGGGGGGTGTTTAACTTCGACTCACCCCGTTTCCAATCGAGTGCTCAGAGCTGAACGAGGTTTCTTCCTCTGCTCCGGTGGACGAGCCATCCTGGTCGCTGTCTTTGAATTTCTTGAATAGGTTTGGAAGACTGTCAACTTTAGAAAGCTGGAAAACAAAACAGACAAGTTTGAGATTTTAAAGTTGCATCAGATTATCTGAGTTGCGGTGGACTTACGGAGCTGGATTTGTTGATGTTGGTATCCGACAGGCTCTTCTGGGTGCAGTAGTGAAAACAAGGCCTGTTCTGGGTGCTGTCCACTGTCAGCAGGTCGCCTCGCACGTCCGTTTGAGATGTGGAAATCTCTGCTGGGACACAATGTTGGTTAGTCCAACTTTTAGACAACAGTAAAAAAAAAAAAGTTTAACCTGGAAATTCCTGGAGAAACTTTGATGGGGACTGCCACGTGGCGGCCATTTTAAAATTTAGACGACAAATATCCCTACATTTTGATATATACTATATTAGCGTATCTTAAAAGATGAGGTGGTAGGAAGAGTTTCTTTGATGATTTTCAGGATTTTCTTCAGAGAGCTTTCCACCCTAGGTCATGTGACCTCACCGTGGAGAGTTCCGTCAGGCTTTTCGAATGGGAAAAATGGCGTCTTTGTTTACGAATTGTGTCGCCATGGTAACGCAAAACGGCAATTAAAAATAATTGCACACATCACGGGGCTGAGCCGGTCGTTTTGACATAACATTTCTGGGGGTACATGTTGCGGTTCAGGCCACAGTAAAGTTGATGGAAGAGTACTGTATTTTCCGCCGTACACGTCGCACTGCTGTATAAGTCGCATCAGTCCAAATATTTCTCATGAAGTGGAAAAATCCATAAGTATGTCGCTTCGCCATATAAGTCGCATCTATTATGAGTCACCGATAACAACTCGGCAATGTGGGCCGGTGTTGGCTGCCAAATGGTGGTCGCTGGAGCGTGCACAGGAGAACTTTAACAAGAATTTAACACGATTAACATTTAAAAACAATTATTTGTTTGCTTGAAATTGTAGCAAAGGTGTGTCTCAGTCTATCTTTCACTTAAGAAATGCACTTTGATTGGCAAATCAGCTGCATTTCAAAAGCCGATACGCAGAAATAGGCCAGTGAACAGGAGGACTTGGTGTGCATTTCTTTGAAATTGAACAAGATAACCACCTAAAAACAAATATTTGTTTGCTCAACTTTATAGTAAAGATATGTCTCAGTTGACCTTTTACTTAATAAATGCACTGTAATGGTAAAATCAGCGATATTTCCAAAGTATTCGTTACTTTGGTGCTCCGGGAGTGCACAGACAGGGAGGAAATCAGGAAGGAGGAACGCTGCACAGTTCTTCAAAATTTAACAAGATAAACACCTAAAACAATTATTTGTTTGCTTGACATTATAGCAAAAGTGTGTCTCAGTTGAACTTTTACTTAATAAATGCACTTCAGGGGTCAAATTAGCTGCACTTCACCAGGGCGGCGCAGTGAAATGAAGCTGATTTGACGGTTGCTCCAGGCAAGCTGGAGAAGGTGCCAGGTTATGGCAAGCTGATTGTGTCATTAATAGCCACTTTTACCTATTACATGACACAATGGCATGCCATACTGCTTGAGTGCCATCTAGCGGCTGAAAATGGTAGTGTTTAATATTTTCAGTCAGAATGAATGAAAACGGTCATATCTCAGCCAAAAATTGGTTTATAAATATGGGAAAAATCCATAAATATGTCACTTCGCCTATAAATCCCAGGGCATGCAAATTATGCAAAAAACTGTGACTTATAGGGTGAAAAATACAGTATATCAAATGATGCAGATTTTAAAAGTTTATCCCAGTAATGTTTGCAAATACACAAATGGGCAATTCTGAAATGCAGGTCCACACTCAACATAAACAAAGCACTTGGCTGAATCTGATTACGGTAAAACCACAGGTAAGATTGAATCACGTGACTGATCGGCATTTGATCTGTGTAGATAAACAAAAATGGCCGATAAGTTTAAATAATTTTTTTGTTGCATGCAGTAGTGTGGATCTGGTCACAAATTTAGCTTTAAACGAGAAATAAGAAAAATAATAGGTTATTTTTTTTTAACAAACCCTTAATACTGAAAAAAGAACAAAGCATTTTGTTGAGTCTTTATTTCTTTTATCATATTAATTTACAAAATTGTATACTGATGATGGACTGTAATTATTTTTTGTACAAAACTTAAACGCGAGTGCAAAAAAGTAAAATGGAGGAGATTATAAAAGTAAAAGTTTTCAGTCACTTCTTTCTGATTCAGAAATCCCCTTTAATTAACTGACGGTACTAAACAGTGCAAAACCTTCTCATGGTAAAAAATATAAAATTATATCTATTTAGTTTGAAAAATAAAAATGATTACAAGACAAAAACAAAGCATTGTTCTTGTAAAAAAAAAAAAAAGGTGTGATTAGCTGAAGCTGGTTTCTTCCTTTACAAAGTTGCGTATTGTTAAGTTTCTATTCTTTTTTTTTTACAGTAATTTGTAGATTTAATCAAAAATACTGAGTAGTAGTGGGAAGTGATTTTTCAAAAAGCTGGTTGAAAATAGAAACACTGCAGACACCAGGAAGCAACGCAGATCCTTCAGTTCATATTTTTTGTTTTTGGCAGAATTGAAGTTTGAGTCTTTTCAGGAAGAACCGACCTCCAGAGAAGATGTTTGACAGCAGGTGAAGTCAAACGCTTTGTTCATTCAGAATGGGACCCTCTGACACTTCACCAGAGAAGAAACCTGAGCAGCTCCTCACCATGACATCCTTTATGGTCTCTTCATGCAGCAAGGTGATGGAAAATTAATCCAGGCTCGAATGTCTGCATTTGAGCCTTGTTTAAGTCCTTAAACAAGAACTGTGCAATGCTGAGCGCAGGTAGTTTTTTAAAGACATGCTCCTTTGCAAAATATGCCCATTAGTCAGAGAGGTGTGCATAAAAAGTCTTCAGATCTTTTCCACGTAGTTACCAGGAAAGAGACCTTCCTTTCCTCGAATCCTGCCTGTCCACCAGCCTGATGGATCTGACGAAACAAACACAATTAACATTATTCCAGTTTTGAGCTTCGCTTCCTCCCCCAACATTTTTATTTTTGTCCACCCACCTTCTCTGACCAGATCAAACACGTCGTCGACCTCAAAGCTGATTTCGTCTGTGTCCTGGCCGACGTACTGATACAGGGCACGGCAGCAAGGACCCTGAGGTCGCGGCTGGGGTTTAGGAGCGGGAGGAGGTCGACGGCTGATGCTCTGTCTCCTCTGCTTCCTGTCGCAATCAAGACAGAAGAAATGTGCTGCTGAATGTTGACCGAGTCACAGCCATGTAAATGCACCCCTGTTTTTAGGTGGAACAAAGTGAGGTCAGCCCCTTTCAGATACGCATTTATGTTACACCACCCTGAACACAAATATCACTTTTTATTATTATTATTTTTTAGTTTTATTTAGAATTAGTTGATTTAACATTGTACTTTTCCTCTACGTGGCGTGTTGTCTTCAAGGGCAATGACGGGACATTTTACACATAAATACACAATATTTACCTGAATATAAGAAGTGGATTGGACAGAATGACTCGCTCTATATGACCAATGTTTGTGTGAAAGGTGATAAATGTGCAAAAGGGCATGTGCTTACAGAAACCATTTCATTTCTGCTGACTTCATGCAGAGAGAAAAACACAGAGCCTCACCCAAACGGGCCCCAACGACTCTTCTGAACCTGTACGCACCGGTTTCAGTGAGTAAATACCCTCTGCCCTTTCTGTCATCAAACCTTTGCCCTTTTTTCATACTTCACAAGCCTTTAGTCTTTCTTACCCTGACATGCCTTGATCAGGCACATTAAGGAAGTCCAGGTTGCCACGCTGGTTGTGGGCTGGAGCTCTGGGAGTCTTTTGTGAGCCCAGTTTGGGCAGGGCGCCGTTCGGCGGCCGGTTCTGTTTGTGTTGAGTTGTAGATGTGATGTGTGACTGGTGGGCATGATTGGCTCCGGAAAACTTGGGTGCTCCATTCTGGTGTGCTGTGAGGAGAAACATCAGAGGAAGACTGGACTCAAGATCAACTTACTTTAATTTAATCTGTTAGGAGAACCGAGGAGCAAAGTTTATCAACAGCAAGAACATGTTTAGCTCGCAGATCCTTCAAAAAGATTTTCTTTGAATCAGCTTCAGTGTGCTCAATCTGTTTTAGTCTTCTTTTGCTATTTTTAGCTTTTATATAGCCTTTTGCTACTTTCAGCTACTCTTTGAGGAAGCATTTTGCTAGTTGCAGCTAGCTTTTTGTTATGTTTAGCTTTTGGCTAGTGTTTTGCTACCTTTGTCTAGCCATATTTTTAGTTTTCACAATTTTGTGCATTGTAGCTAGCATTTTGCTCACATTTGTGAATTGTAGCTTGGGCTTTTTACTTTTAGTTTTCAGCTAGTTTTTTATTACCTTTAGCTAGCTTTTAGCTACTTTTAGACTTTCATCAGACTTTTTCACATTTATCTAGTATTTTGCTTTAGCCTTTAGCCACCGTTCTATTTTCAAGTTGTGTTTTACTACTTATAGCTACCATTTATTTAATTGAAGATATCATTTAGCCACTTTTAGCTAGTATTAATCCTTTTTCTTTCTTTCTTTCTTTCTTTCTTTCTTTCTTTCTTTCTTTCTTTCTTTCTTTCTTTCTTTCTTTTTCTTTTAGCGTTTAGATAGAGTCTTGGCTGTCATTTATTCTTTTTTTCCTTCACCTTCTGCAACTTTTAGTTTTTAGTTAACCCTTTGCTACAGATTTTTTTTGTCCTTTTAGCTTCTGTTCCTGTTGCTTGTTATAACTTTAATAATAGTTCAGCTTCATGAGCTAATCTCATCAGTCTTTCAGGAATCAGCATTCACACTACGATTTTGCAGAATTTCTCTGGTTTTATCTGATTTTCAAATTTTAGTTGCTGGATTTCGTTGAAAGTGGCAAAAGGTTTAAAGTCTGACATTACTACAAGTTTCACTTCACATACTTTAAGTGTTTTAGTTTCTTTGCCGCTCCAGGATAAGACTCATCCTCTGGTTTTCAAAAAGTTCAGCTTCAGTCTCTCAAAGTAATGGCGGCAGAGCCTCGTAGCGCCAATATTTTCTCTCTGAAGGTCATAAGTATGACTAATAAGACAATTATCAAAATGTGCCATTAGCTGTCCTTTCAAATTGTATTTGATTTTTAAAGATTGTCCCACGTGGGGCCAAATCCCAACTGTGGGAACCACTGTTTTCATTAAATCTGAAGGTTTTGCAAAAGCATAACGCTATAAATATTGTGTATATTTAACTAGTAATAAGAGTTCAAGTACAGGAGCATGATACCTCTGCTGGGTACATGGGTTCTCCCTCCACCTCGAAAGGCAAGACCAGACTTCCTGGTAGGCTCTGGTGAAATAAATGTAAATAAATAAATTATTTACACATAGCATCACTCTTCCTTATTTTAAGACTTTATCCAGCGTTTTTCATTTACTTGAAGACTTGGGTAGACCGTCTCCTATTGTGACCGTGAGGGTCTTCCCTCCAGGTTTGAACTGGGCCAGATCCCCCTGGCCCCTCTGGAACACCACCGCTCTGGAGCTGCCTCCACCCCATCCCTCCTTTTTCACTCTAAACTCCAGTCTGAGAAACAGAAACGTGTCAGTGACCCGTGTTTCTAATTGTACGTGTCAGTGACGGGTCTGTGGTACCTGTCAGAGAAGGAGATCGTCAGTTTCCTCTTCATCACTTCCTCGTAGCGTTTAGAGAGCAAACTGAGGAACTCTGTTTTAAAGTTGGACTCTAGCAGACTGTCGTACTGGACCTCGTGGAGAATGAAGAAATCATCCTGTCTTGTACTGCAAAATAAAACAAAGCACGGCTTCAGATTATAACAGGACAAGGAAGCAGTGGTTGTAACTCAAACTTTGAATGAATGAATAAAAGTCTCTTTCAGGGTGGGAGTTGGACTCCACCATGCAGGGCTGCCCATTGTCACTGATTCTGTTCATAACTTTTATGGACAGAAGTTCTCGGTGCAGCCAGGGGGGCAGAGGGATCCCGGTTTAGTGGCCTCAGGATTTCATCTCTACTCTTTGCAGATGATGTGATCCTGTTGGCGTCATTGTGCCGGGATCTCCATTTCTCACTGGAGCGGTTCAAGCTGAGTGTGAAGCAGCTGGTATGAGAATCAGCACCTCCAAATCTGAGGCGATGGTCCTCAGTCGGAAGAGGGTGGATTGCGCTCTTCAGGTCGAGGGTGAGGTTCTGCCTCAAGTGGAGGACTTCAAGTACCTTGGGGTTTTGTTCACAAGTGAAGTAAGAATGGATTGTGAGATTGACAGAAGTATTGGTGAAGCGTCTGCTGTATTGTGGACTTTGTACCGGTCTGTTGTGGTGAAGACAGAGCTGAGCTGTAAGGCAAAGCTCTCTGTTTACCGGTCGGTTTACGTTCCTACCCTCACCTTCTCATGAATGGGTCGTGACCGAAAGAATGAGATTGTGGATACAGGTGGTTGATAGGGTAGCTGGACTCTCCCTTAGAGATAGGGTGAGAAGTTCAGTTATCTGGAAAAGACTCAGAGTAGAACCGCTGCTCCTCCACATCGAAAGGAGCCAATTGAGGTGGTTCGGGCATCTGGCAAGGATGCTTCCTGGGCGCCTCTCTCGGGAGGTGCTTCGGGCATGTCCAACTGGGAGGAGACCTCGGGGAAGTCCCAGGACATGCTGGAGAGACTATGTCTCTCAGTTGACCTGGGAATGACTTGGAATCCCCCGAGGTGGCTGTGGAAAGAGATGTCTGAGCCTCCCTGCTCAAGCTGCTGCCCCCACCACCCGACTTCAGAACAAGCGCAAGTTAATGGATGGATGTCTCCTAAAGAGGATCGATCTGCACCATTAGCAAAATATATTGTAAACCACTCAAAAACCATTCATAAAGGTAATTACTGGCTATAGATCTACCACTGATTAACATTGTGAGTCAACCCCATTCAAGATAGCTGCAACAGCTAATTGACCTCGGCCAACGCAAAAATGGCTACAACTCAGTAGATTTCACAGATAGAGAATAAATTTGGTTGGTAATTTATAATATTAGGATTTTAGCTGTCATAGTATAGGTATTATGCCGTTTGACACTTGTGAGGTAATGTCAGACTATAAGAATTCAAAGAAGTCCAAATGCTATGCTTTCCGGTACAGTAGAAATGTGTGACCATGCTGGAGTTATTCTGACCACGACAGCTCGTTCTCATGATGTGGTTTGTGACAGAGCTGCACTCTTGCTCTATATTTTGTCTTGTACTGTCAATGGCCAATGTTTTTACATCAAGGCACACTCTTTGTGTCAACTGGAGCCTCACCTGAGAGAGACACCGGAGATGTTTGCAAAGTCCAGTTTCCGTTTCAGCACCTCTTTGATCAGCCCTTTCTCAGGTCCCTTCTTCACCTTCTCTCGACCAATCAGATAGATGCACTTAGGGGTCAAGATCAGGTCTCTCTTGATAGACTGTGTGGGGGCAAATAAGGAAGTGAGAACTGTACACTGTAAAAATAATTAGGGTGATTAAACTTAAAAACTTGAGTTCAATTGCTGCCTTAAAAACACAAGTTAACGCAACTTCAAAGAATGTTTATTTCCAACTTAGGATGGCAAGCTAGAAAAGTTGCCCAATTGATGATAAGTTATTGTTTAAATATGATACCATAAGTTGAAATGACTAACTATAGAACATTATTCATTTTCAAAAAAATTGAGTACTCTTGTCAAGTAAAATTACAATCATATTGTATTTGAACTCAAATAATTAAGTTATACCACATGTCTAATTAATGACTACTTGTTGTATGAACTTCATACTCTGAGTTTAAATGACTTGCAAAGTTACATTATCCATTCATAAGAACTTGTTTTCTTTTGTTAAAGTAACAAACAATTGTATATACTTTCAACTCTCATTTTAAAGTTTGACTAACTTTACTCATACCAATTCCCTTTTTGAGTTAATTTAACTCAAGATTTTAAGGCAGAAATTGAACTTAAAATAGCAATTTAAGTAAACTAACATTTCCAAATATTGTTCACGTTCTCCACTAAGAATGCCAAGTTCACCATTTTCCTAAAAATAATTACACCAAACACACTTCCATTTCAAATATCAAACATTTATTTTTATCTTTCTCTATCAAATACTGTTCAGGAGGAGAGCAGCAGCTGTCCTGTTGTTACACCAGCTCACACTCTGGAAGGGGCTGGTTCGTTCAAACTTCAGTCTAGTCAGTGTTTCCAAATGGGAACTGAAGTATCGTTCCAGCAGATTAACTCTATTGTATTTTGAGGAAAAATTATCATGCACAATTAATTAGCATTTTAAAGTGCCTCCTAATTAATTGTCTCCTTTACTAGCACATTATTATCAGTTCATATAATAGTCTGCAATGTGTTTTTATCTTTAGATAAATTAACAAAACTTTGAAAAAGACACTCCCAGCAGAACACCACTTCTACTGGTGTGAAGTGTAGGACCACCGCCTGCATTGAATAGTCCACAGTATTAAGCAGGATGACTTATTAGGCTGACTTATTAGGCTGCACAGAAGATGTTGGAGTCAGCCTCCACACCATCACAGACATCTACACCTCCAGATGCAGGAAGAGGACCACCTGCATCATGAAGGACCACACTCACCCAGCAC
>JARVGQ010000210.1:24647030-24657465 GCA_031762355.1 Hypsolebias martinsi
AAAACAAAACAAAAAGCCAACAGTACATTAAACTTTGCACCATTAGTTTTTTTCTGACTGGATCAGATTCCATCTATCCATCCATTTATCTGCCAGTCTTCCACTTGTTCCAGAGTTGGGTCACCGGGTCAGCACCTTGAGCATTGAGGCCCCCCGGCATCTCTTTCTACAACCACTCCAGCTCTTCTGGGAGGACTTCCCAAGCCAGATGAAAGACACTTAACCTCTCCAGTGTGTCCTGGGTCTTCCCTGGGGTCTGCTCCCAGTTGCCTGGAAAACCTTCCAAGGGAGGCATCCAGGGGGGCATCCATACCAGATGACCGAACCACCACCACCTCGCTGCTCCTCTGGATGTGGAGGAGAAGTTCTACTACGAGTCTCTCCTGGATGACTGAACTTCTCATCCTATCTCTAAGGAAGAGTCCAGCTATGACTGCTTGTATGCAAAATCTTAATCTTTCAACCACTAACCAAAATTTGTGATCATAAGTGAGGGTAGAAACATAGACCGACCAGTAAACAGAGCTTTGCCTTGCAGCTCTGCTCCCTCTTCACTATAATGGACCGGCACAAAGTCCACAACACTGTGACTTTCAACCACACTAAATTTTAGCTGAACGTTTTCTAAGGTCAGGATCTTTTCTAGACTGAATGCTCTCACCAGATTATTTTTTTGAAAAGACATTCTTACATGGATGAAGCCAAACTTTCACTAAACCAGTCAACTGTTAAATGATGAACAGATTAAGACGGTTCTTACCCTGAAACTTTGCTGAGTGGATCAACTTTCCCATCGAAATCTTTATCAAACACCGGCCCACTGATGATGTTGACTCCATTCAGCCCCTGTGAAAATCTTAGAAGAACGTCTCGATGGATATGGTTCCAGACCTCTGAGAAAATACAAATTAAAGCTTTTAGTTGTCCATCAAAAACTTATGACTAATGTGACTTATCTGGTTAAAAAAAAGAGGATTTGAGAGTTAAATCAAGCTGCAGTAAAAGTGAAAAGCCACTGTGAGGCAGCAAATATCAGCTGATGTTTAAATTTGAGTCACATTTTCAAACATTTCTTGAAGCCACCTAACTTTGTCTAGATCCATGAATGACATCAATTAAAACAAAATCACAAACTTTAAATTTTTTTTTTTTTTTAAATCATCTCCATCGGATGAGGGCTGTAACCATGAAACAGGACGGTAGGAGGACCGACTGGAAACTTTCCATTGACGAAACCTTTAATAGTGTTTTACAGGAGAAGTTCAATCAGAGTAGTGATGCATAATTACAGCCTACTGTCTGAAAATCAGCTTTAAGAGCAGCAGAGGCCTAAATGCACCGCAGCAGCTGCATGAATCCTTCAGAGTCAGGAGAACAAAACAGGATGGTATTCAGGAAATTCCTCAACTTCACAAGTTGATTAATAACCATCTTCAGTCTGCTCAACATCTGACTTCTTACTTCTTGTTGGGTTTCAGATAGCAGTAAAACAAGACAAGGGCTCAGAAGAAAGAAGAGGGTCACAAGCCGGGACTTGATTCTGAGTCAGCTGTGACGAGGGTTTAAGGCCTCTCTGCAGGGCAAATTGAGCTACTTGGCACCCTCCCCTTAAGGTTTTCACACATGAATCATTTCACTTTTACACATCTGATTTCATCTGGAAACAGAAAGATCGACAAATGAGCACTCACTTCTGAACGCGGGGAACATCGGTGCCATGTTGGTGCCGATGAGAGAGTCAGATTCTGGACCGGTGGCGTTCAGATCTGTAGAGAAACCAGATCCTTTAAAGGGTGACTGAAAACACTGATTTTATGTTGTAAGCATGTAAAATAATATGATGAATATCAAAAGAAATATACAAAGATATACAAACTGGGCAAAGTTTGAAACCTAGAGGAGCTACATAAAAGCTCTTACTTCAACTGACTTGGTTGATTCTGTATCTCTTCTTTAATTACCATATTTTCTGGCAAATAAATAGCTGTTTTTTGCATAAATTAGCACGCCTGTGACTTGTACAGCAAAGCGACTTATTTATATTTTCCCCCCATATTTATAACACAATTTTTGGCTGAGATCTGATGATTTCATTCATTCTGACGTGGAAAATATTGAATACTACTATTTTCAGCCACTAGAGGGCCCTCAATTCATATGGCAAGCCAAGTGTCTCATTACTAGGGAAAAGTGGCTATTAATGAGACACTTGGCTTGCAAGTGTCACTCATTCCAGAACTCCAGGAGCAAACATCAAAACAGCTGCATTTCGCTGCGCAGCCCAGTTGAAATGCAGCTGATTTGACCGTTAAAGTGCATTTAAGGACTATAATGTCAAGCAAACAAATAGTTGTTTTTAAGTGTTAATCTTGCTGAATTCTTATTAAAGTCCTCCCTTGCACGCCCCCGTGGCCGCCATTTGGCACAACACCGGACTCACATTTCAGCGCTGACGCGTAACAAACGTGATGCATCAGCGGTGACACATACTAGATGCAACTTGTATGGCAAAGCAACATATTTACATGTTTTCATTATTAGACATATTTGGACTGATGCAACTTATACAGCGGTGCGATGTGTACGGCAGAAATTACGGTATTTAGTTGAACGTTTAAAACAAAGGTTTTTTTTTTTTTAATCGATCCAACAGTCCTGAATGTTAATATGTTGATTAATTTTCTGATTTTAAACACAAAAATCTTCACTTTACGCTGCTTTTAAGTTTCTTTGCTCACTCTTTCATGGTATATTTTTGCACATTGCAGGGGACAGAGATGAAGGAGGATGCCTCGTGGCGACCCCTGAAGAGGGAAAAGCCGAAAGAAGAAGATTTTTGCACAAGAATGTGGCTCATAAATTTAACAAGCTGTCCCCCCTCTATATAACATGCATACAGTTAAACACTCACAGGGTGGGTGCAGAAGGCCGAAGGTCAGATCCGAGTTGCCTCTGTAGCGTGTACACAGCTGGCTGGCAGAGGAGGGGATGCGGACGTCAGCACGAACACACTGGTCTGGACTTGAGTCTCTGAGGCTGAGCTGAGAGAGCGGATCAGTCAGAGCTGGACAGCAGCGAGACCAGAACTCAGAGCGTTACGTAAAACCGCTTGGCTCGGTTTTGGTGGTGCACGGGCCAGCAAAGCTTCTGCACTCATCCAGACGGACAGCAGAGGTTTTATTGACCTTTTTACCCACTATTATAAAATATCTCTTACAGTCACGGGAAAAGGAAAGTACACATTATTTCAATTCTAAAGTTTTATGTGTCAGGACACAAAAATGTCTTTACCAGGATCTAAAATTATCATCCATAAACGCCAATCAACAGATTCCACCATGGTATTATTCATTAAACCAAAACAAAGTGCTGTCATAGAGGTTAGCCAGGAGCTACTGATCAAATTCAATTTATTGGCTGATAAAAAAGCGTGACCACCACAATAAAAGCAGAAGTTTTAGCAAACTGTTGGTGTCCAAACCCTGAACCTCGAGGGCCACTATCCTGCATGTTTCAGAGGTTTCTCTGCTTCAGCACATCTGATATGAATGAATGTGTCATTGCCAGGTGACTGCTGAACATGAAGATGTAATTCAGCTGTTGAATCAGCTGGGCTGGAGCAGGGAACAAGTAAAGCATGCAGGATACTAGCAGGCCTCGTAGACTGGGACTGGACACCAAATCTTGATCCTCGAGGAACACCACCCTGCATGTTTTACTTGTTTCTCTGCTCCAGCACACCTGATTCAGTGTTTTTATTTTGTTCTCAAGTTCTGCAGGAGCCTGTAAATCAACAATTTATTCAACTCAGGTGTGTTAAAGAAGGGAAACAGTTAAAACATGCAGGATGGTGTTCCTCAAGGACCAGAGTTGGGAACCACTGGTCTAAAGCGTACATGTGTGTGTGTTTTAATACAATGCCGAAATGGAAAGACATTAGCAAAGACTCCTAAAGAAGCAACATCAATCTGAGAAGGGTGGAGAAGTAATCTCCAAACAATCTGACATCAATCCAGCTACAGTTAGAAAATTGATTTGTGAGTGGACAACTTTTAAATCAGCTGCCAATCCTTCCTGGAGTGGACATTGCTGAAAATTTACCCCAAGGTCAGACCGTGCGATACTCAAATAAATAATATTCAGCAGATTTGCATGTTATCAGACCATTAAATGGATGCGATTAGTTATCATCCCCATAGGTTGCATTCAGACTGTCCCTGCTACCTCCCAGTAGTTTTAAAGGTATGTTGTTATCGTTGATAATATGCAGCTTTGCATGTGTGTAAAGCTTCATGTAACCCTTTTCCTAAACCTAACCTTACACTTAAACCACAGCACTGATCCTAAACCTAACCCCCAGCCCCTTTACTGTTAACCTAACCATGTGAACCTATCATCAGCACTAACAATGTACCTTTAAACCTACTAGGAGGTACAGGAGGGGCAGTCTGAACGCAACCTATGGGGATGATAACTGATAACGGCCATTTAATGGCTGATAACATTTGAAGCGGGTGCAATATTAATATAAACAATAATAATCACAAAAAAGTGCATCTCAAGCTCTACAGGCTTCAGTTAGCAAAATAAAGGTTCATATTCATGACAGAAACACTGAACAAGAACGACTTGTTCATAAAATGCTCCCAGAAAAGAACATGGCAGCACCACTTATCTTCAGCTCACAAGAATCTGAGCCTCAAGGTAACTAAGAATATTCTGAGACGTTTTGCAGACCCTCCTCGTGAGTGCTGTTTACCAACAAGTCACCGCTCAGTGAGATACTAAAGTATGCTAGAGACAAATGTGAGTACATATTTTAAAAATTAAAGGTCCTGAGTTCTGTTTTAACTTAATTTAATGCTGAAAACCTAATAATAACTTTGAAAGACAATGTTTGGAGTTTGTATGAGGAACAAGTCCATTGGGAATGTTTCACAATGAAACTATTCCTGTCGTGGTACGTCCGAATATGAATAAGAGAATACACAACAGGGTGTATTTTGTCCGTATTGTATTTGGATACCACATACACTTGCTCAGCCGCTCATAAAGAATAATGTGAAAGTGTAAATTCTCCTGGGAATGTGTTACTTTGCCTGAAGCTGTGATTTACATGAAGGCTCAACCACATAGTTAGAAAGACAAGACTCCTTTAAGCCCAAACCAGCAGAGAAGATGAAATCCAGCTGTCTAGAAAAGGAATTCAGATGCTGAACAACCTCCTCCGATGTGCTGCCAAACCCTAACCACTGAAGAAATACAGCCGGGACAACTTCGGCTGATGGGCTAAGTTTAGAAATGACAGAGAGCTCCGAGTTGAACGCTCACCAGAGGCTGGATGGTGTACGACACCCAGAGCGGCATGAGGCGGTCTTTGCTGTATCCGCTCAGGTAGTCGGAGTGGTAGAGCAGACAAAAGCTGGCGTCCGACTGGACCACCTGAGGCGCTCCGAAAGGATAGTGGAGGCGATGTAAATCACCTTTGTCTTAAAAAAAGAAGGAAATTTGCATCATTGCTCCAAAAATGTTCCTAAAAACTTATTTTAATTATAAAATAAAGAAATCAGCGCTCACCAAAATTAGCTGCCAGAAATTTTGTGTTCATAGCTGCTTCCTGAAAACAACAATCAACACTTAAAAAAAAACCCCACTGAATATTTTGTTAGACAATCCAGTAGAGGCAGATAAAAATTCATGAATACAAATATTACAAATAAAATCAAAGACGTGTTTCAAGTACAAACTTTTGAATCTTTGGCTTTAAAATACGTGAAATATAACTAAAGAAACTAAACATTGAGAGCTGAACGACGGCTGAGATTTATTGAGGAAGCTGAAAATGTTGTTATAGCTAAAAGGCTCAGAATAACAGCCAAAAGCTAAAAGTAGCAAACAGCTAACTAAATGTCTCAAAGGTAGCAAACAGCTAATTAAAGGTATGAAAAGTAGCAAACAGCTAACTAAAGGTATCAAAATGGTGTTAAAAGTAGGACCTATAAGTGGCAAAACACTAGCTAAAATATTAAATTAGCAAAGTGCTAACTACAAGTATCCAAGGTTAGCTAGAACCTATAAGTAGTAAAATGCTAGCTAAAAACCAGAGGAAGCTGAAGAATAACTGAAAGTTAAAAAAGGTAGCTCAAAGCTAAAACCATCAAAAGGCTAGTTGGAAGCACAAAATGGCAAAAAACTAACAAAAATCTAAATGGAGAATGTGAGCTAAAAAGACAGCTAAAAGAAGCTAAATGCTAGCTAAAAGTTAAAGAATGTTGAAAACTACAAGTTGAAAGGAGAAAAACAATAGCTAAAAGCCTAAAAAAGAACACTGGATAAAAAGGCAAAAGGTTAACTAAAAGCTAAAAGTAGCTAACAGCTAAAATAAATGTTAGCTAACATCACAAAATAACAGAACCATAGCTTAAAACTCAAAGTTACAAAATAAGACAAAAGTATGTTGAAGGAAATTTCCAAGAAAATGTTTTTGAAGGAATTTAAGACATTTAAATGTTTTTACGGGGAAAATATTTGTAAACAAATGTGAATATTTGGTAAAACTACAAAAGTTGCACAAACCACAAATCATTGCATGTTTTACTGAACGAGCTGAACATTTTGATATGAGTAGCTAAAATAGCACAAAGTATTTTAGCTCCTCAGCATCTCACAAAAACCTCCTAACAATTGATTTAGAAGCGTCCAACAATCAGAGGAGTGTGACCGGAACGAACCGTTTCAGGGCTTTGAGATGAGCAGTTGCACTGCAGGCTGTAAGTTGGGACGGAGGCTGAGGCCTCACAGTGGGAGTCATGGGAGAGCTGCGCTGGGTGCACCGGTGGGTAGACCGGATGCTTCAGG
Source organism: Hypsolebias martinsi (assembly GCA_031762355.1). Taxonomy (NCBI): domain Eukaryota; kingdom Metazoa; phylum Chordata; class Actinopteri; order Cyprinodontiformes; family Rivulidae; genus Hypsolebias; species Hypsolebias martinsi. The sequence goes on from JARVGQ010000210.1 coordinate 24,653,889, forward strand.
AGATGGTTCAGACTGCCGTGGGTCCCGTTGTTTGGAGACGGACGAATCCCAAGAAGATCTGAGGAACACAAAGGGTAAAACAAGACAGGATGCAAGTGATGAAGGACCAGACCGTTCCAGACTGCACCATCAGGTTTTTCAAAATAAAAAGACAGTCTTATTTTTACATCACAAAATGTCATCATTAGAGATATTTTTAGCAGTTTATTCTGAGGACGTTTTTAACCAGAAACAAAAGCAGAGTTTTCTTGAGGATAGTAACACGCACCAGGACAATAACAGGAGAAATATATTTCTCTTATTCATTCAACCTTTATTTATACAGGTTAGTTCCCACTGAGCCTCGAGGACTGATTTGCAACAGAGACACACAGACATACAAAGTAGATAAGGAAAAGAGAACACGAGGGCAGAGGACATAAGAAAAAAAAAAAAATCACATCTCGCACCATGTCCTGGCCGGGGCACGGTGTGAAAGTTGCAAAAAAAAAAAGACCTCGCAACATAAACAGCAACATACAATGACGTCATAAGACATTTATGCATGAGGAGGTCAATAAAGGCGGTGAGTTGTCCGTGTACACTGCCAGAAAGTTCCATAGCTCTGATGAGATGGTACAGTGTCTATCAGCGGCTCAGTTCTGATAAGTCCACAGACATCCTCAGGAAAGGGGAGAAGGAGGAGGGGGGTAGAGCAGCAGAGCGTCATTATTCACATAACCTCTGGGTGAAATTTGAGATAGCTGGCCTATTCAAGGCCAAACAGGGAAGCCAGGTTTAATAACAACAATTGTTATGGGACAGGCAGACTCTGCTTGATTTTTTTACGTCTGCCTTCAAAAGTTCTGCTTGTAGCCTTCCCCACGGTCGAATCCTTCACGCTGGCGAGTTCCCGAAGCTGCAAGTGGCCTGCGATTCTCAGAAATCATCTGAGTCTGGGCACTCGAAACGTGGCACATTCCTTCACACATGGCAGGCAGCTTCAAAATTGTCAGATCCGCTGCCGACGTGTTCCGAGTTTGGTGATAAACCAGAAACCCGCCGATTCCAAAAAGCAGAAATCCCGCTATCATAAACCCAATTATGCACATGTCTTCTACATCCTCAACAGACAATACTGACAGACACGCCATCTTCAACTGGCCCCATATGGTGTATCCTGAAATGAATGTCCCTTCAGGGCATGAGGGCTCTCCTTTACACTGTCTTCTCGTCAAGAACATTTTATCAATTGCATTGAGAGACCAGTGTTTCTCTTATATTTTGATATTAAGGACGCAAGACTTTTTACTGAATTTTTACCAGAAATTTGCAGGATAATTTTCAGCAGGTTAACAGATTATTCTAATTAAATGAGATGTGACTCTAAGAATATTCTTTTTTGCTTTCCTCGCTGGTTTTCATACAGAGGACTGAGACACGTCAAGACCACACCTGTTACAAGTGAGAGGAATTAACAGGTTGCAGATATGACCAAACTCAACTACCAGCTTGAGAAAGAAGAATGGAAAACAGCTGCAGGAGAGAGAAGGCACGCAAAGAAAGAAACTCACCACACATGAGGTTATATAGTTCAATGTTTTCAAACGGAGGCACGACTGTGCTCGTCTTAAATGCTGGACCATAGCCAATAAAAATAGCCTGAAACAGATTAAAAAACATTGCAATTAATTTATTTTCATAGGTTTCAGTGCACATGATAAGATTACCTTTTTAAACATCGCTTTGTGAACTGGATACCTTCATTTAGACCCTCAGTAAACAACACAACGTCAAACATTTAACATTGTATTTACGTCTTGTGTAAATATTGAAAATGAGCTACGGCAGGGAACAGATCAAGCCGTGAAAAGGTTTACAGATTTGTATTCAGATAGATGATTTTGTGGCATTTAAATATGCTTTCAAACAGTTTTTTTAGCAGCGCAGAGCTTCCGCCTCATTTCAGCAGTAAGTAAACTGTGAAGATGCACAGATGTGGTGAAAACAAGGGTTAAGATGACATGAAATCCAAAACTTCAGGTGGAAGCAAACAGAACTTCTGAGATTTTCCACAGCCGTCAAGTGTTTGTGATTTGATATCACATTTTTGATGTTTTCTTAATACTTGACTACCGTATTTTTGGCTGTATAAGTCACATCTTTTTGCATACATTTGCAAGTCCTGAGAGTTATATACAGAAGCGACTAATATACGTCCCATCCATATTTATAACACAATTTTTTGCTGAGATCTGACGATTTCATTCATTCTGACATGGGAAATACTGAACACTACGATTTTAAGCAGCTAGAAGGCCCTCGACTAATATGGCAAGCCAAGTGTCTCATTAATAGGTAAAAGTGGCTATTAATGAGACACTTGGCTTGCCATACCGGCCACCTTTGTCTCGCTCCTAGACGCCTGGAGCAAACATCAAATCAGCTGCATTTTACTGCCCAGGTGAAATGCAGCTGATTTGACCATTAAAGTGCATTTATTAAGGAAAAGTTCAACTGACACACATCTTTACTATAATGTTGAGCAAAGAAATAATTGTTTTTAAGTGTTAATCTTGTTCAATTCTTGTTAACATCCTACCGTACACGCTCCCGCAGCCGCCATTTGTCAGCCAATCGATCTTTGGCACAACACCAGCCCACATTTCCAGATTGTCAGTGGTGACACATAATAGATGCGATGTATACAGCGAAGTGACGTATTTATGTTTTTTCCATTTTATTAGACATGTTTGGACTGATGCGACTTATACGGCGGCAGGTACGGTACTACTAAATATTGAGTTTTTCATTTAAATTTGCTTACAATTTTTACTGCAACTGCAAACTTATCAGGTGTTGACATTTTTAACTGATGTAATGGAACTTTTCTAGATGTAGTACAATTTCGATTGATTATTTCCACAAGAAGAACTCCTCCACTTGAGGCCTGACCCCAAGAGAACAATCCACCCTTTTCCGACTGAGGACCATGAAAAAAAAAAAAATGTAACAAACGTACACTTTTTCAAGAAATCAGGAGCTTTCACACACAAAATAACTTTTAGTAGAATAGAGAAATAAAATTTTAAGGAGAATATGTGCAAGTAAGAGATCCCGTGATATAAAAATAAAACTAAAGCTGAGCTGTAATCGCACAAAACAACAACAACTTGTATAGAATTTGCAGATGTTTTGAATGATGTACGTGTCCGTCACACAGATGTGTGCTGTGGATGTTATTTCATGAATAATGAACCTCTTGTCTGATAATAATCTCTTAAATGGAGCGTATTTAACTGGAGTCGTCACGATGACTCAAACTGAGAAAGAACAAACAGCTTATGAACTAAAATGTCCATCACTTCAGAGGGAACATTCAGTTATGGGCTGCAGTTTGTAAAGTTACACAGTCAAAAATTAACAGTAACATTTTGGTTTAGTGAGCATTTCATAAGAAAAAAAATAGCTTTTTTTTCAAAGTCATACTTTCCCTATGTTATTCATACATTTATAAATACTATACAGGCTGTCCTCGAGTTCCGGCGCACGCGACCTACGGCGTTTCGGATTTACGAACGGCACCTGAACGCACCAT
>JARVGQ010000210.1:24661531-24671995 GCA_031762355.1 Hypsolebias martinsi
ATAATTTTTTTTTTTTGTCTTTCTGCTACCCTTCATTTCATTTTTATATTGTATAAGTCTCATGTATGGGACCTTTTTGTGTTTTGTTTGAAAATGAATAAATTTGTTAAAAAAAAATTCACTCTACAAACCTTCCAATGTGTCCTGGGTCTGGTTTTCTCCTTCTCACTCAGAAGTAAGTTTTTGCTGCCCCGTCAGTACTTGAATTTTGATTCAACAAATTATTGTTTTATTTTGGCTACTCCTGAGTCCTCATGCCTCAGCCTTCACTTGGGTTTGACACTCACCTCCAGACTTTAACAGAGGGGCAGCACAGTGGTCAATTGGTAGAGCTGCTGCATCTCAGCAAGCAGGTTACCCTGGTCCAAATCCTGGTCCAGGGACATTTCTGGGTGGAGTTTGCATGTTCTCTCTGTGCATGTGTGGGTTTTCTCGGGGTAGCTACTCTGGTTTCCTCCCATAGACCAACAGTATGCATGTTAGGTTAATTGGTAACTCTAATTTGTCCTTAAGTGTGAGCGAGAGTGTGAAAGGTTGTTTGTCTTGTTTGTCTCTTTATGGCCCTGTGATGGACTTGCAACCTGTCCAGGGTGTACCCCACCTCTTGCACAGTGATGGCTGGACATGGGCACCAGTGACCCCCGAGAACCAAAAAAAGGAAGAAGCGGGTAAAAGGTAATGGTTGGATGGATGGATGGTTTACTGAGGATTGAGGTAGGAGAAATTGTATTTGTAGATGTCTGGCTTGAAGGAGGAGTATTTGGTATGTGTGAACAAGGAGCTAGAGGCAACAAAATGTCTGTTGAAACAATTTAGAACCTCATGCTTACAGGGGTGCACCAATACACATTTTTTTAACATCTGATCCCTATACCTAAATCAAGATATCGGCCGATACAGATACGTCCCAATATCATCATTATTGATTTTATATGAGGCTGTAATAATCTCCTCTGTATAGGCAAGTAAAATTTGTGCAAATATATGTATATCCAAAAAGGCGACATGAGTAAGTTTTATTAATGTTGGATAAGTTTCAATGTTAGAATTAAATCCTGCTAAAACAAAACAAGTTTGTATGTTTTTTCCTAGCTTTAAAGTGGATATTAAAGTGATTAGATGGCTTCAAACATCTGCCAAGTTCATGGCATAAACCAACACAGACATGTTCCTGTTTTTAGTATTTTACATCACTTTATAATGTAACTGTTTTTGTTTCATTGTTTTATACATATAATTGTATTGTATTTTTCAATTCATATGCTTTTTATGATGTCTACTGTTGTATTGATAATTATCTCCTGGAGGGTAAACTATATCTTGGCTGCAAGTATGAAGCTGCGAAATTGTTTGTTTTCTATAACTGATAGTGACACAGAGACACAGAGACATGCATCATGAATTTGAAGTCTTTGCAGGTTGGATCAGAAAAATCTGATACATAAATTATGCTGGTATCGGAGCCCGATACAGATACTGGATAAGATCAGCCCCATACCTACATGCTTATTTGACAATGACACGGGAACAGAGCTAACATGTTTATGGTGGTAGGTAAGATGAATTGGAGCTGCCAGAAACTGATTTGATAGTTTTCCAGAATTTTTTTGTATCATTTAGATCGTTGGGGATCTGGGATAAAAAGTAAATATGTTTTGCAGCTTTAATGGAAGCTTTACAATGATTCCATAACTGACAAAATTGCAACCGTCAGTGTCTGAACCAGGCTGTCTAGCTGTTGCCCAAAGCTGATCTCTCCTGTGCAAGAGATCAGCTAACTTGGGCGTAAAAAGACAAGCTACTCATCCTTTTATTCTAAACTGGTGAAAAGGGGCATGCTTATTTTCAAAGTAGAAGAAACTATTGTGAAAATACTTCCAAGCAAGTTTCACACGTCATGAATTAGTAGAGTATGATGCCAGTCAAATTGGAACAGGTCCCAAAGAAAGGCCTGGTCACTAAAATGATTCATGTTCCTTTTTACAGTTAATCTAGGCTTGGAGAAAAGCAATCTAGTATTGCTAATGGCACCAACAACGCAGTGATCACTCATGTTATCCGCAAAAACACCCAAACCAGAAGAATTATGAGGCATATTTGATATAATGAGATCTAAAATAGAACATCTTCCTGGTCATTTAGTGTTTGGATGAGTGGAGTGTCAATGATTTGACTGAGACTGTGGAACCGTTTACACGGCATGTATTTTGAGTGATTCCGCCCCTTTCTCTCTGCAGTTCTGCTGTACATTTACATGACACCAGTGGCCCCCCTCTTTGAATCCAGAGGTTTCTGAACCCACCTTCCAGAATGGAGGTTTTTCGCTGACTGCTCGCTGATAAAGTAAACATCTCCTGCTGAGGCTTTGTGTTAAACCACATGTGCACACACACACACGGACAGATGGCATATTTCTATCAACATAGTGGTGGACACACTGCTCTCTGAACTACGATACATGGAATATATGTTTAATCTCATAGCTGATCTATGTCAGATTCTAGGTGTTATGAACAACATCTGTGTTGGAAGAGATACAGTTGGATCCAGTTCTAATATCACTATACAACGAGCCTGTCGAGGCAGGCGGATATTTCACACATCGTGCTGCACTATAACATACTTAAATGTGCTAAATAATAATTTTAAGAACAATAAACAATATTTATGTTAGTGTGACTATATAATGAAGCTGTCTGAGCTAAATGAAGTTATCTGGACATTATGTAGTTCAGGTTATGTGATTTAAATGATGCAAAACATGCTGTGTGTTATTAAAGTTGAAAATGAGGACATCAGGTTTAATTATTTATTTATTTATTCAACACCATAAACTGTATGTCATACAAACATTGATAATTAAACTGAACACACTATTAAAAACAAGTTAATTGAACTGTAAACTACATTAATGAACTAGACTCTGCTCTCTGTTTTCATCCTGGATACTGGTCCCACATTGTTCATCTGGCTCATTCAGGCTGTCACTCCTTTGCTTAATGTAGCTTAAAATATTGAATGGATTGGATTTAAAAAAATTGAGGGGAATTTTAAATAAATAGTTCATCCAACATCTCTCTCTTCGACATCCTCCTGCACCACACCTGGGCCGAGCCTCATTCAGAACCGGTCCGCCTGGTGGGAGGACAGCCTCTCCTCACAAGAAAAATAAAAACTCAGTTTTTGATTGTGTGATTGAATTAAACACAAGTAAACATTAAGAACGCTGATTTACCTGCTGTAAATCAGCTACTGATTATCACAGAGTAGAAACTCCGACATCATCATCGTCGACTCGGTTCTGGTCCACTCAGAGACCGGTGTGGAGCTATTCGATGAAGCGGTCCCACTTGGCATCAAATCTGTTGACTCTTACTCAAAATCCAGCCAAAATTCAGCTTTAAATTGTTGTTAGGATGTTGTTAGCTGAGCTTTAAGCCCAGAAGAAAGTCCTTACAGGGAGCGGGCCAAGGCAGCACGCATGTGCATTAGGTGAATGTACAAAATTCACAGTGCCAACTAATGACATGGTGTGGCAACTACAGCAGATTCAGTTGAGCTGGGGGTGGATACATGTAAACACAAAATCGGTTCATGTCAACACGGATCTTTTCCTCTAGTTAACATATGAAAAAAATTGTTTCCCCCACCATGTCTGTGTAAGTAGAGCCTGAATCACAAACATTTTTATATTCATCAGACAGTGGAAAACAGTTTAAGTTAAAATCACCAACAAGACAATCTCACTGAAATTTAAATTTGTTAGGAAGTCAGTTAAAGACAATAGGATCTCAGAAGGTGCTGGGTCTTGCATCCAACAAGAGTTCATGGATGACCACCATGCAAGTTAATGTTTTTTGCCAAGATTTCAAATTGATTAGGGACAGTTTTAGACACTATTTAAATACATATAGAAACAATATGAATATTCATGTCAGTTCTACTTGTCACTAATAAAACACACAAAAAAAAATCAAGCTTTAATGGGTGATTGTTTTAAATTGGGTTGATCAAGACCATATATCCAGTGTGTTTCTACTTAATTTTCAACATCACACTGCTGATAAATAAAGATGAATGAATTAAGCATGCTTTGGGTCTTTGAAACTGCTCTCTAAGAAAAGAAATGTGCAGCCTGACTTCCTGAAGGAAAAACTCTGCTGCTGTCACATGGATCATATGATGTCTCTGCCAGAGGCTGTCGATTAAGATCTGACCTGTGGCGTCCTAGAGTCTCTAGAGGTTTGTGTTCTGATTTTATATTAATGCGTTTGAGACTTGTAAAATTGAAAACTTACCGCCAAGACAGGCTCCCATGGCCAAAGCAAAGATGAGAGGTTTTACTGGCAGGTTTACATCTGAATCCTGACTCAGGTTTATGAGGACTGGAATCTGTGAGTAACACACATACGTTTATAATCACTCAGTCAATATTCAGTAAACCACAACTTTTCATTTTCACTGTGCTCTGTTAGTGAGGTAGGGACCAAGATAGTGCAGGGCCAGGGCAGCCGACTTGTGACCCAAAGGTCCAGGGTTCGATCCCCAGCCACTGCACAACTCGTGGTGTCTCTGAGCAGGACACCCAATCCCAAATTGCTCCCTGGGAACCCACTGCTCCACCTGGGTGTATCCCAGGTGTGATGGGTTAAATGCAGAGAGCCAATTTCATCTTTGTATGGGAACATACAATGATGACAACACATAGCACCTATTTATTTATTTATTATTTAATTTTAGTTCTAATTAAGTCCTTACAAATGGCTGAGTTACAGTATTTGTGTGTTTGTAAGGCTGACAGCCATCTTGAATTGGCTCCAAAAGTTAAGCTGTTGTAAAAGTACATCCAGTAATTACTTTTTGTGTTTCATTTAAATCTATGCAGTGGTTCATGCTAACATTACAAACAAACATCATCATCCTTTTGCCTTTGGCGATTGGCAGTGATAAAGATTTTTTTTTACACTGTTTGTATTTTGTCCCATTTTGGTGCAGTTTAACTTAAACATTAATGAATATAAGCACCATCTCTCCAAAACAATGCTGTTCAAAGCGCTATCTACAACAGGTAAGATATTGTTTCTGTCAAACCATGCTTTAAAAGATTCCAGCTATGCTTTAAGATCCCCAGAAAGTGATTAGCATTCTTACATTTCCAGTCCTGACAGGGTGTGACGTGTGAACCCCCCTGAGCCATTCTTTGTGACAAACAGCAGAGTAATAACTACTGCAGTGACTTGAAACATATATCTTCTATAGGAGGGGGGATGTTTTTATTTTTTATTTTTTTCATCTCTGCTGGGCATCGCCCTGGCCACACAAACTTCAAAACACGGATCTGCCATATAATTACAGGGCCAAACATATGGTCGCCAGTGTTCTGTTTTTTTCTAGTTGACTCCCACATTTTATTTCATTACAGCCACTGGCCTGTAGTTTTCCCTGCATCAGGTGCAGTAAATCAACTGAACCAAACATTTGAAGCCCACTCAGAGGACCACAATGAGCTGCTTCGTTGGTGCACGTGTTATATAAAGATGTCATGTGTCTGTGCTGCGAAACCACCAAGATTTAAACAAGATGCACAACGTTGCCAAAAAAAAAAAAAAAAAGTGTCCATGTGAAAAACAATCAAGTGAGCTTTTATCTCACCATGGTCAGATACGATCATAATGTTGACACATCGGTGGAGGTCTCTTGTTTTGAGGCCGCTCAGGAGCATCCCCAGAATTTTGTCGACTCGCTCCAAAGCTGAAATCACCTAAAGGCCAGAAAACAGTTTGAGTTACTCTAGAAAACTAGGTTTATGGGGTACAAATACAAAAATTACCTTTATAAAGTGGGTCGTTTTCTTTAGCAACGAAGGCACGTAAAAAATAAGTAAAAAAAAAAAAAAAAGCATAAATAAACAATTTTTGTTGAAGACTTGCCAATTACAAACTAAATGTTTTAGAAGATATTTGTAAAATGGTGGTAACAAAACTGATTGGCAATTAAAAAAATAAAATAAAAGCAGAAATGTTCATCTAACGCATCCAGAGAAACGTTGAAGGTCACTGGGTGGCGACCGTTGAGGGGGAGGCACTGTTAGGATTCCAGGCATCATGTCGCTACTCTTTGCAGCACTCCTTACAGAGTGGGGAGGTGAGTTTCCTGAGGTGGTGCTGTTTCACCAGCACCCAGACCAGTTGAAAATACTGTAATAATAATCTTTATTTAACCAGGTTTATCCCACTGAGATCAAAAGATCTATTTTACTAGAGATCTGGCCAAGACTGGCAGCATACAGAGAGAGGGAATAAAAAACTCAGTAATAAAACACTCTGTTACAACACATAGTCCTAATAAACATAGACTTACCATAAAACAAATGACTCTGTTAAAACCATTGCACTTCTGCAGCTTGAACACAATAGGATCCATCATGGTATTAAATACATTCAGAGACACTAGTATTCTAAGTTTAAACTTTGATTGCAAACTCTTCCATGAGGTTAGAGCAGAAAAGCTGAAGTCTTTCTTCTTTCTTTCTGTTCGGACGTGAGGAACACTAAAATTTAAAAAGTCTTGAGACCAGAGGCTGTAGGTCGTGTGTTTAGAGTAAACAAAGATGAAAGATAAGGTGCTGTCAACTTAAGAACAGCCTTATAAATCAAAACATACCAGTGGCCAAGCTGGCGTACATGCAGAGAGATGGCCATTTTACCTTAGCATACAAGAGACAGTGATGAGTTAGGGATCCATAATTTGTAATAAATTGCAAAGTGCTATGCTACACACTATCCAGCATGTGAAGACATTGAGCAGAGGTGTTCACGTATAATATACCTCACCATAGTCAATAATCGGAAGAAAAGTTGACTCCAACAATTTCTGTTTTACCCTCAAAGAAAAGCAGGATTTATTCTGAAAATAAAATCCAAGTAAACGCTTCAGTTTATTTACAGTAAACTGAATATGTGCTTTAAAAGACAATTTGTCATCAATAAAAAAAAAATCCCAGATATTTGAACGTAGATACAAGTTCAATTTGTTGACCAGCACTAGTGGTGATGACAGACTGGTTTGACATTGCTGATGTTGAATTGCAGAAAAATATTAGCTTTGTTTTGTCAGCATTCGAAACAAGTTGAAGCTGACAAAGTTGTTCTTGTATTCTATAGGTGCATTCTGCATGTATGCAAACACTTCTATGGGCTTAGGTGCAAAGCAATATATGACTGTGTCATCTGCATAAAAACGAACTGCTGCATTTGAAATATCCTTTCCAAAATCATTACTATACAAGATAAATAACAAAGGGCCCAGTGCAGAACCTTGTGGTACCCCTTGTGAATAAATTGAACTCCAGAACAAAAACCATCTAACTGGACAGCCTGGGGGTCTATCTTTAAGATACTCGCAAACCACCCAAATTAAGTGTAGAAAACCCGTTGTTAAACGGTTAAGTAGAATGAAGTGATCCGCAGTATCAAAGGCCTTGGAGAAATCTATAAATAGTGAAAGATAACACGATTTTTATCTAGAGCTTCTGCCTTCATATCCGAGGGCCCCACAGACTGTGACATGTTTTTAAAAAGGTCTTAAAACCTTTCCTTTTACCCAGTTTTTTAATTGATTGAATTGTACTTTTTTAGTGCACCCATAGTTCTTATTTGAGTATTTTATCTGCATTTTGTGCATTTTAAGTTTTTGATGTGATCATTCTGAGGCTTTATCCCCTGGTTGTTTCTCCTCTCGTTTGCTTTTATGGTTGCTTTTTAGCTTGATGTTATCTTATGTTCACTCACTACAGCACTTGAGATCCATTGTGTATGTAAAGTGCATTATAAACAAACGTTATTATTATTATTATTATATCATTTAGAACATTTAATGCTACAGTGGCAGCACTATGTTCTATATGAAATTCTGAGTGAGAAATTGAAATAATAGAATTAGTGGGCAGATATTCTTTTACTTGTTCACTGAGCAGGGACTCGACTTTTGCAAGCACACATAATTTAGAGAATCCTCTCGGCTCATCAGAGCGTCTGTTATTTCAGGCTGAGTTGTGCCACAAGTCAACATGGGACATCTTACAGTGAAAGTTCTGCTCCGTATCTGTGTGAAATCTCTGTAAATTCTTTGTGAAATAAATAAATAAAATTCAGTTAAATCTTTCCCTGTTGTCAACCTCCCTGCTGTTACTCAAAGTTGGATATTCCTCATTCAGGAGAGGTCCGCTCGGTCGGGCCAACCCGTCTGCTCTCCACCTCGCTGCCACAACCTCCATTAACCAGAAGAAAAAAAAAAAACCTGGAATTTCCACAGATCTCCTCATTCCGGGAATCCTGGAAAGCCTCCTCCATTAGCTTCAGAAATGTTAGGATATAAACACACATTCAGGTCACTCTGTTTCACATCACCCCATCAAAACATCTATAAACTCCTGCTCCTCAGTCTCCCTACCGGCGTACTTCTCTTCCCCTACAAAATAATAGCCTCTTTACCTACCACTTCTTGTCTGATCGTTTCAGCCTTTACTTTGAACTCTAGTTAAACTTAACGACTCATGACGCAGACAAAGTATTTGTTTGCTGCCATAATTTCCTGAATCACAGGACAAATTTAAATGGAAGGACTGGATGTAGCTCTACAACTGATTAAAATGTGGAGTCAGCTCATATTTATACAGCTGCTACAGCTGATTGACATTAGCAAACACAAAAACAGCTTTGACTCAGATATTGAGCGAAACCTTCACGTGGTAGTAGCTGAGAGTTGTTTACAATAGATACTCTGAGCATGATATGACACAATATAATATTTTCAAAGTCTGATCAAATGTCTATACTCTGTTATTTCACAAAATAGAATGATCTTTGTATAAAACTGACATTAAAAGTGATGGGCGAAAGGAATACAAGATTTTTTTTTATTTCTTACTGCGTCATCTGAAATGTGTCGATTTGAAATATATTTATTTTAATTTATGCATGTTAGGGAAATGGCTCACTTTTTAAAAATGAAAATGGTCAGAAAATGGTACTCACAGTGTTCACAGTAAAGTTTGTTTGGTTTAACTGCACCTTTTGTTTCGAACGTCACAAAAATATCTGAACTGGTTCAAAGTGCAAACGTGTTAAAGTCTAAAGTCTAATGTATGTTTTTACAAACTGTCGAAGTGTCATTTTTTTCTGATAATCCTAAAAATGGACAACCAGAGATTTATTTTTTTTTTAAATCAAACTAAATCACACATTAGAAAATTAATAAAATAAATAAATTTTAAAAAGCCATTAGCAATGCTGCCGTCAGTCTCTCTCTTTTAGTTTTAATATTTAATTTTTACGCAGTCAGTTATTATTCAACCAGCCTTCACCTGCAGGTTTAGTGGATGACTCACCTCTGGACTGTTAGGGCCGTGTTTATGTCCTGAGGTATCAGGTTCTTCCAAGTACAAAGTATAAAAGTCAGGTCTGAAATAACAATAAAACAGTTTAGTTGTGATTTTTTTGGACTTGGTAATCACTGAATTACAATAAGGAACAGGCAGAACCTTTTGTTTTCGGGTAAACTGAGCCACTCGAACAGAGTTGACATTCTGGTCTCAAACGTGACACCCCTGCACACACAGATGATTCATTTAGTGAAGGCACTGTTGTCATTAGGAATCACACCATGCAGTTACATTCAAACATACATTGACACTAATGATCACTCTTACCAATCATACTTCTTGTAGAAGTTTGGGTGGGTGCCATTGATGGGGACGTCAGAACCTGGCCAGAAGAAAGTTGCCGTCTTTAGTTTTTGTTGCATGGCAGTGATCCAAATCTGAAGGAGGAACAGAAAGTTAATAAAATTAACTAAGATGACGTAAGAGGTGATGAGAATGAAAGAGATATTTTGCAGGGAGGTTCTGTGGAAAGGTTAATAATTAACATCTAACCTGTAGTAGATGGCTTCCAGAACATCTGACCAGACAGATGAGCTAACAGTGAATCTGAATGAGGTGGATTGCTGCCTTCTTAATTAAACCAACTGTAAACTGAAAAACTTTTGAGGCGTTTTATCACGTTAGCATGAAAAATGATTTTTAAAAGACCTCATTAGGCTAGCTATTAGCCCAGCCTGCATAAACATATTTCTGCTGGAAGCACCCCAGGCTGCACTGGAAGTGCTACAGCTAGCTGCTGCCGTTACTTGTCAATTTAAAGTTAACATAAACACTCATAAATTAGTTTTAGCATGAACCACTATGAAATATTTGAGGCTGAAGTTGTTGTAGGAGAGCAGTGGTCTGCTTTGATCTCTAGCTAGCTCAGATTAGCTGTTAGGTCGTCAATACTGTAAGAATTAAACTACATTAGTCACTTGTTTATCATCAGGGATCCATACCCTGACGCCCTGCGATAAGTGAAAAACCGCGAAGTAGGAACATTAGTACAAGTAGTAAGTAGTAGTTGATTATGTACTTTT
>JARVGQ010000210.1:24677910-24692261 GCA_031762355.1 Hypsolebias martinsi
GGTGTGTCATCTGGACAGAGAATGGATGATAAGGAAACCTGGTGGTGGAATAGTGAAGTGCAGGACGCTGTTCAAAGGAAGAGATTAGCCAAGAAGAAATATGACAGTGAGAGGCCTGAAGAGAGGAGACAGGAATATAAGAAGATGTAATGTAGAACAAAGAGGGAAGTAGCTAAGGCAAAGCAGAGGGCATACGATGAGCTGAATGGGAGGCTGGACACTAAAGAGGGTGAGAAGGAATTTTACCACTTGGAAAGACAGAGGGATCAGGTTGGAAAGGATGTGCAGCAGGTTAGACTTTTAGAAGATAGGAATGGTAATGTTTTAACAAGTGAGGAGTATTTCATCCATCTTTGACAAAACAGATTAGACAGATGTGGTATTTGGGTTCATTTAATTAACTTGTGATTGTCTGGAAACACTCACAGTCACAATGCTGTAGTGGTTGGGGAATGTCTTTGTGGGATAAACAGGCCTGATGTATGGTGTCGTCGTTCCGGCTTGTCCTGCAACATAATGATAGTAAGTGACATTCAGATGCCTGGGAAGAACCTGAGACATGAAGCATCAATCACTTTGGTGACTTACGTATCTTGTTGATGACAGGAAGGTGATTTTTGTGATCCTTTAGATATTCTGAGCGGAAACCGTCCATTGAGACCAGGATGAGAGGGGACCTTGAAAAACTGAACAGGGAAGGACACCTCATTAATGAAACTCAAAGGTCTTTTTAGAATGAACCTTGTTTATCATTACATTTATTGTGAAATAGCTCTGTTTTAGGCTCAGAGAGAACAAGAATAGGTGATCCAAGTGGCTGAACATGTTCGGCAGTGTAGGTGCTGATCAGCTGAGCACTGAAGGTTAGAAATGAGCCAACAATGAAGGACTTAGGAAGACCTATGTCTTACTCTGAACTAAAAGATTTACAGTGCTTTTATTTGTCTGTAGCTGATGAACAGGAAGTTGTGAAGCTAAACATGTTGAGGCAAACATTCACACACAGCATGTATTATTCTGTTTAAACATGAGCACATGGGTTTTAGCTTCAAGACGTATCTATGTCTATGAAAAAAATATGCATCTGAATATTGAATTTGTCTTGGCAGTTTGAAGAAAAATTATTTCTCAGCAGGAGACACAGACAGTCTGCTTGCATGCAGCTTTCTCTTCAAAGCAGTAATTCATTTCATACAACAAACAGAATCAATTTGAGGCAGTTTGACTGATCTAAATTACGTCTCTTTGTGGTTTTAGTAAGACCTTCACTGTACTTGGTTTTGGACCAGTTCCAAAGACTCTGAGGATTGTAAGGACTATTAGTTCCACTATGGACCATGTATGGACCTATGGGTTTGCCTTGACAATGCCAGTGGAACGTTATGACTGTGGAATATTTGACTGACAGTCAGTGCAGTGGTGTCATTTAAACACATGAAATTGCCCATCATTCACATCATCATCATCACCATTCTCATCATCATCACCAACAAAGGACACAGAGGTTGGAGCTGTGTGTTGTGCTTCTTTAGTTTAGTTTACAAAGACGAGTTTTAAGGAGCGCCACGAAGATTCAGAATGTTGTAGAAGCCAAACAGACAATCTACTTTGAATAGTGTACCATAGCAGAGAGTGGTGTCATGGAGCAGAAGGTTTTGGACCCAGAATGCAGACAGAACGCAAAAAGTTCCCAAAAATAAACCAGTATTTATTTTTAAAAAGTGGACTCGGCCTCAAACCTACAAGAGCTTTGGAAAGACTCACAAGGAACACAAGGATAACCAGACTGCGGCATGGAAACCAACTGCTGGTGTGGAAACAACCTGACTGGATTTACAGGACTAGACTGATGAGGAAGAGGAGACACGTAGGCTGACGAGTGGGCGTGGCAGCCTGAGGAGCAGAAACTGACCGAGGAGCAGTAAGTGACCGTGCACAGAAAAACAGGGGAAAACACATGAAAACAAAACTAATCCTAAATCTCAATACAATTATCTAATCTAATAAATACAATGTAAAGATGCCAAGTTTGGTTTAGATAAAGAACTTGAGGATAAATAATTATTTGCAAGTAACTCCTAAAATAGCTCAAATGTAGATTAACCAAAAGGCACGACTTTTAATCTGCATGCACGTTTTTACAAAATGTACCTATGTTGAACTAACCAAACATTGACTTGGATTTTTTTCTGTTTGTTCAAATTAGTCAAACACCGAATAATACATTTTTACGTCTTGTTGCTTTTGAGTTTGATAGTTTGTTTGCGGTTTTGAAACAATTTGTCTTGAATGAAAGTAACCAAAAATATCTGTTGAAACGATCATCGAATCAAATAGAATAAAAAAAAAAAATTCTGTGTTGAATTAGTTTATAGCAATATTATTAGCATTAGCATTAGCATTGGCTTGGACCTCTATCATATTGTTGAAGTTTGGTCTGTTTTAGACGGCTAAAATCTGCTCCGAAAGTCTAAGCAACTGCTAATCTGACTCTTTTACAAGAACATCTCTTTGATACTCCAAACTAAACTTGCTCTGCCATCTACAGCAGGTGAGATACTGACCACTGAAAGCAGCGCCACAGAACCCCACTTTCAACAATCTGAACTTCTTTTTTAATTTAATGAAATCTATGTGGTGACTCCCTTTTGGTGAAACAGCATATAACGTTTTTACAATCAGCAGTTTCCAAAACAGTATAAAACCCAAACTACGCAGAAAAATATTTGTGTGGTCTACTAATAGAAATAATAAAACCAAACCCAGCATGAGCAACACTTTTTTTTAAAGCACAGACAATATTTCTATATTTTAATTTTTGTTTGAATCAAATACTATTTGGAGCAACTGGTTTTCTTTTTCTCTGTGTGATGATTCTGTCTGGAGTTACTCAGTTACTAAAGCTGCAACACACACATGCAAACACACCCCCTCTACTAACAAACACGCCTGATTAGTCAAAGTCACCAGCTCAGTTTCCATAGACAGATACATTTTCCTACAAAATGACATGACTGGAAACAAAACATAGGGTTAGTTACACACATTAAAAACACAAAGGAGACAAACTAAACTATCACAGGGATGTAAAAACATCACTTCTTTTTTTTGTGCTGTCATTTTAAAGCTATTTATAGGAAGAAGACGCCAAATAACTGAAGGCCAAACAGCTGAGAAGCTTCATTCCTGGCTACAAATCATCTTGACTTTCATCCGTCAAATGGTGGCGTTAAAAGGAGATAATCCATTAAATGACACGTGATCTGTGATTTTATTTTTCTTCTTATAAAAGTCTTGCATTACCCAGGTGGACACTGTTTCTGCTGAATTTCCTCCAAGGCCTCAACCAGCCAGGGGTCCCCTCCTGTCAGGAAAAATAAAAACGGTGGTGAGAAAATGAACGTTTGTTTTTCTGAGCTGAGGTAAACGTAATGCAAAATATTTATACTACCGTATTTTTTGGACTATAAGGCGCACCAGATTATAAGACGCATTAAGTAAAACAAAACAGTCAGATAAGTCAAACTCATTCACAATAAACACATAAAATAGGTTTGAGATCAGTAAGCACAACCAGAATTAAAACATCAAACTCATTGTCGAGTTTTGAGGAAATTAAAGGATTTTAAGTGTGCATTATAGTCAGAAAAATATGGTATGTGTATAAATTTAGTGTTCACATAAAGGACTAAAGCTATAAACAATGTATTATAAACAGGTTATTGATTGGTTTCTAAATATTTCAAAAGCACTAACAATAATTGTAAAACAATGTTTATACACTGAAGAAGGCTCGGCTCATGTGCAGAACTTTTAGTATTTTCTTGCTATAATTAAAATATAAAACATTTGTCAATAAGTTATCTCCATTTGTAGATACGTGGTTATGGCAAATAAAGTAATTTAGTTAGAAATGCAAACTGAGCAACTAGCAAAAAATTAAAACGGCCTAAATGAATAAATAGTGACTTTGTTTCAATTTTTATAAATTACTGTTAATGCTTTAAGAACAACATATTTACAAAGTGAATGCTTTACAAAGATTTCACCATGGTGACGTTATATCACAACACTAAGTGACAAAAATAAACTGGACTTTTATATATTTGTATCAAAGCTTTACAAAGGACAGTTCAATTCCCCAAACTGTTATTAAAAGTTAAATATTTATTCCAAAACCATCAAAAATACACATTAAACTCCCAGTGTGGAGCCGCAGCGTGTCGTTCGAGTAAATTTGCCTGACTGTTCAGCTGAAACAAATAAATGATGGGATCGTTCAGTCATGTGACATGTCTAATAAGTCTTAGCAGCACAAAGTGGATCAGTCAGTTACCTGGTGACAGACAAAACTAGTTGTTCATGTGAAAAAGGAGCTCCAGTGAAAAGTTTGCAACAGATTTGTGTTTTAAAACATATGTTTCGCTAATAAAACGATGATAAACAGTTGTCTTTTTTTAATATGACCACTTTTGGCTTCCATCAGCTGTTTTACCACAACGTTCTTTACCTTCAATGTTAAATTATTGGACAATTATGTATATTTGGAGCCAGTATAGTAAAGTTGTGGGAATTAGGACCGACACAAGTATTAAAATATAAGATATGCTGCCTTCCCTTCCCGATGAGTGAAATTTAAAATGTTGCCCAAAGCACAGACGTGTAAATAATGCAAAACTAAAGAATAGACGAGAAAAACCGGAGCAAAAAGCCACCACCAGTAATTTACTGATCGTGTGAACGCTGACTCAGCATTCACACAATGACTGACTGGTTTACAGAAAATAAACGAGGCTGTGCAATTACATTATAAAACAATGATAAACAAAGTTGTTTTTCTTTTGGCTGCTCCTTTCTGCAGGGGGCTCCACGGTGAGCAAAGTCACACGAAACATTTAGTAATTATTTACACGAGATGCCCATCTTGACTCAACCTGGGCTCGAACCTGCAGCCTCAGGATTACGAGACAGCAACACAGACCACTGAGCTAATAACACAGCCCCTACTGTGGTAAACAAAGTTGTTGTTGCAAAAGAAAAACAAAAATTAAACACAAGGAAGAAGATGCAAAAGAAAAAAAAGTCTCTAGTTTATGTGCTGTTTCAACAAATCGTATATCAAAACATTCTGCTTGTTCAGGAGACTGGTGCTATGGCTTTTGGTATTGGTGCAACTTTAGCTTTTTTAGCTTTAGCTTTTTGAAATATTTAGCTTTTTCTGTCACTTTTTCTCTCATAAAAAATGAACAGAGCTCATTTTACATGCTTCAAATCTTTAGATCTGTTTACAACCTTTTAATGCTTCTTTCACATTTTGTTCTGGTTCAGCTTCTTTCAGCTTCCTTGTGCAAATTCAAACATTTTTTTCAGCTATTTTCAGCAACTTTCAGCTGGGGGTGTTTTTTGGCTGTTTTGTGCTCCTTTCACATTCTTTATTACTATATTTTTGAGCTTCTTCTAACTCCTTTCTGCTAATTTCAGCTTGTTATGATCCTTTTACTTTAATTCAGCAATTTTCAACTTTTTCTGCTATCAATGCAACTTTTTTCAGCCTAATTCAGCAAAAATGTGCTCTCTCCACTTCATTCTGGTAATCTAAGCTTCTCTGACATTTTTAGCTACTTTTCAGCTGTTTTTGTTATTTCAGCTTATTTGTTTTAGATAATTTCCACTATTTTATGTTGATTTATGCTTCTTTCATCCTTATGAACTTCTTTATGCTAATTTCAATTTATGCTTCTTTCAGTTTTTTCCTGCTGGTTTCAGCTTTTTCTGCTATTTCAGCTACTTTGTACTATGATGCTGTTTTCAATTTTTTCATGTAATTCCACCTTATTTAGCTTATTTCAGCTCTTTCCACTTCCCTCAGGTAGCTTCTTTCTGCCTTTTCAGCTGTTTTTTTCCTCATTTTAGCTATTTTTAAAGCTAATGTCCTATTTTTTGTGCTCACTTCTGTTCAAAATCAAAAGTCAAAGTCAAAGTCAGCTTTATTGTCAGAACTACAATATGCACAGGACATATACAGGATTGAAACTGCATTACTCTCAGACCCCTGGTGCAACAATAACATTTAAACATTTAATAAGCATTAGCATAAAATGAAATAACAAAAGTATGATATGGTAATCCAGCAAATATGTGTCCTTTCTGCTTTCTTCTGCTAAATTAGGCTTGTTCTTCCATTTCAGCTACATTTCAGCACGTTTTTTTTAAGCTTTTTTCAGCTGTTTTTCAGTAAGTTCTTCTGCAATAAGTGTTCACACTGCATTTTCACAGGAAATGCAATTTCTCTAGTTCTTGAGTTCATCACAACTCTTCAGCTTATTTTGGATCCGTTGTTTCTTTGTGTTTTTCATTTAAACAGAGGTTTCCTGTTAACACCTTGTCTGCTTGAACACCTCCTCTTTAATCAACTCTGACATTCCTCATTGTTTGAATAAAGTCAACTTCGCTTCTGTTTCTTGAAAACACTTCATCTTTTAGCTGAAGGCCTCTTGGGTTCTGATGATGGTTTGGGCGTTTCAGGGTTCTATTGTTGCGACAATCACACTGAAGCGTCCCTGAGAGTCCAGTGAGTCTGACCCGCCCGTCCATCCTGTGAGCTGTTCGGGTCCTCTGTGAGTTCTTCACCCGACCCGGCGTGTTCAGCTCACATGTTTCAGGGGGTGAATGAAAGCGAAACCACCCTTAAAGGCCAGACATGTGTCGGGTTGTTGAAACCTGAGACAAAGCTCTGCTTTCCGAGTCTGTTTTCCAGAATAAAGTTAACGGTTTACAGTTCTTCCCTCCTCTCTCAAACCATCAGCCATGTTTCAAAGTGTGTATTTTTACACACTTTAAATTGAGCTCCTTATCTCTGACATGTAGCAGAATATTGACCCGAGCAGCGTTGTGCAGGGTCACGCTTGAAGAAGTTGTTAAGTTTCTTTGGCACAACAATATGAGCTCTTCTCGCTGCCCTGGATGGTTTTCACACCACCACTCAGTTGTGTTTGAGAATTTCACCCGCACCCCTCTGTAAAAGCCCAGCTCAGGTATCTACAGGTAAGTAACCCTTCTCCGATGTGTTTGTTCTTCTTTTGTCCTAAAGGGTTTAGTTTGAATTCCAGTGAGTGTTGAGGTGATCAAAAAGTAGGTATTTGTCTCACTCTATAAATTTCAATGTTGAGGTTTTACCTCTGCGCACCAAATAATTCAAGAAGAAAACTTTATAGTTGATTCAAATGTTCAAGTTTCCACCAAACTAACGCACAGCTTCAAAATATTTATAAAATGCTACACATAATGGTTTACCGTATTTTTTAACTATGACGCACTTAAAATCCTTTAATTTTTTCAAAAAAAATCAACAGTGAGCCTTATAATCCGGTGCGCCTTATGTATTAATTCTGGTTGTGCTTACTGAACTTGAACTGAATTTTTGTGGTACACAAAACTCAAAAATCTGTCAAAATATTTTAATTTGGCTTATAATCCGGTGAAAAAAAAACTGTAATTCAAAACAGAGTTTCTTCAAAGAATGAATGCCACCTTCTACCTTTCATGCCAGAGATTTAAACTTTAAAGATAACCTATATTGAGAAACAATATGTTGCATGGTTTGCAATAATTCACGTTCTGTCTCGTGTACAGTTGACACTTTTTAGTGTTGCGGACTTATGACGTAATTTCAGATAGATACAGGATGGGCACATAGGAAAACAATGAGTTTGGAATTTTTTATTTTTTATTTCAAAACAAATTTGGTATCTAATTGTGACACGATTTAACCCAACACTATCTATTCCAAGGTTTTTCCCACAGACAGGGCGACACCAGTCAGGAAACCATGGATCTCCTCTATCGCCTCTGAAACAACTAATGCATTTATCAAGCTTGTAGCCGCCAGGACACGGAGAATCTTATCGTGTTGGTGAGAAGACCCCTGCTCACCGCCTCGAGACCTGCATTGTGGTTTGAACCCAACACGAGGATGCTCCATCTCAGTGGGGGCAAGATGCTGTGATATAACCAACTCAACATTTGGCACAGCTCTGAGTAGAAGTAAACTCTTTGAATGTTTGTGTTACTTTTCATCTCTTTCCAAAAGCTACACAAAGAAAGGTGCATTATGAAAGAGGCACTGCTTGGTCATGAATAAAACAAGTAAACACAAGTCTGGGGGAGCAAGAAAAAAAATAAAAAGTCAAGCTATATTCTTCCCATGCAGCTTTCATGTTGGCTGGGCAGGAAATCTACCACAGCAGAGGGAGCACCCCGCCCTGAAGACAGCTGCCCACATTCACCACTGCTACCCTAGAAAAAGGAAAAGGGGCGTTTTTAGCCTGGCAGTTTGCAACAAAGGGCATACTGATGCTGCTGCCCACATTTAACCAGAGGGAATGCTGAAAACATTCCTGTCTCATGGAGAAAAAATGGATTTATGACTAATTTTACCCTGAAAGCACAGAGAGTTAGGGGTTAACTCGAGACTGCACGTTAACTTTCCCCTTTAGCTTCTCAGTAACTCGACCCACCTCGAGTCCCGTCCGAAATAATCCCTGTTTCGAGTTCCCTAAGAATCTGTTGTGGGATCTGTTTAGCAGGCTCGTTACCTTCTTTTTCCAATAACACAGCAGTTTTTGTAGCTCCACAACGCCGCCGTGGAGCTTTGATTATTATTTCACCCGCTAACCACCCTACTAAAACAACCCCTAAATGAATAAATGCTCCAAATGCTGCAAATAGCCGGTCTCACGCTGTAATAGCCAAAACATTCTCGGTTCATGCAGATTTTAAACTAAAACTAACAGGAAAACAAAAAGTAACGTGCCTGCGTATGGAATGTTAATGCCGAGGTCTCGAATAAAGAAAGGAAGACTTACACAGAAATCCAGGTGCAAACAGAGTATTAAAGTTTTAAACTGTTTTTCGTAATGCCATCCCACTACTTAACAGATTTTACCACTTAAAGTACAAATACATAAAATATTTCATCTGATTTTCACTCTAAGATCTCTGGCAATAGGTTTAATGAACATTTTCTACTAAACAAAGTTTCATTCTACTTCAAACTTAGTAGATATTTATTAAGGGCCATGTAAAAATACTGTGTGGTCATTTTGCTGTGCTAGGTTTATTTAGCTTCATGTCATTTAATGGTAACGTGTAGACGCACAACCCACCCACTATGTCAACTCTAAAAAGGTGTAAAACAAACAAACAGCTCTCGTCATGTATGACGCTCAGTTTGATGCTTTGTGTATTCATCCACTTTCTCAAAAACACTATCTGAGACGCCTTCTTCCTGTCTCAGTGAGGTTTATGTAAGGTCTGGAGCAGCATAGACGAAGTCAACCTGCTGCTGTTACACCTCTGGGTTGCCGAGGGAGGTAGTCACCGAGCTGAAATGGTAAGAATGCGTAAGGGTAAGCCAACGTTACGGCTTGCTGGTTTGATGTGGTGTTTTTTTTGTAACCGGTTGTTTATGGTAACCTGTTAGTTTCTGCCATTTGCGTTTATTTTGAAAGGGTTATGAAGTGGAAACAATGGTCACGGGTAAGCTAAGCTTTACCGACAGACTAAATGTGTCCAGAACCCTGTCGATCCATCAGACTGCTGAATAAAAACAGGAAATAAAGATCCTCAGTTACCTAAATTAGTAGCAGCATTTGTTAATATGCTAAAACTTCTGTTGAATAAAAGGGTTTTCAGGCACAAGACATGGGGTGAGTAAATTTTAACTTTAATATTTAAAGAAAAAAAATGAAGAAATTCCAAGTGTTTTTGCTTTACCTGATCACAACACGCCACTCCTCCCAAGGTTTTAAAATGTTGGCTTCATATCCATTTATTATGGCTGCAGAGAGCTAACTAACTTACTGACCACCAAGCTACTACAGCCCATATGTGTGGAGCAGAGGGCTGCCATCTAGGGCACCTGGGGGAGCAGCTGGAGGGGGTTAAGGGCCTTGCTCAAGAGCCCAGAGTGGGGCGAATGTGGGTGGAGGCAGATGTGAATGCTTCAACTTCAAGTAATGGTCAGGGGGATTCGAACCAGCAAACCTTACTTTCTCTAACCTCTGCACCACCATTTATTATTAATAACCTTTATTATTGAGCTCAACACTGAGATGACAGATGTATTTTGCGAGGGAGGCCTGGGTCTGTTTTCTCATCAGCTGACCGTCACAAGATGGGACCGGCCCAACGGCTGATCTATAAAAGACCAGAGACGCCCTGAGAAGGGGTTTTTCTTCGAGAGCGTTGTTGTAGAACAGTTCATTTGTGTTTTTATCAGCAGTTACTTTGTTGCAGATTGCAGGGCCTTGCTCAGAAAAGTTGTGACTTTGTGGGTTTTGCGACGGTTTGCAACAAGTTGCGTAAAATCCCCGGGGTTTTTCCTGACACACACGACTCTGGACACACAACGAGATTTTGCTTCGGTTTTCTCCGATTCTGAGTGACTCAGAGCAGCAGAAAGTCCACACACAGTTCTCTGATCCCTTCAGAGTTTCTGACACTGAATCAGCCTGACTGTCAATGAGCTGACTGAAGGATTAGTCACCTTCTTGATGTAGAAATTTCTGGATTCTGAAATGTATCACAATCCATACATGACAATTTAGGGCCATCAGAGTATTGCATCATCATTTGCTAATTTTCTGTTCTTGCCAGAACTGTTAAACAGTTTAAATAAACCGCAGAGAGACGATGACTACCTAATTTCTCACATTAAATGATGCTAACGGAAGTGTAGCTGTTGCGCCTGGACCGTTTTCTAAACTTCTGAACTAACTCCAACCAGCTCGGACACAGAGACGGTATTTGTCGTTTTCACTCCGACCTCACCTCTCCTGAAGGAACAGTCAGGAATTTGCAGGAGGTTGTGAACTTTGTTATCCAACGCAAACAGGAAAGAGACTCGTCAAATCTGTGGCAACCTTCAGCGCCACAACTATTTTATTTAGCGAGGAAAAACCAAGGTTTGACAAACTGTTAAAGCCAGCTGAGCTGCTTCGTTTGCGCTGATGTAAAGACATTTTTAATAAAGCGCTGTTCATGCGTTCTACAGTAAAACAAACAGTGTTTTAAACTCAGTGAGTGAAGCACGTCTAGGAAAGATTACGTCATTTTGACCGCATAAAAGTCCAAGTCAGAATCTCGCTGGTGTGCAGATAACAACACGTGCCATTTGTCTTTACACGTCAACGAGTTAGATATCAATCTATCGCTTCTTCACAGATTTGAACAACAATGGTCCATGTCTGCGTTGCCCAAACAGGTGGGAAAAAGACAGGAAATTTCCTGGCACCGTATGCCGAGTACAAATGACCCAAATAGATGCGGTCAACAGGAAGTGCTGGATTTTGAAGAATGAAGACCTTATCTGTGGTCATTTCCTACCAGGGGGATTTGATTGTTTGTTTTGGGGCAGATTAGACTCAGTGATCTGTCTCCTGTATTAGGAGAATCCATTTTAAATTAATTCTGTATGCTTTTAAAACTCTGCCCCTTCCTATCTCGCTGATCTGCTGCAGCCATATGCAGCGCTCTCTGAGGTCAGCAGACCAGATGGTTTTATTGGTTCCTGGTTTTAAGCTCAGAGATGACAGGGTCGTCTCTGCTGCAGGTCCAAACCTGTGGACTGAGTTACCACTTCATTTCAGGCAGGCTCCCTCTCTCACTGTTTTTAAGTCTAGTTTGAAAACTCATTTTTATTCCCAGGCTTTTGACAAAGTGTGAGTTGATTTTATTTGTCTGTATTCTATGATGTTGGTCATTTAGTTTTTATCTTTACCTGTTTGGATCTTTGTATTTTGTCCTGCGTCCTTTGCTTGTTCTGTTTTTGCTTTGGTTGGCCTTGTTGAAGTTTAAAAGTGCTTTATAATTAAAGTGATAAGGCATATTTACAGTTAAAATAGTCTTAATACATGCTTATCCAAACATACTTTGTATAATGAAATTGAAAAAAAAAAATATATAAAGTGCAGCAGTCTCAAAATGTGTATCCTGTTGAATTTATTAGACTCTTATCACTCACATGCACCGTATTTTCCGGCATACAAGTCACAGTTTTTTGCATAGATTTGTCAGTCCTGTGACTTATACACTGAAGCGACTTATGTATGTTTTTTTCCTCCATATTCAAAACGTAATTTTTGACTGTCAGTAAATTTCGAAGTCCTGCAACAACAAGTCCTCCCGTGTGCACTTGATTCACTCAGCTGGTGCAGGTGGAGGAACGCTGGAGAGCTAGTGGCTCCAGCTGCGGTGGATGGATGGTGCCATCCAGGTGAAATGAAGCTGTTTGACCATTAATAAACACAATAAATGTGACTTATATGCCAAAGCGACTTATATATGTTTTTTTTCATGATGCTTTTTGTGATTGATGCGACTTATACGCCGAAAAATACGGTAGGCTTCTGAGGGACTTGTAGGCCTTCTACGACTCTCTGGTGAACGGAAACAGGATTTGATCAGATTAGCCCAAATATCAACATAATTAATGTTCAGTCAGAATGTCGGGTCGTCCGTTCATCCACTTCTCATCGTGGATGTTCGTCTTGGCCGATTCAAAGTAGCTTCACCACATGCCGCTCCCTTTCCTCGAGGCTAAGCTTTCTAGCATAATTGGACAAATCTAAATTGGCTCGTAGCCGGTCGTTTCTGTTCTTTAACGTCTCGTTTGTTGTTGACTTGTTGCTTTCTGCCCAACAGTTTACTGTGCAAACATGACTGTTTCTATTTTTATGTGAGATGTTTGTTGGCTTTTTGTAAATTATATAGGTAGGTCGGAGGTCCCTTCATATGCTGATTTTTAAACATTAAGAACTCTACTTCTACAAAGTATAAAGAGCTAACATTTTCTTTAATTTAAATACTTGCCAAATTAAATGAGCTATAATTTTCTTTAATGTCAGCCGTCTAGAGGTCACAGCTCCACCTGCATGCTCAGAAACAACCACTTCAAGCTCCACAAACATGCTGAAGACAGAATGTCTTTAAAATTGAAATTGCTGAAGGAGCAAGTCCAGTTTAGAGCTTAGAAAGAGCTGCAATTCTTAAACGAGTAGATCTATTTAAAAACCTGTAAACACACATTTTTTATTTAAAAGAAACACACTTTAAAATCAAAACTGCGAGTGATGATGCTGAACATTATCATAAGTAAAGCTTACCCGTGTCCTTATCGCTCCTTCCCAGTGAAAACACTACAACCAGCAGGACGATGAGTAAGATCAGCAGCAGGATCTACAGTTTAAACAATGGAAAAAACATTAATCACAGATAATTTATCAGTAAAAACCCTCAAAATAAAATACTCTGTGTTGTTATCGCTGTTAATCGTGTTGTTCAGTCTGAATACTAAAGATGTCAGCAGCTGTTTTCAAACATGATGTCAGAGTAAATAAAAAAAAAAATGCATTAATCCAAGCTGAGCATTTTATGAATGTTATCACTGAGAAATGTCCACTTCTAAGTCACTGTGCAGCAAATGTGTTAAGACGATAATTTACAATTACATAATAAACCCATTATAACCAATTTCTACGTTTAAAAGAAGTCCAAATTCTTCCTCTTTAGGAAAAACTATTAATATTATCAGCTCAAGAGGTGAAAAACAAAACATTTAGTTTAATGAATCAACAAAAATCATTAAATATTTGGCTACTAATGCATAGAAATGCCAGAAGGATTCAGGTGGCTGTGTGTGTTTTACTAAAATATCTCATCTGCCTCATAACATGGAGTCAACCTAATTCAAGATGGCCACCACAGCTAGTTCATTCATTCAAACTTTATTTAAACAGGCTCATTGAGCCACGAGGACTCATTTACAAGAGAGAACATAAAGTACAGACTACAATAACAAAAAACAATGACAACAATGTACCTGTACATGTACTTATGCATAAGTATGTATAACTTGTACTTATATGTGTAAATGAATGTCTGAAAAAAAAAAAAACTTTAATATGAGTAAATAGTTTATTTTTTTAGACATTTATTTTGTACAGTCACAGCTCTTATTAATAAATGTGACTGTGTGACAACTGGGAAAAAACTTTGACTCAGAAATATATTTTTGTTATTACTATATGGAAAGAAAAAATATTGAGCTATTTAACATATATCACAATTTATCTTAAAAAATATTGAAATATATAACATATATCACAATTTATCTTAAAAATATTAAGATATATAACATATATCACGATTTAACTTAAAAAATATTGAGATATATAACATATATCACGATTTATCTTACAAATATTGAGATATATAACATACAGTATTTTCTGCTGTATAAGTCGCACCTCTGTATAAGTCGCATTGTCCAATTTTGTCCAATAATTGGGAAA
>JARVGQ010000210.1:25107438-25119560 GCA_031762355.1 Hypsolebias martinsi
TACATTTTAAATTTTATATAAATTATGTGCTTTAAAATTAAAATAAAAATAAAAAAACCTGTGCCCCCCCCCCCCCCCAAAAAGACTGAACAGCTGAAAGAAAACCAAAAACAATCAAAAGAGACTGTCAGTTGTAAGATGAAAACCATACAAGACTTGGAGGTAAGCTTGAAGAAAAGGTGTTTTCCTATCAGTTTTCAGTGATTAACGTTTTATAGTTATTGAACTCGTTTATTTTGCAGAGCAAAGTTTCAGAGGCGGAAAAAGTCAATGCACGCGTTTTTGAAGAAAAAAATAAATATGCAAAACTACTGCAAGAAGAGCGTGCCATGTCTTTGGAAAATAAAAGCAGGGTAACTGTTTTTATTGTTTGTTGTGTGTTTTTTTTGTTTGTTTGTTTGTTTTTTGTTAATACCAATGTTGATATTTCTTGACAGCTTGAAAAATTAGAGAAATTAAACGAGAAGTTGCAGCTCGGCAGGAAAAAGGTTCAGGAAGCCCTCGCTAAGGTACGTCCTTTAAACTGTCTTCACGTTGCTATTTTTCTCTCTCAGTATGTAAATCCTGCTGTTTTTGTTTGTTTGTTTTTGTTTGTTTGTTGTCGCAGACTACTGTTCTCCTGGACGAGGCCAAGATTCGTGAAGATGCACGAAGCGCCCAACAAAAATGTCTCCAGAAAGAATTTACTGCCATAAAGGAAGAAAACAAAAACGTAAGCGAGTATGTTGACCGGTTTGAGAAATGCTGACCACGAAAGTGCGTTCGGTCAAGATTTCCCTGAGGCGCTCCTCTGACGGTGACGTTTCTTACAGCTCAAAGCAGCTATTAAAGGCTGGGAGGAAAAACACAAGGAGCTGAATGAGAAGATTAAAGTTTATCAGAAGTCCCAGAAGGAGCTGGAGGACTCTGTGGTGCTCAAAGATCACAATCTGGAGGTCAGGCTTTTAACTGGTTTTACTTTTTTTTTTTTTTTTTTTTTTCTTACTGGATTGGAAAACGAAACATTAGCTCACGCCAGGCAACATCTTTTTGTTAGGTGCTGTCTGATCTCCTGGCTGATCTGGATGCATGCGACCTGCAGAAAGGTGAAACCAAAGTTTTAGCAAATGGTGAAGTCGCCACTGGTGAGTTTTTTTTATTTTTATCAGCCAAGATAAAACAACCTGTTCTGTGTTTGTAACAACTCAAGTTTCTGAAAGTCTTGTCATCAAACAGATAAGAAGACTGTCATAAAAAGCAGAATCAGGCAGATGATGGATGTGTCCAGAGTAAGAGTTACTCACCTGTGTTTTTGATCAATATACGGTATATGCCTGTACAGTACAAACTCAACGTTTATAAATGTCGTTTATATTAAAATATACACGTTTCTGCTGTTCTTTTTCTCCGTGCAGATCCAGACGACTCTCGCTGTTGTTGAAGAAGAGCGGGATCGCTTCATGGCCAAATTACTGAACGAAGAAAAGTCGAGGAAAGAACTAGAAGGTACGTCTGTCGCTGAGAAGACATTTTAAAGCATCGCAGAATCTTGACTTTACGGTTCGTAGTCGACCGCCTCTCAGCTAAACCTTTGGCTTTATGTTGGCCCAGAAAAACATCAGGAGCTGGAACACGCGATCGGAGTCCTAAAGAGCGATAAGAGCCAGGTCGAGAACCAATTCAAGGTCCTCCAGCAGAAAAATGAAATCATGGTTGAAATGTATCAGCAGAAGGAGAACGCTCTGCAGCAGTGAGTGAAACCAGGAACCACCATTCTCCATTCTTTTGACACTATTTTCATGTCTGAGCGTAAACTAGACTGTAAACTTTAGTTTAAAATCCTCAAAAATCAACAGTGAACGTTTTGATCCGACAAATATGAATAATTTTATTTTATGAATAATAAATTGAAATCAACCTAAACAAAAGCAAAAGTTTATTTAGCAGGAGTTTGTTAATCAAGGTAACTTGATGTTTATTCGCTCAACTTGAAATTTTAAGTTGGGTGAGTAGTGTACGGTTCTGCAGACCCACCCTGCAGTGATGAAGCCCACAATGTTCTAAACTCTTAAACCTACGTAATTTCAACCGTACGGTACTGCAAGATTTTACTCACCAGCTCTACAGAAACAGCGGCTCGGTTCTGGTCCGGGTGAGTCCAAATATGGATTTAAAAAAAGTCCTGGTGGAATGAATGCCGGACCCACTGGGTACCCACTTGAGGGTCCTCTTGGGTTCACCGATGAATCTGGGGGTCCAGTTCTGGTCTGGTTCTGTACAGTCCTTGAGCGTCCCAATGCTTTCCGGAAACAGCCCCGAACCTTCGGTGGAGCGCTCTGCTCAGAAGTCCTCGTGGACCGGCTACCAGCTCTCAGATTCACGATGAGTCTGTGGGTCCGGTTCTGCTCCGGTTCAGTGGGTTCCATGTGGCTCTTTGTATCCGCTGGGCGCTAAAGTCACTGTAGTAAGCGCCAAACTTTTTCCAGTCAGAGCAAAACGTACCCTCTCGTATTTCAGCAGAAGGAAACGGCTTCTGGGCGGGGCACTGTTGGCTTCTGGGAAATGTAGTCATTATGAGCGGGAACACAGTGTAGGCTTATTGAGAGAAAACTACAAAATGGCGCCTGTCCAAGTTATTTTATTTTTTTGTTAACTTTTTGCTGTACAGTATCCAGTACTGTCCCAGTCACGTGAGTAATATTAAAGTTGACAATCGTGTCGTGTACATTTTTTTTTTCTCGTCTTAATTTGAAATACTGCGAATGTCGAACCACGAAGTAGCGAGGGACTAATGTAATAGGTTTTTACTCCAAGTCAAGCATCTTCCAGATACAGTTGTGTGTTCTCAGAGAAATAAAGTTCTTGTTTCTTGACGGAGTGTGTTTTCGTTGCATTGCAGGAGGTTGACAAAAGAGGAGCTGGAGCGACGCAGTAAAGAAACTCTGCTGTCTGAAGTTGGAGGGAAAGCCCTCGAAGCGGAGGAGCAGGTGAAAATCTTACGGCAGCGCATTAACGAGATGGAGGAGCAGATGGCGAAGACTGAAGACGTCTACAAAGAGCAGGTGGAGTCGCGTCAAAACGATTTGTCAAATCAAATCTGAGCATTCGATGTGAATTTCTGCTTCTGTTGTTTTTAGATAAAAGAGCAGGAAAACAAAACTCATTCCAACTGGGTACGTTTCACAGGATTTATTCACAGTTAGCGGCGCGCTGTAAAAACAAAGTGCGCGCTCACCGTCCGTGCTTTTTGCAGGTTAACGCTCGTAATGCAGAGCGGGCGCTGAGTCAAGAAAAGCTCGAATCGTCAAAGCTGCGTGAAAAGTGAGTCGTTTTTAAAAAAACAGTTTTAAACGCTCATTATGTTCAAACATATCTTTTTCTTTTGAACGTCATGGTTTTATCTGCAAACAGACGTCTGTTTTTAGCGTTTCAACATTTGTCTTCTCAGACTGGCTGTGCTCACCTCCCAGCTGAATGAGCGCCGCGCTCCTCTGTTCAGGCCCAACTCTGGTCAGCCTGCGGGTCCTCGCCAAGGTAAGGCCGCATGGACGCCTCCTGTTGCTGCGCTTCATTTTAAACCGAAATCTTCGATCCTGCAGAAGATGCTTTTTTTTTTTAATTCCTTCTAGTACTGAATTATTTAAAGGAGCGGCTTGTGCTGGATTCTCTGGAACCTGCGGCCATCTTTTTTTGTGTTTGATTGCCAGCCGTGTCTTTGCGTTTGATAAATGGTTTGATTGCGACAGGTGATTCGTACGGGCCCTCTCCTGTGAGTGGAGGTGCTCCATCCCCTCCTATAATGATCGAGGGTCCCAGGCGCCCTCCTTCCGCCCCAGTAGGGCGAAGAACTGACCCGTACGGTGAGTCCACGTGGATCTCCTCACCTCCTTCAGTTTGTACCAAAGCTGGACGTCGTCTCTTCTCTACATCCGTGTCTTGAAATTATTTTTTCTAAACCTGACTTCATTTTTTCAGCTCTCTCCCCTCGGTGTTTAACTTTTATTTCTTCCTTGTGTTAAAGCACCCATGACTTACTTTTTCTTCCTTCCTTTTTTTAATTTCAGTTAAACCATCAGAAAAATAACCTTTTCTTTTGTTATTGCTGTACCATTTACCGTATTCTCTGGCGTATAAGTCGCATCAGCCCAAAAAAAAAAAAAATTGCATCATGAAGAGGGACATATAGTCGCTTCGGCGTATAAGTTGCATTTGTTATTTGTCACCGCTGACCCCTTGGAAACGTGGGCCAGTGTCGCGGCAACAATCGATTGGCTGCCACGGGAGGACTTGCTGTTGCAGTTTTTCAAAATTTAACAGGATTAACACCAGCAGACAATTGTTCGTTTGCTCGATATTATAACAAAGGTGTCTCAGTTTAACTTTTTCCTTAATAAATTCACTTTGATGGTCAATGTTTGGCGAGGGGGCGGCACCTCCTGGTAGTTGTCAAAAGCCTAGAGGGCCCTCTCGCACTTCTAGCGACTGCAAATGGTATGTTTACATTTAAAGCGTCAGTCAAAAATAGTGTTATGAATATATAATATATCCTCAAAGACTGATGAAGCTCTCTGGATAGAGGGTGAAACGTCTAAAGAAACTGTCCAGATGACCCCACTGAGAATTATTGGATTTGATACCTGGATGATTGAGCATGAATTTCATTGTTATGAATATAGGAAAAAAAAAAAGTATATAATTCACAGGACTGGCAAATCCATGCAAAAAAATTGCGACTTATACACCGGAAACTACGGTTTGTCTTGAAGGCTGCAAAATGTACGTTTTCAGTGTATAAAAGCAGAATCTAGTCAAGAATTTATTTTGTTAGTTGATTTTTTTAAATTTTATTTTAAACCTTTTGTGATACTTTTCCTTTTTGTCTTGTAAAATTGTTTCCCGGATACAATTATTGTTCCTTGGGTCGCCGTCGTCATCCATTACTTTTTATTTTCTCAGGTCCTCGTCCTCCATCTGATCCACATGGTTGTTACCCTGAAAACAAACACGTCCCTGGGATGGGTATGTTTTTTAAAGTTTCTGTATTTCCTGCAGTCCAGACGACTTTTAACACATTCCTCCTCTTTCAGACATGATGGGACCTCGTAGTTCGTCTCCAGCCAACCTGGATGGAACCGTAAGTCTTTCATGCTCCAGACGTGATTGTTTAAATACGACGCATCGCTTCCATTTGTGGAGCGGGAGCGTCGACTTACATTTCGGTGTGTCCTTGCTCTGAAACAGACCCGAGCAGTAGAGCCACAGATAAAAGCAGAAACTCAGGCTGTGGTTTCCACAGAGAGTCCAGAGCCAGTGAGTATGTGAAGGTCACGTCCAGGTGCTCGGTGTATGAAAAGCACTCTAACTTCACTGGGATGCTGAAGGAGTTTAAAGTTTTCTTTAACTGGGGATGAGTTTGTGGTTTCACTTGTGGCTGACAGAAGCTGAAATGCATCTTGGTTTTAAATGCAACTCTGTGTCAAAGGTCAAGTTCTTCAAAACGTGCTCTGGTTTTTCACTCAAATCAACGCTGTGGTTACTGGTCGTGTGCTTCAGCCCTGGTTTAACCCACTTCTTGTTTGGGAGTGGATCGTGTGGTTCATGGGTTTCTTCACTGCATGACTAACATCTCAGTCCATCTGAGCACGCAACGTTTGGGACTGATCCTGACAGAGTTCTCTTTCTCATGTTGCTTTAAGGGACCTGGATCCTTCCTGGTGTCACCGATCAGAGACTCGCCCAGCTCCATGGCCCAAGGACCTCCACCAGGCCCCGAACTCCACGACCCACTACTTCCTCCTGGACCCGGTGTGCGTCTGCCGCCACCCGGACCTTACAGGTTGCTACGACCTGGCCCGTACCAGCTCCCGCCTGGTCCTCTTCCTCCAAATGTGCCTCCTCCCTATCACGGCCCACCTCTGCCCGCCAATGGTATGCCCCCTCCTGGACCCATGGGAGGAGAGTTTGGACCTCGGCCTGCCAATGGACTTGTATTTCACCCCAGACCGGGTCCTGGACCTCTAATTGATCCTCGAGGTCCTCCACCACCACACTTCCGTCCCCCTCCACCTCATAGTTTTGGACCCGTTCCACCACCCGGTATGTTCAGTCCTAAGTTTTCGTTGTTCCTTGTCTCAGCAGCAGCAGATCCGTCATTTACTTCTAAACATGTTCGTTTTGTGGATTCCATCCTTTTAGGTGTCCGTGGGCCTGTGGGACCTCGACCACCCGTCCCTCCTGATATGCGCTTCCCAGGACCCCGAGACCACATCACCCCACCAATGGACCTGCCTCCGGGTGTCCGACCCCTTCCTGGCAGCGCGTATGGTCAGGCTGCACCCAGTGCCATGCAGAACTCAGCGGGCCCTCAGAGCGGCCCTGGTCAGGACCTGCACATGAGGCAGGAGCCCCCTCAGGACTCAGCGAGACCACCACTGGTCAAGCCTTAACACCACCACCAGCTACGGCAAAGGAATTAACCACATCTTCACCTCCAAACTAATAGGATAACCAGATCAAGTCCAGAAACTAGGTCATGATTTTCATTTTTCTTTTATTATTTAATTCAATATTAAAAAAGAAACAAGGTCTTTAAAGAATCATTGATCAGTGTCTCTGAGGAGCCTATTGTGCAATAACACTTCAGATGTTTAATCTTTTAAAAATATATAAATTACTTTTTGAATGTTTTCTGTGGAAATCATTTTTTACATGAACAGCATCAGCGTTGAAGTTTTAGCATTTCAAGATTTCCACTTGTTTCAAACGAACGTACAGGAAATGTGTCATTTGAAGGGCAGATGTATAAGTTATTTTACTACGTTGATAGAACTTTTAATAATAAAGGATGTAAACGTGTCGCGTACAGGATGTGCTTTATAAACTGACCAGGCCGTGGAAGAGATGAACACTTCAGATAAATTATGGAGTAAACATGAACTGAAGGTTGGATAAACAAACATTTGTACCAGTTTGCAGTAACTCTTAAAAAAAAATTTTTAACCGATTCTTGCTTTTCCACAGTTCATGAGGACAAAAATGTTCATTTAGTCAAACTATGATGTAAAAGATGTGTTAAAACCTCGTCGTAGTCAAACAGACCTGCCTTGCTCTGCCCCCAGTTCCATGTTTTAGTGAAATTCAGGTTTACTGGTTTTCTGCCGTCGCATCACATCGGAGTCTGTGAGGAATCAGAACAGGTTGTAAAGCAGATCAATAAACCCACGATTTAATTTGTCTGAGCATTAATTGATGCACAGTTACAGAATATTTAAACCTCGTTGTGTGAATGTTTATGAAGCAGTCACACTTCTGTGATCCATTTTTCAGCATCTTTCTTGTTCCACAACGTTTGTGCTGTTTCAACAAATCAAATGTCAAAACGTTCAGCTCTTTCAGGAAAATCCTGCTACGACTTCTGGTATCGGTGCAGCTTTAGCTTTTTGAAATATTTTTTCCTCAGAAAATGAATTGGATCTCATTTTTACAACCTTCAAATCTTCAGATCTGTTTACGACCTTTTACTGCACCTTTCATTTTGTTCTGTTTCCTTGTGCACATTTAAACTTTTCAGCTAATTTCAGCTCGTTGTGCTCCTTTCACGTCATTTTTGCTAATTTTAGATTTTTTCAGCAAATTTCACTTTTTTTTTTTTTTTCCCCTCTCGTTTCAACCTTTTTCAGCCTAATTCAGTTTAAAAAAAAAAAAAAGTGCTCTGTCCACTTCTGGTAATTTAAACTTCAGATTTTTTTTAGATACTTTTCAGCCTTTTTATTATTAATTTCAGCTTTTTTTTTTTTTTTAATAATTTCCACTTTTTGTGCTCATTTCTGCATCTTTCAGCCTAATTGGTCAAACGTGTTCTTTCTGCTCACTTCTGCTGTTTTCAGATACATTTGAGTTTTTCATGGTAATTTTTGCTTCTTTCAGCCTAATTAACTTGTGTTAATGTCAGTTTTTTTTCTGCTACTATTTAGCAGTTTTTAATGCAAATATTTTTTCAGATAATTCCACATTTTTTGGCTTGTTTCAGCTCTTTTTGCTTTTCTTGCTAATTTCAGCTCTTTTTTTTTTAAGCTAATTTTCTAATTTCTGTGCTCATTTTCTGCTTCTTTAAACCCTTCAGCAAAAAAAAAATTTTTTTCTGCTACCCAGTAATTTAGTCTTGTTATTAGATTTCAGCATGTTTCTTTAATTATCATCAGCTGTTTTACAGCAATTTCTTATGCAATAACTGCATTTTCACAGGAAATGCAATAAATTTTTATTTATTCTGGTTGGTTAGGATGGTAAATGGATGTATGACACTTGGCTCTCTAAAAGTTTATCCTTTCGAATCAAGATTCAAATGATAAACTGCACATAACTAAAAACAAATACTCAAACTGCTACATAAAGTGTTTAAAGTACACGATAGACAAAAAAGGACTTAGTTGGAGTTTATTAGAAATCAAACATTTGATTAATCTCAGTCACACAAACAAAACAAAATGTCTCAATTCTGACACTGAATTAAATCTTTACTGGTAATTCATCATTTAGTGTCTTACAGGGTTTTTCAGATTTTTGATGTTACAAAAATAAAATCTAAACGATCACGTCATGACATTAAAAACATATTCTGAACGTTTACCAGTAAAGAACCCATTCAGATAAAAACGTGACACAAAGTAACACCAAGAGTCTCTGAAGCACCAACACTGGTTTCCTGCTTGTTTTACCATGAAGCTCTTTGGACAGGAATTTAAAATCACTAATACTGATTGATATGCAAGGACACAATTCATCATGGGGCAATTTTTATAAACATTATTTAAAAACTTGGATTTCTGTTCCAGTATTATGATCATCGAGGCTGAATATATATATATATATATATATATTTTTTTTTTCACTAATGATGCTTTTTGTGCCTGTGGCGATTTGAAAAATAAAGAGCTCTCTTCATTTCAAATGATATTTAAATGCATCTTTAAAGGTGACAGTTCATTTTCCCTAGAATTAAATAAGATTGGTTTATAAATTAAAACCATAAGATAAAAAAAGCTATTGATGATAAATGGAGTATAGGATGTGCAAAACACAGGGAGTGAACAGAAGCGTGGACTTTTCACGAGTTCCTGTTAAAATGCTAATGGACGAGGCAGTAGGTTAAACATCTGGCAAACTTCATCATGGTTTTATAATTTTATGTTCATATACTTAAAAAAAAAGTTAAATAAAAGTCCTCCAAACGGCAGAAAAGGTGACACATTTGGAGTTTAGAGTCTTGTCGCTGTTTTTACTTCGCTCTGTTAACCCTTTAACTCGCCATCCTGCGTTGAAAACACTGCAGCACCTATTATTATCCACCCAACAAGGGTTTCTTAACTTTATATCTTACTCTTCCTTCAACTTTAATACGGCCTGAACCGCAACGTGCACCCCCCCACAAGTTATGTCCAAAGACCGGCTCAGCACTGACGTGCGCTATTACTTTTATTGACATTTCGAGTAACCATGACGACATAATTTACAAAGAGCTTATTTTTATTAGTCGTTTTTTTATAAACTCTGGTTGCAAATCAAATATCCAAGCTGGCCGCCTGAGCTAAAAAGGAAAAATACTGTAAATCAGACATTTTTAGCGTTATTGAGCTGAAATTTGGTGTAGTAGCTGAGAGCAATGCCCACTAAATAATTAAAACAAATTAAAGATGGCCACCAAAGCTACATTTTAATGGCTTTAACTTTGCTGTTTTTACACATTTGGTGTGAGAACTTCCCCCCTCACATATTGAATTCAAATCAAAAATCCAAGATGGCCACCATAGCTTAAAAGAACAAATGACTCATTGATATTTTGCCATTTTGAGCTGAAATATGATATGGTGGCAGCCGAACCTGAACACACCGCACTATCAAATCAAAATTTAAAAATGGCCGCCACGCGGCGGTCCCCGTCAAAGTTTCTCCAGGAACTTTCTAGTTGCTTTATTTCAATTCGACTTGAATAACTCGGAACAGGAATCTCCTTCATTTGTAACCAGAGTGCAAACACAAAAACTAAATGTTTCACAAGAGATTAGATGTTTTCCAACGTGACGCTGGGATTAAGAAGTTAATGTTTTGCTTTTTCTCCGCTCATTTAAAAGTCCAGAGTCCAGTGGCACAAACGCAACAAACTTGGGAAAAAAAACTCCCAAATATCTGTGATCTACACGTGGAAGACTAAACATGATGTGGTTTCAAACCGATTTAACGTGCTACTGCTTTAAAAAAACATAAAATGTTAAGATTTTTGAGTTTCAGCTGAAAACAAAAGCGCTTCAATATAAAACCTTTGAGTGAGCTGATGTGACAAACATCTGGGTCAGTTTGTGCATTTTCTTCAGAAATCCCACAGCCTTCATTTGGTATTACTGGATGATGAGGAGGAGGAGGCTTTATGGGATTAAAGGAGGCGACTCGAGTTTAGCTGTCTTTGTGTAGCGTCTGATGGAGGTGGAGATAAAGTGGTTTCTTTGTGAGAAGCTGCAGTTTCTTCCTCTTGAAGTCGGTCGGCTTCTTGTACCTGAAATCCAAGAAGGAACCAGATTTTACTTTGCGTCACCGCAGGAAACGTCGCCTCCGTTAAAACGCACTCACAGTTCTATTACGATGGGCCCCGGTTTGATCTCGTCCATTTCCATGAAGGCGAAACATTTTGTGCTGGTGAACCTCTTCTTGGGCTTGTAGTGCTTGAATTCAAAGAAGATCGCTGCTCCTGGAAGAATCAACAGGAAACGAAGAAAACATGGTTTAAAGCAAAGTTATGAACAATTAGTATCTTACCTGTTGTAGATGGCTCTTTGAACAACCTCACTTGGGAGAAATTTGAGTTGAATTCTGACTGAATTGATGAGCTAAAGGCTAGTCAGAGCTCTGGACTGAAACCAACACACATTTATGCCACTAAAAAAAAAAAAAAAAAAGTCCAAGCGCTTAAAATTTCATGCTAGTTTATGCAAACCTTTTATAAACTTTTGAGTTTGTGTCGATGTTACACAGTTGAACAGAGTTTTGCGTTTGTTTTCTTTACAAGCACAAATATTGCTAGCAGCAGCTAGCTGTAGCGCTCAGTGCAGCCCAGGTTCCTCCTGTAAGAATATCTGCCAGAATAATAAACGAAACGGTAAATTGACAACCATGTAAGGATTCATAAAACAGTGTTTACACGAAGCAATATGAAATGATTGAGATCAGAGCCATTAAAAAAATTAATCCACTTTGGTCTCGATCTTGCTCAGACTAGCCATTAGATCATTAATTCAGTCACGATATATCTTCAAACTAAGGTCAATCATAAAGCTCTACAACAGGTTAAGATACTTATTCATACATTTTCCATAGAACTTTGCTTCAAAAGATTTTAGTTCATCCTTAAAGTAATGTAATATATTTCAAATTCTTTGAAAACTTTTAGAAACATGCAGCTAAGGTAAACAGAACAATGTTACAGCTGTGAGAGCGGGATTACACGTTGCATTACCAAGGTGCAAAAATCAGCACTTTGGCTCAGTAGAGGTAGATCCAATGTTCTCACTGCCATTTAAGGTTTTATTTATATTTATTGATAGATTTTCTATGGGGTTAAGGTCAGGCGAGTTTGCTGGCCAGTTAAAAACAGGGATACCATGGGCCTTAAACCAGATACTGGTAGCTTTGGCACTGCATGCAGGTGCTATGTTCTGCTAGAAAATGAAATCTGCATCTCCATCAAGTTGGTCAGCAACAGGAAGCATGAAGTGCTCTAAATTTCCTGGGTGATCTTAGACGTCAAAAAAACCTAGTGGACCAACACCAGCAGATGATATGGCCCCCCAAACCATCACTGACTGTGGAAACTTGACACTGAACCTCAAGCAACATGGATTCTGTGCCTCTCCTCCAGACTCTGAGACCTTGACTTCCAAAGGAAATGCTAAATGTACTTTCATCAGAGAACAGAAGTTTGAACCACTCAGCAGCAGTCCCAGGCAAGACGTTTCTGACACTGTCTCTTGTCCAAGAGTGGCTTGAAACAAGAAATGTGACAGCTGAAACCCATGTCTTGCATACGTCTAAGCGTGGTGGTTCTTGAAGCACTGACTCCAGCTGCAGTCCACTCTTTGTGAATCTCCCCCACA
>JARVGQ010000210.1:25148466-25158861 GCA_031762355.1 Hypsolebias martinsi
TTTTTTGATTTTATCATGTCCTGGATGACTGAGAATCTTCACCAGCATATAAATATATATACTGTATATATTTTTAAGTTTGCTATGATAGTTTTCTAAAATTTGTTCTAACAATGTTTGATACATGATGCATGCACCTCTGTCCCAGAACAATAGTCACATAAACTGATGAGTACATCTGTATGTACAGCTCCTATGTTGATGCAGGATCTTCCACTGCTGTGATTCACCCACGGTGCCTTTAATCCAGATCGTGCAGGGACAGCAGTTCAGAGTTTACCTCCTGTCTTGGCTGATGTCACAGCAGTCCATTAAAGCAGGACTATGAGGAAAGCGCACATCTGTTGGGCCAAATTACATGAGAATGACAGTGATGGAGCGCCTCGGGACTTCAGCTAGAGCCTCTTATTTTCCCATCTGACTTAACATCAGACTCATGGAGGGAGCTCATGATGCCAGTAAATGGCCATCACTCACATTTTCTGCACCTAAACCTGTGAGAAATGTTTTTTTCTTGTGTAAATAACAATCACCTTAATGGAAAATAAATAATTTTAAGGAAGTGGTTTGAAGACAGACATTTATTCAGCAGCTATTGGTAATATAAAAAACAAATTTTGTTCTCCCATGTGTCATGCACTTGGAGAGGTTTTAACAGTTTAAGCACAATTTTCTTTGAATATTCTTAATCCATATTAAATGCTGAGTGATGTTTGCTGAATGAATATGCTTTAGGAAAATAAAACTTTATCACTGATTACTGTTTTTCTACTAAATCTGTCACATCATCAGAGCAGCAAATCAGAATGTTTTCTTTGCGTATAGAAAAAAAAATCTTATAAACTGTTTTCTGCTGATAAATGCTAAACAGTATAAAACTTACCGGTAAGTGACTCTGGTAGTGATATCAGATCCAGACCTAACACAATAATAATGTATATTTCTGTCATTTGTGCCACACTTTGCAATGAATGAATGAATGTTATTTTTGAACAGTGCTGATTCTAAGTTAGGGAGATATCTACTTTTTTCTTCCATGTCACACTATTTTTGCTCATGCTTTAAGTTATTCTTTGTAAGAAAGTTGGATTTACAGTATTCCAAATTGCCCATGATCCATGTCTGAAATCCACCTGGCAGTTTCTGTAGTGTCTGCTCTTTAACATTTCCTTACATTAACCTAAAATCGGTTCTCAAGTATGTTTTTTTTAATGAACTGTAGGTTTATTATTCTAGTAAAGTAGTTATCATTGGTACAATCAATAAAGTGAGCGGTTGCTGACAATAAGTGTTGCATTCACAAAAAGCTGGGAAATTTCCTCTAGGTCGTTCGCCTTAAAAAGAAAATTCTCTATCCGTTTGATTTCCCTAAACTATTTATCTAGCATAGTGTCAGCACTGTAACAAAACAAAACTAAAAGCGTTGTGGTTTAAAACACGTTGACATTGACCGCTCTAACTTTTAAATATGGGAAATATCCCTGTTACCATGAACTGAGCACACGGAACTTGGCGTTCCGTTTCCATGGAAACACGTGAACTTTCAAAGAAGAATGTATACGAGGGTTTGAACCGAAAAACGTTAGCCTGTTAGCAACTATTACACCTAAAATGACTAATATTGTTTTGTTTTATACTTTAAATATGTTTTAGGTGATACAAGCTGGCTAGACTTTGACTAACATTGCTCTTTATTGATTAAACTTCAAGCGCGGTTAGCCTACGCTAGGCTAGGAAACATGTCTAGCTAGCAAGCAAACTTATATCAACTAATTTGTAGCTTATAGTAGGTGTTACGTTCTCTTGCTCACTTGTCGTCATTCAACAGATTATTTTAATGTATTGGTTTATATTTCTTGTTTTTAGTAAAGAATGCTGCAGGTGATTTGTTTTCATCAAGGTTATTAATTGTTATTATTATTTTTTATTTTTTTTACTCATTCAAAGGACCCAGAAAGATGAGACGAATCTATGCTGAAAACCCAAACTGGTCCCTGGTCCTAGTGCCCAGTTTATCCAGCAAATGCATGCAATGCATTGTGAACAACTTTGAAGGTATTTTATTTTCTAATTTACCTTCAACAACTCACTTTTATGAGTAATATTTGATTTGTTTCTTTGTTACAGAAAATCAAATATTTGAACAACTCACTCCCAGCCAGCAGGACTTCATTCAGGAGAGACTGTCTCTGTCCCTGCCTCTGTGTGTGACAGCGAATCTGATCCCTGATGGTGTTTACTGGAAACGATGCTGCGAGCACAAGTGGGACCTCTGTGACGTCTCTCGTTATGGCCACAGCTGGAGACGAATGTTCTTTGAGAGACACTTGGAGAACCTCATAGAACTTTTTATCCCAAATGTAACAGATCCAAAGACTATTCTTGATGTGCTCTCTGTTTGTAAAAACTATGTTAAGAGGCTGAACATCTCTCAGTTGCTGCCGCCTATAAAGGAGCCCCAAGAGGAGAGGATTGAAGAGGAAAATGAAATAGATTTGGCTTTGGTTAATGAGCACTATGTGCCCTGTGTGCACCATTTTGATTTTGGTCTTGTGCTTGAGGAGCTGGCTAACCTGGAGGAGCTGCATTTGGTTTATAGAGTCAAAGAATGTGGGATGAACTTTGAGTGGAATATGTTTGAGATGACAAAGAGAGACTGTGAATCCCTCGCCAAGGCACTAAAGTCCTCTAAATCCCTGAAGGTAAATATCGATTCCTCCCGGCATGATGTATCTTTTTTTAGCTTTGCATCCTTGCATAAGATGAAGGATGGGTA
Organism: Hypsolebias martinsi; assembly: GCA_031762355.1. Classification (NCBI taxonomy): domain Eukaryota; kingdom Metazoa; phylum Chordata; class Actinopteri; order Cyprinodontiformes; family Rivulidae; genus Hypsolebias; species Hypsolebias martinsi. The sequence continues at coordinate 25,151,243 of JARVGQ010000210.1, forward strand.
TGCTTATGATGTAACTCAACACTTCTTTTGCACTTTTTAAGATTTTCTGTGGGCGATACTTTTAGAATGTCTAAAACAGGAAAGTCACTGTACTGTCTGAACCAGGAGTGCCAAACTCCTTTACACAAGGGGGCCAAATTTAAAACTTGTTCCAAGCCAAGGGCTAATCTTGATCGTTTATTGTAAATAATAATAATAATAATTTATCTCAGCTTTAGATGTCATATGTCAAACTGTTCATATGGAAATTCAAATGACTGTTTCCCAGTGACATACAGATTTTAGACCAAACATATGTTAATGAAAAAAAAAAAGGTTAAAGAAGTAATAATAAAAGAAGAAATAAGATAAACATGAAAGCAGGCTCTTTGTTACTCTAATGCACATTAACTCAAATCAGACACCTGACTTTTGACAGATCTTATTTTATTTTCTATTGCTCTCTCCACGTCAGACTCAAAGATTAAAATAAAACCTACATTCTTAGCTTTGAAGCCATGAGAAGACTGCAATGAGCAGGCTCAGCTTTCCAGGCAAAAGAAGTGCAAGAGAGAATCTCTGTCACAGACTGGAGGGCCAGATCTTAAACAATGAAAAATGTCATCCTGGGCGCCAGATTAAATGTAAACAAGGGCCATATCTGGCCTGCAGGCCTTGAATTTGACACATGGAATCTAAACACTGAATGTCCTCATAAGATTATTTTTATAATTTAAGTATATACACACACACTATAATGACCCAAACTAGACAATAAGTCATTTATTTGCATATCACAGAACTTTCCAAATGCAACTCGTCCAAAACTAATACAATTAATCCATCTTTGGCCTCCTTTGTGTTATATAACTACTTTTCAATGTAAAGTATTTAAATATTTTGATTCAAAAGCTAAAGTTTTTGTCATAAATTGTAAACTTGTTAACTTAACTGTAATATTTCTCCAGCTTTTGCGGCTGCATCAGAGCCACGTTGAGGATAAAAAGTGCTGTCTGCTGGTGAAGCACCTTCTGGACCACCCCTCCCTGAGAGAACTCGACTTATCTCACAACCTAATTGGAAATAGTGGAGCCAGGGCTATCGGCAAGCTCCTGACCAGGAGTAAACTGGAGATCCTTAACTTGTGTAATAATAAAATCAGTGAGTCGGGGGCCAAAGCAATAGCTAATGCTGTGTCCGAGAGCTCCACTCTGTTGTCCCTCAACCTGCGTCTTAACCTGGTGGGGGATGAAGGTGGCACAGCCATCGTCGAGGCCTTGCAGAGCAACACGACTCTGCATCACCTGCACCTGGGAGGCAATGATGTGACGTGGCGCACTGCTTCTGCTCTCGCTAAGGTCCTGGAAGAGAACAAAACTCTGAAGAGCATCAATCTTTCCTGCAACAACCTCAATGAGGCACGTAAGATGTTCAGCAGCATGACAAAACCACAGGCTTTTGCACATTTAGGATGGAAACATGACACAGCGCATGACGATTTTAGCATTCTCATAAATAAAATGGAGCAAATAAAAGTAATAAACAGAAAACAAATACTGTATTTATTTAAAATAAAACATAAATATGTCGCTTCGCCGTATAAGTCGCATCTATTATGAGTCACCGCTGACCACCTGGAAACGTGGGCCGGTGTTGTACCAAAAATCAATTGGCTGCCAAATGGTGGCCGCGGTAGAATGCACAGGAGGACTTTAACAAAAATTTAACAAGATTAACACTTAAAAATAATTATTTGTTTGCTTGACATTATAGCAAATGTGTGACTCAGTTTAACTTTTCCTTAATAAATGCACTTTAATGGTCAAATCAGCTGTATTTCAAAAGCCGATTCGCAGCTGCAGGAGCGCGCAGAGGGGCGTCTTGCTGTGCATGTCGTCGAAATCTAACAAGATAACCACTTAAAAACAGTTTGTTTGCTCGACTTTATAATAAAGGTGTGTCGCAGTTTAACTTTTCCTTAACAAATGCATTTTAATGGTCAAATCAGCTACATTTTGCCTGGGCGGTGTGGTGAAATACAGCTGATTTGACATTTGTTTCAGGAGTTCTAGAGCGAGATGAAGGTGACTTGGTATGGCAAGCCAAGTGTCTCATTAATAGCCACTTTTACCTACTAATGAGACACTTGGCTTGCCATATTACTTGAGCACCCTCTAGCGGCTGAAAATGGTAGTGTTCAATATTTTCTATGTCAGAATGAACTAAATAATCAGATCTCAGCCAAAAATTGGGTTATAAATATGGGGGGAAAATGTATATTAGTCGTTTCAATGTATAAGTTGCAGAACTTTCAAATTTATACAAAAAGGTGTGACTTATACAGCGAAAAATATGGTAGATAGGTACAGATAAAAGTAGAAGAAAAAATATATTTTAGTGGATTATGACTTTGCGATGAGAATGTGCTCAAACGGTATTTGAGTTGGTTATATTAGCTTAAGCATGTTGAAATAATTTTTTTTTAACTTTTGCTGAATAGTGCTACCCATGCAAACGTAGCTCAGGCAGACAAGCTGTAAAGTGCTAGGATCTTCAATTATTCATAGACATTCGTGAAAAATATGCAACGATTGAGTGTTTCCCCTTGTGAGACACACTGTATCTGACTCCATCTTTCTGAGCCTCTCCTCAAGGTTTCATGTTATATCTCTGTAATCCACTGTGGAGGATCAAAATTCACCCACACAGCAGAAATTTAAGAATGCAGTACCATCAGAAGCTCTGACCTTGACACAGTCTTTATAAGAAGAGAAAAGTCTGTTCCAGACAAAACGATAAAACACAACAGATTGAAACTGTTTTAAAAGTGCCAGTTGTTTTAGTAAGCAGGAGACGTCGAGTTGTGATTCATCACGATTCTTGAAGGCGTTTTGAGTCCTGTTCAGTGGAGCATCCTGGGATGTGTTCATCGTGAACATGCCAGAGGTAATGCGTTGGTTTTGTGTTTGTGCAGGTTGGAGGTAAATGTTTGGCAGAGGCGATGTCTTACAACACGACTCTAACAGAACTCAACATTGGCCTGACTGAAGTTGACGAGCAGAGCGCTTCCTTCATTGACAAGGTGGTGTGTGCCAACTTAGAGCGCAAGAAACAGGCTGAACAGAAGAAACCATCAAACCCCCTTAAATAAATCTATTTAACACATTTGTTGAGCCTTGGTGAGTAATCTAAAACCACTTTATATGAAAACTGTGTGAACTAATTTACAGTAGTCAGTTCCTTGTATTTAAAAAATGAGTTTCTAATTCATCTATTATTTTGAAGGAAAAAAAAGGAACATGGAAAATTTTGTGTATTTTTTTAGTTTATGAACTGATTTGAAAAAAAAAATCAAAATCTGTAAAAAAAAAACTGTCCATTTTGACTTTCTATATCAGAAAAACATTTATAATAACTCTGACAAGCTGAAACCATACGCACATTTTTGAGACTGAAAACAAAAACAAGGTCACAACTCAATTGAAAAGTCACGATGAACTTGATTTTCTGATTTGTTGAATATTTAAACTGTGTTTGTCTCACTTTTATTTAATACAGAAAGGAAATTGTTGGGTCTTGTACAATTTTTCATTTGAGAAGCGTTTAAAACGTTAATTCGTATTAAAACAACAGTTCAGACATTTTGACGTGGGGTTCTGTGGTGCAGTTAGGAACAAATAAGGTATTTCTATTCGTAACTTTTTGAGCTAACGAGCAGTGCCACAATTAAAGCGTTTTTTTTTTAATCCATCTTGAAACATTTACAGTCTCAAAATTATTAGAACCATTCGTTCAAATACTATATTAAAAATATCTTTACATTCCTGTAAGATGGGAACAATCAAATTCATTCTTTGTCCTTCCTCAAACTAACCATTAGTTTGACACTGGTCAGAATCAATTGTTCAAAAAGCCATCTACAACAGGTAAGATATTAACTAATTATATTTGTCCATGTCAAGAGAGCTGAACATCTCTTTAAGCTGTTTTAATTTGAGTATTTAGTGTATAACAAGGGTCAGTTCTGGAGAAATGATGCAGTTTTCTTGTTGTCAGTGAATCACATGAAAGGACCTAAATTAGCAACGAATCAGCAAGCATTCCTGGTGTGTCACGTGATACGTTCATCCAAAAATAATTGTGAACATGTCAGCAAGTCGCGGCGCTGCACAGAATGTAACATTTTCATGAACACAGCGTGCAGAAAATTTAATTTCAAAGGGACTTCTAAATAATTGTAAATGAAGCACGCGTATTGCATAATATTTACCATGAGCTCTTTGCACACATTACTGAGCCTCTTTTCTGCCAGCCTTTTATTTTAAACCTAAACGCCACAGAGCATGAGCAGGATGTTAATGTACACAAGCAAAAACAGTCATGGAAACACTGAACACTTATTTTGGTGAGCATTTCTATTTATTGACCCTTTGAATCTCCTTTGATACAGAGATTGGTATTCAGTCCTCGTGTAACATCAAGGCAGCATTGTGGCAGTACTGAAATACATACAGACTTTTTAATCTTTACCTTATATATACTGTATTGGGAAACCAGTAATTAGTGTTACTCATGTTATGGTTTCCCGTTTTTACCATTTTAAACAAAACCAGGTTCTTCTTTATTTCAGATTTCTTGTCACTACTCAAACAGAAACAACTACTGTAAAGAACTTTTATAACATCAGTAGCTTCAATCTCTTTGAAAGAAAAGCACACACTGAATGCACGGTGTAACAAAAATGTTCATTGAAATGCATCACACGTGTATTTGAAGGGAAAATTAACTTACATTTTGTATAAAACCTAAAAAAATAATTACAGAACATGCATTTCAAACTGGAGTTGTGAAAGGGATGTGCTGTGGATGACAACTTCACAAACAGGAGTGATCATCAGTACATCAGTTTCCCCTGCTGTGGTAGCCTCAAAAAGTGTGTACCGTACATGTGTGTGAGACACATTCAGCCGAGCAAAATATATACTGTATTTTTCAGATTATAAGGCGCATTAAGTGAAACTAAAACATTTTTGACAGATTTCTGAGCGCCGTGTACCGCATAAAATCAATTTGAGGTCAGTAAGCACAACCAGGATTAATACATAAGGCTCACTGTTGATTTTAAGTGCGCCTTATAGTCTGAAAAATACGGTACATCGACACTCACCCCATCTCGTTTGCGGTACAAATTCTATACACAGATTTATACAAACATTAAAAAGGAGCCCCAAAGCATTTTGTGAACGAGCAAATATTCTACTATACAGACACAGTAAAGGGTTTTGGTGCACAGCATTATGAAAGCATTTGTCATTCATATTTAACAGTCATAGAGTAAGAGTTTTCAAATCCAAGTTATGAGTGTGTCAGTCAGATTTAAACCCTGAATATTTTTGTCACTGTTTGTGTGTAAACATTGCACGGGTAAACACATTTTCTTCTACCTTTTACACTCGTGGTTATGTGTAAATATCACAGTGAAGCCACTTTCCAGACCTTTTCTTTGATCATGAACGAGATGATTTAAAAAAAAAAAAAAAACTGTTCGGCCAGCATAAGTTGAATTGTACTCCATTTAAAAGAAAAGAAGGCAAATGTTCATCTTCTTGATACAACCAGCCCTTCATATCACAGAAATAACTCTACAAGATTAATGGCTCAGAAAATGTAATTTCAGTTTTCTCCCAAAAAAATTCTTGCTATTTTGTTAAAAGTGGCTCATGTTTTAGGCTAATTCAAATACAAGGAACATAGTGTATCACAAAAAATGTTTAGTTACTTAACAGATTAAAAATAAATTAAAAATTAAATTACTTGTAAATTAAAGTTTTAAATTAAAAAAATTTAAATTAAATTAAAAATAAAGATGTACTGTGATATGAGCTGAGGGAATATACTGTAACTACCCATATACTTGACTTGCAAGTTGTTTTAAAATTATTTCTGCTTATTAATAATAAAAATCACTTATTTCTACTTATTAATGATAATTTTCAATTATTTCTACTTATTAATGCTATTTTCCATCTAATTACGTGGTACAAATTCCAGGTCAAATACGTAAATTACTCTGAAACTTTTGCTTTTGTTTGGAAAGCACTACAATTTCAGCCACTTTACCACAATTTATAAAACAATTTACCGGTAATTCTGTGAATTTTGAAAGTAAACTGAAGTCTGTATCTTTATGTACAAACTTTAATTAATAGGTTTTTACTTCCTAAGAAGCCTTTCAGGGCGTGGTGCAACCTGATCACTTCAGTAATTAGTTTAAAACTTGGTTGTCTTTATAAAAAAAGACTGAAAATTTTCTTGTAAAACCGATTTTAACTCGCGCTGTAACTGCATCCCACAACGACTGGATACAGAAGTGACAACAGAAAGTTTGTAGCACGCAGATTCACCGCCCTAAATACCATCCTGAGTTTGAACGGGGTTGCATAGGTGCAAACAGTGAAATTTAAGGTTTGACGTTTTGACTTTTCTCAAGCCTCATTTTCTGTTTTAGTGTCTTTTTGTATTGCCATAAACTCCAAACATAACACCTCACTTGGAACGTAATGAGTTATGATTTACTGAGCATTATCTGCAGTTATGGCAGAATATAACACAAGTTGCAAAGAAAACACCTGAGCAAAGGTAATATACTATTCAATGATTCTGGTTGTTACATATGCCATATCACTGATGGGAAAATGAAAAGAATGCATTTTCTTTAGCATGTCTTCCCTGATCTGTTGATAAATCATGTCAGTTCTTCTAAAACTTATGATTTACAAATAAACGTCTTTATATTTTCGGGCAGCATGGTGGTTTAGTGGGTGGCACTATTGCCTCACAGCAATAAGGTCTTGGGTTCAAGCCCCAGCTTGGGCCTGTCTTTCTGTGTGGAGTTTGCATGTTCGCCTTATCTTAAAAAGCTAAGCCTGGTTCTCTGGACAGTCCAAAAAACAAAACAAAACAAAAAAGTAGACCCAGACTGAAAGACTTCCTCAGTATGGGTCTACTTTTTGTTTTGTTTTGTTTTTTTGAATGTCCAGAGGACCAGACTTAACTTTTTTTAGATTTTTCTACCTGGGTTATTGAACATGCATCAGGATATGTTCTCCTTATGTTTGGTTTTGTCCAGATACTTGGGTTTCCTCCTACAGTTCAAAAACATGCATGATGAACTGCCTTGAAAAAGAGTTCTGTGATGGGCATTTCCTTGGTAAAATAAAGGTTACTATTTAATTATTATAATGAGCTCTATATGTAAAGTAATTCTATGAGTAGGACCACAAACAAGAACTGAGTCATAATGGAAAAAGATAAAAGAATCTTCTAGCTCACACCAAACCCACTAAAGTGCTACTGCCAGCAGTCTGCTTTTGAAAATGTTGGTCAGTCTTTGTGTCACTTGCATGTGTCAGCCCAGTAGAAGACTGGCTGAGTAGATGTACACATGCAAATCATGTGGGTATTGAGAAAATCAAGAACACCTATACTGTAACATGTACAGAACCTGCACTTTCTGTGTACACCATACCATACCATACCATTTTATTTATAGATCACCTAAAACAGCGACAAAGCCAACCAAAGTGCTGTACAAACTAACAAACAACAGTCAACACATGGGCAACATACAAAATGAAGTA
>JARVGQ010000210.1:25239228-25253521 GCA_031762355.1 Hypsolebias martinsi
AGAAAACAATGAAAAAAAGTGCCGTATGCAGCCGGATGACGTCATATGGTGCGTTCAGGTGCCGTTCGTAAATCCGACACGCCGTAACTCGCGACCGCCGGAACTCGAGGACAGCCTGTAATTAGAAAAGTGTTTCTCTGAGCGGAGCGTTGAAGGTTTTCTTCTGTGTCTGCAGGGCTCAGACCATCATGAAGGCTCGGCTGAAAGGAGCGCAGACCGGCCGCAGTCTGCTCAAGAAGAAGTCTGACGCCCTCTCAATGCGCTTCCGTCAGATCCTGCGTAAAATCATTGAAGTCAGTTGGGAAAAATAAATCCCAGATTGCTACTGCGTTTTATTTTGCACCAATTAGCCACTTATGTAAACTTACCTGCAACTAATGCCATTAAACAAATAGTAAAATAATAATTCTACCTTTATTAATATCAGCCAGTTTATTGAGTCAGGTCTGTTTTACTCTCGTGGATCTTATGTATTTTAAAATTTTCCTCTTCTTTTAGACTAAAACCAAGATGGGAGAGGTGATGAGAGAGGCCGCTTTCTCTTTGGCTGAAGCCAAATTTGCCGCAGGAGACTTTAGGTAAAAATTAAAACGAGCTCGCCGCGATGTTCAGTGGAGTTTGATACAGATGTGTCGGTAACGTTCATATCCGTTCGCAGCACAACCGTGATCCAGAACGTCAACAAAGCCCAGGTGAAGGTCCGAGCCAAGAAGGACAACGTGGCAGGTTAGACAAATCCAGTCCTCATTCTGATCATCACTGAATCTGAGATGTTTATTCTCTGATTTTACCCTTTCAGGGGTGACCCTTCCGGTTTTTGAGCACTACCAAGAAGGCGGAGACAGTAAGTGGAGTGTGATTTACCCACAGGATGTCTGGGCTAGATTTTTAGTGAGATGTGAACTTTAGAGAGGGCTAATCGTCGCTGTGTGTGTGTCTGTCAGGTTATGAACTCACCGGTCTGGCCAGAGGAGGGGAGCAGCTCTCCAGGCTGAAGAGGAACTATGCCAGAGCTGTGGAGCTGCTCGTCGAGTTGGCTTCCTTACAGGTAGAGGCTGCTGTTGCTAATAACGCATTAGCGTAGAACGCGTTAGTCGTTTTTATTTTTATTAAAGTGCAGAAGAATTTTGTTTGCAGACGTCTTTTGTCACCTTGGACGAAGCCATAAAGATCACCAACCGCCGCGTGAACGCCATCGAGCACGGTAAACTCGAGCTGCACAGCTGAGAGGATCGAAGACGCTCGTTACTGTGCTCTTAATCATCTTTACTCCTCCCTGCAGTGATTATTCCCAGGATCGACCGCACTCTCACCTACATCATCACCGAGCTGGATGAGCGAGAACGTGAGGAGTTCTACAGGCGAGAACTTTTTAAATTTGAGACGATAAACCTTCAGAATCGCATTACCGTATTTTTCAGACTATAAGGCGCATTAGGCGAAACAAAACAGATAAGTTAAACTTTATTCAACTCATTCACAATAACCACATGAAACTCATACAAGTTGCACCGGATTATAAGACTCATTGTTGATTTTTGAGAAAATTAAAGGATTTTAAGTGCGCCTTATAGTCTGAAAAATACGGTAGTCTTACTGATAAGTGTAGAAATTCCATGAGCAAGCTATGTTTCTGTTCAAACTGATGTTCTGCTCTGCCAGGCTGAAGAAGATTCAGGAGAAGAAGAAGCAGCTGAGGCAAAAGACGGAGCTGGAGATCGCCGCCCGCTTGGCTGCCCTCGGACCGATCGCCGAGCCGGCCAACATGCTGACCGAGGAGACGGACGAGGACCTGCTGTTTGAGTGAAGCGCCACCGTCGTATTTATTCTGTGCCTCTCCGGCCGTGTTTAAATCTTATAAAGTGATAAAAGTTTGTTTTGTGTGTGTGTGTGTCCATGTTTGTGATGTGCATCATTGCTGGAAGGTTCGAATGTTTCCACGTGTCACTGTACAGCAACAAGTCTTTAAATATAAAGTACATATAAATAAAAAGAATCACAATGAATATGTTTACATTTGTGAATGAAATTAAAGAAGCATTCCGTGTGACATCAGTAGATATTTGACACGTTTGGAGCCGCTGCATGCTGTAACGCTCAGGGTGGTTGTAGATTTCACCTCTGGGAGGATTCGTGACTGAAAGCTGTAAATCTGTGATCCTGTAAAACGTTGTGAACAAGTCAAAACCCCTCAACGCGCCGTCTAAATAAAGGTGTAAACAAATCAAAAGTTCTGATTATTTTGAATATTTCTGTGAAGGTTTGAACTGTGAAGATGATTTTTCCCCCTCAGCCTTTGACAAAGAAAAATGTTTGTGCGGAATGCAAAATTGAAAAATAAATGCAACAACTTCATTAATTTTTTATTAACACTTGCAAATTATGCTGTTTATCAAGTCCTGTTTGTACTACACTGGTATAAAACAATCAGCTTTACATATTTAGTGTAACAAAAACCAACCTGAGGCCAGTCTTTAGTGAACAGGAGACAAAAGTGGCGACATACTGTAGTCCCTCATTTATCGCGGGTGTTTGGGACCACGCCCACCAGTGATAAGTGAAAACAGTGAAGTAGGGGTACAGTACAAGTTCAGTAAACTTTGTCATGACGTGCCAGGCTGCACACAATTACAGTGTTACAGTATTTAAATTTAAACTGTAGAGAAGAGAAGTGCAGCAGGACATCAAAGGAATGTCACAGCTTCAGCTCTGCAGCACGGAGCAGAAATGTACTTTTTGATCAATTACACTGAAACAACTGAACATAGAAGTTCTAAAATAATAAAAAAAAAACTTTTAACACAATATTTTGTGATTATGAATTTACAATGTGACAAACTTTGCATTTTATGTTGGAAGACAAAAGTCAACCGGTGCATCTGGACAGCAAAGGGTTAACCCTTCACAAAGCCGATGCATCAGGAGAAATGTGTGCGGGCAGAGAAGGAACTCAGCTGATCAGCTGCAGGAGGGAGCTTCCCCCTGCACTTGTAGGCTGTACACATGGTGCAAAATCATTTAAAATATTTTAAATAAACAATCCATGGCTCACATCAATCAGTCAACTGTGTCATGTCCAATCTTATTTTGAAAAACCGCGATATAGCAAACCGCGAAGTAGCGAGGGACTACTGTATTCCCAAAACTATAAAAGCTACAGCAGATTTGGAAGACAATATCTAAATGGGCAAAAATCTATTTGACCCATTTTTTATTTTTTTACCTGATGAGGTTTTGGCTCCATGAAAAGCCTTTTTAAAGCTTAATCACCCAGTTGAATATTTTGGATTTGGTGTGGCACAACTAAATGTAATAAAATATTTTACTTTTTTGGCCTAATATATATATATATATATGTATACAGTATTTACAATTTAAACATCTATTAATATTTCTATTAATCAAATGATTGATTTTTGCATAAAACTAAGATTAACAAAACTTTAACAAAACAAAAATAAATCACCCACAAAACACACACACACACTGAGAATTAACGTTTGAAAGTCCATCTCTGCAGCGTAACGATCCTCTCCAAGCGAGGAAAATGTGCAAGTGAAAATCTTGAGATTTTTATTTTTATTTTTTTTTTTTACCACGGTCTTCCTTTCTCAGTTTTTCCCCTCCATTTACCTTCTTCATCTTCCCTGAGACTCTTCGTGTTGAGAGAAAACAGCGTCTAGCAGAGCCAGGACGTGGGCACCCACTGCGGCTCCGTGTCCAGTTTATCTATTACCCTGAGCAGTTCGAGGAAAGCTTGGTCTGGATCCATGTTCACGATGGTGACGTCAAACAAGTGGCTGTATTTGAGCTCCATCTCACGGGCTTTTTCAACGACTTCCTTCAGCTCCTCGGGCTGTGTGCAGAAAACGAGACATTAACAGCAAAAGGTTTAAACTGCATTCAGGTTCAGACACTAATGTTAAATATGGAGTTTATACATGTCTTGTTTTAAATTTAGTCTATGTCCAGACATAAGTTTCAAGATTTCTTAAACTGATCTTTGGCCAGTTTTTGATACACAAGTACAAGAAGTTACAATAAATGTACAACACAAAAGCCAGATCGCAGGAGTTTACATGGGTCAGGACAGCATGAGGTTTATTTTGTGAAACTAATTTCTGATTCAGTGTAAAATGGAAAAAGCAACATATCTTTAAAGGTTGGGGTAACTTGTAGCGCTTCAGTTTGCCATCAGAGTAAGCAACATTTGGCAAACAAACAATAAGTCTGCTTTAAAACTTATGCACAGTACACTGTTTATTTATAATAAATCTGAAAATCACAGTTGTTTGAGTTATTTTCAGAATATATGATTTTCATTTTTCAAAAAAGAATCAAGTCTGTAAACACATATTTTACTGTTTTCTTTGTTCTATACTTTTTAAAGATTGGAATACCCTATTTTTCTCCGTATAAGTCACACCTTTTTGCATAAATTTGCAAGTCCTGCGATTTATACACCAAAGCGACTAATATATGTTTTTTTTCCTGCATATTTAAAACCAATTTTTGGCTGAGATCTGACGATTTCATTCATTCTGACATGAAAAATATTAAACACTACCATTTTCAGCCACTAGAGGGCTATCGAGCATTATGGCAAGCCAAGTGTCTCATTAATAGGTAAAAGTGGTTATTAATGAGACACTTGGCTTGCCATACGAAGTCACCGTTCCAGAACTCCTGGAGCAAACATCAAATCAGCTGCATTTCGCTGCACCGCCCAGCCGAAACGCAGCTGATTTGACCATTAAAGTTAATTTATTAAGGAAAAGTTCAACGCAAACTCACTTTACTATAATGTTGAGCAAACAAATAATTGTTTTTAAGTGTTAATCTTGTTAAAGTCCTCCTGTGCACGTTCTTGCGGATCGCCATTTGGCAGCCAATTGATTTTTGGCACATTGGCCCACGTTTCTGGTTGGTCAGCGGTGACGCATAATACTGTAGATGCAAATTATATGGCAAAGCGACTTATTTATGTTTTTTTTTTAACTTTATTAGACATACTGTATTTGGACTGATGCGACTTATACGGCAGTGTAACGTGCATGGTGGCAAGTACAGTTCTTAATACTAAGAGCAAACTAAGACTGAGCAGAAGCCCTGTAAATATTTGTAAGAAAAACTATCTGCTGGTCTTTCATGCAGTTTTTATTACTTTTATTAACAATAAAATACTCTGAAAAGATTGTTCTTGTTGTGAAAAATCAATTTTAAAAATGTTATGTTCTTCCTTCTTTATGTTTTTTTCCTGCCGTCTTTTACCTTTGGTGTCTTCCCCTCTGCGACCAGCAGAGTGCGCATTCGCTCTTGAGAAGGAGGAGCGATGAAGACGACATATGGCTTTAGGTTGGAGGACCTCAACACTCGCAGTGACTGACAGAAGAAACACCAACACACACACAAATAAAAAGCAAAGCTGAAGTTTGACGAATAAAACAAAGATAGTTCATAGCATCATGTCTGCTGTAATTTCTGTTTTGATCAACCAGAATACTTTTTTAGGACTTGGAGAAGAAAACGCTCACACGATGTTCTGGATCTGTGTGATTATCGTGTCACACAAAAACAACTGTTTCGCAGCAACAAACATTCAGCCTCCTACCCTCGTGTGCAGGCACAGCAAACAGATGCGACCAGAGTTGACGACGTGTCGGACAGAATCTGTGCTGGTGCCGTACAGGTTTTTCTCGTACTCCCCCGATTCGATGAACTTCCCCGTCACCAGGTCAGTTTCGAAGGCAGAGCGGCTCACGAAATGGTACTCGCGTCCATTTCGCTCATGTATTCTTGGGTTCCTGGTTGTGTCTGAAGCATAAAAAGGTGAGGTTGATTATAATCCTCACCAGGAGCTGTGATTAATGCGTGTGTGCTTTGCTGAACAGTGGGCTCACGTGGAACCGCAACGGCAAACTTGTCTGGTCCCGTGGACAGAAGCCTCCGACGCAGCTCGTCGTGTCCGCTGTTTGCTGGACCAATCAGAGCAACGGGGCGTTTGCGATTAGCAGGCTGGTGGTAGAGGGACATTTCCTCGTAGGTCATGAGGTCATCGTAGTCTGAAAACAGATGAAACATCGGACCGTTGAGCTGCTGATCTGGATCTAGCTTCCAAACATAAAAATATTGCAGCGTTATCATCTGTGTTTTGTTTGAAGGGGAACATCAGGGCATCTACTTTGACAAAACAATGTGTGTTTCCTTCTTTTTATAAACTGTACACCTCTCTGTGCGAACCCTAAAACCATCAAGTCCCTCCAAGCCGTTAAAGCGCTCGCTGATCCCGTCTGTGAAGACGAGTCTAATCTGACTTGTGACACAACAAGTCTGGACAAGCCGCTGTGAAAAAGACGAGGCGTGTCAACTTGGGCTTACGCGTGGGCGTAATGCTGACAGTGGTGGACGTCTGGCAGCTGTCCAGCACCGAGGCGGGCTTTAACGAGGAGCGACAGCGAGGTAGCGCGGTTTTAAACCCGCTCAGTTCTCACATCGCTGAAGACAGGACTCTCACCTTTGTTTGTGTTTGAGGTGTTCCTCTTCTTCTGTTTTTTGCTTTTCTTTGAACTCCACAACTTCCCTGAACACATCAAAACAACTGTTTTAAACGAGACAAAGTCTGTTGACGAACCTGCACCTGCTAACGTGTTGAGTTTTGTGCACGCGCTGCTCACCTTGCTGCTCTTGGTTCTTGTCGGTTATCGTTTTCTTTAGGCTCTCTCTCTGCTGCTGAAAACTTTTACCTAAAACAAATTCAAAATATTTAAAAACTGAATTTGTTTTGTCACTGAATATTCGTAGTTCATGTAAATACATTGATGGAAAAAGCATAAAGGAAGCCAATTTCTTAGGGCTTAACCTTGTTTACTTGCACCCCCAACAGACCTGGGTCAAATGGCAAACTCAAATAAATCTTGAGCATTCCTTTTAATCTGCTGGACGTGCCAGACGGGTGGAGTCAGGTTAGTAGTGGCGGGTTAGTTAGTTGTCACTTTCTAGTACTCGTCTGCAACTTTGTTTCTTATGACGGAGCTTTAGGGCCATGCTAAAAAAAAAAAACCATTGCCACACTAAGAATAAAAAAAATTAAAAGCCATGAAATCATGATAATAAAGTCGTACAAGACCTTTTTTTTTTTTTAACAGTTTATTTTTTCCATGAGTCAGATCCATGATGTGACCTGTCAATCAATCCAGTAGGCGTGTCAGCAAATGACCAATCTGAAGCTAAATGAGTCGGAATATTATTTGAACTCCGACACAATAAAGCACGCTTACCGTATTTTAATTGTGGTAAAATGAAGAAAATTGAGCATCTTGTTAAGTTATACTTTGGTATTGGTTTTACAAATAAGGGCATAGTTAATCTGTTAGCACATTAGATTATTATCAGTATCAGGACTCTGAACCTGCTTACAGTCAGGTGGTAGCTCTGATGGGCTGCAGCAGCTCTGCAGGTAACGAGCATTTAGCTTCGGATTGGTCATTTGCTGATACGCCTACTTACTGGATTGATTGACAGGTCGCGTCATGGATCTGACTTGTGGAATAAAATAAATAAATGAGAGCTGTTAAAAAAAAAAAAAGTATTCCATGACTTTATTCTCGTAATTTTATGGCTTTTACTTATTTATTTTTCTTAGCGTGGCCTTAAAGCTTCGTCGTAGTTTCCAGACACAAGAGCTGAAGTGAAAATCTGCCTCATCAATGATCACAAAAATATAATTTGTTTCAGTTTCATATTTATCATTTTACCCACTTCTTAAAGTTTGTTTAATGTCTTTTGCAAAAAAATAAAATTAAATAAAAAGTGTTGTAAATTACTTACAAGTTAAAAGTTTGGACACGGCTACTCATTCAAATCAATATTTTTTTCTTCATTAGAAAACTACGTGAATAAAATAAAGCCTTCAGTCGACAAAACTACTTTTATGAACAGAATGAAGGAGTTGATTCACTCAACACACACACACACACACAAAAAAAAAACACAAACTGTGACCTTGTGCAGTTCAAGGTGCCAACAGTTAACATCTTGTTCCTGCTTGTCTTTACACGCCTACAGCCAGTGAGATTTTCACGATCCTATTAGCGTCGCTGCCAGCCACCTGCGCGACACTGATCTCAATCTCCTGCAGTTCCCTTTTTGTGTTAATAAACGCTAAAATGTGAATAAAATGCTTTGAAACGTACGTAATAAAACTGCAAGTGCAATGCCAAATTCTCAGTATTTTTAGTCATGCTTCATTGACAGAGATGAAGACAGATGAAACACAAACGAAGCGTCTGCTGATGCTTAAATTTCTTCCTTTATTTTTTTGTTCCCCACTTGATTTATTTTACATCTGTTTGTTGTTTTTCATAGCGACGCTGCTGTTACTTTTGCATTAGCTGGTCAGTGGCTGCAGCAGCAATCTCACCAAACGGCCAGATGGTCATGAATTTCTAACACAGTGAGTTTCGTACCAAGCTGATGTGAAGTCCCAACAACAGCTGTCTTCAAACCTCTCTCAGGACCACAGTTTTGGAAATACTATTATAAATATTACAACTTACAATTACAACGTTAAACCAGCTCAACTTCATTTAGAGATCTGGGTGGAAGGGCTTTCTGGTCAGGGAGGTGACCAGGAACCTAATGGTTACTCCAACAGAGCTCCAACATCTGGCAGGAGGGAGGAGAACCTTCCAGAAGAACAACCAACCATCTTGATGGCTCAGACTGGCCAGGAGGTAAGCTTTAGGAGGAGTCCCAGTGGTTCCACACTTCTACATATGATTCTGTAGGCCTCACTGGCACATTCAGTCCTGCAGATATATTTCTGTACCCTTCCCCAGACCTGTGCTTCAATACAGTCTGGTCTCAGGAGTCTACAGATAATTCTCTGAACATCGTGGCTCGGTTTGTGCTCTGACAGGCACTGTACAATATGTCACCTTCTATAACAGCTTTACTTGTCCATGGATACACGTGGACTCCATTCAAGTGAAAACATCTGCAGGATGATCAGTGGTAACAGGATGCACCTGAGCTCATTGTGCACTGTGAAACAATAAACTACACTTTATTGTTCTGCCCTCATCTAATTTCTACCTGGGATGAGTCCGGCCAGAGGCTGGTTGTCCTCGTCTCCATCCCTGTAGGCCTGCCACCAGTTGGGGTCATCCTGGCTGATAACGTGCAGTATGTCCCCCTTATGGAAGGACAAACCCAGCTCCCGACACGGCACGAAGGGGTCATCAGAGGGGTCATAGTCAAAGTAAGCTCGTACGTGCATCTGAAGAGAGAGTTTACAACAATAGGTTTACTGTTGGAAACACGCCAACAGGATTTCTGACGCACACGCTCATGCTGTGAGGGTCTTACCACAGTGTGTCTGTGAGGGGCAGGTTTAACATGAGAACTCGGGATGATGAGGAAGCTCAGAGTCCCATGCATTTCTTGCTGTGAAAAAAAAACAAAAACACGAAAAATCAGCAAAGTAAACACGTCCCTGATGCAGTTCCATCGACTTTCAGCCTTTTACTGACTGTACTTTTTCCTTTAGGGGTGGTTAAGAAATGTAGACAATCTCCCAATAAATAAACAGAAGTGGTTTAAATAAACAAGTGTAACGTTACTCTGATGAAGTCCTCACCAGCAAGTCGTGGACTTCGTTGATGTGCTTTCCGCGAATGGCGATCCCGTTGATCTCCAGGATCTCGTCTCCTTCACCGAGGAGGCCGCTGCGCTCCGCCGCGCCACCTTTCACCACACGACTCACCACCACGCTCTCCACGTCGTTACGCACCGTCGCACCCTGGCGATCACATACAGGAGCGCTCAGACGAGGGAACGATCTCACAAAACAAAGGCCGCACATTCAAACGCTTCACATTTCCTACGGTTGAACAAACACAAATCTAGATGTTAGAAGAGAAGAAACGCATCACGTGCAACACCAGGGGCCTTCGCTGTGACCTGGAGCAGTCTAAATTACATATAAACACACCTAACAGCAGCTGTGGCAACAAAAACATGACATCTCACCAAAGGGGTGTCTTTGGCCTTCTCCAGCCGCACTAATTTAACCGTCTCTCCAAGATACTGAGTCATGTTTTCCTCCGCCAACTCCTGCACGGCCACGCTGTCATGAGCCTGCATCAGCGCCTGTCACATGAACAGAAAGATAAAATACATTATATGAATAATGAATTTACAATGAAACGACGATTAGAATCAAACACGTGATGTCGTTTAAACACAAAACTTGTAAAAGTTTAAAAATGGCAGGCACACTTTTAACCAGAAGCCTACACACCCCTTGTGTTTTTTTTTTTTACCAGAAAGCCCATTTCCATGGAATGAGTAAGACAGAGATTGCTCCCTCATTTTATCTGCTGTGACAAACGCTCTTTAATAAACATTAGTCTCCATTAGTTTCTTCTGTATGGCTGCAAAGGGACGCTGAGGGATCAGCCTCAGGCCACGTTTCAGTGTTCACTCAATCTGTCTTGATCTCCCTCTTCATTTAGGAGTCAAAACATCCACCACGCATCATTTACCAACTTTGGTTTCTTTCTTTAGAGGACACGGTGTTCCATGAAACAAAAAGTGGACTGGACTCGACATGGCCCCATTAGTTTTGTCTGTAAAGTTGTTTATCTGAACGGTTATCTTCTCGTTCCAACTCCTGTGCCATGAGGCAGCCTCGCGTCTCATCAGACCGACCCCCAGCGGCAGCATGGTCCTGAGTCAGGGAGGTCACCAGTCAGGTGTGGAGGGCGAGGTCACGCGTCAGATGACTGGTTCTGCACTGCGTCGACACTAACTCATCAAAATCCCAGCAGAGTCACACATCTGTGAACTTTTCTCACCGTGCTGCCTCACTAAATATGGAACGCCAAAACGCTGAACATTAATATGAAATAAGAAACATTTTCATTTTTAATCTTTTATTTCATAATTGTGTTTTTCCCAACTGCTTATTTATTTCATAATGACACTTTTCAGCAGAATGACGTCAGCTGTCAATCACTGTCAGTGTGTTGGACCTTCACATCCATTAGTTTTACTGACTCACTGGTACAGCTAGTGTTAATCCTGTTAAATTCAAAGAAATACAGCGAGTCCTCCCTGCGCGCTCCCACGGCACCGATCGATTTTTGGCAGCCCGTCACTTTTTGTCATGACACCTGTATCTTCTGAGAACGTAATCCTCTCAGTTTGATCTGCTAAAGTTACCTGAGCTGAACGAAGTTCATGCAACTCTGCATCCTTCATGACTGTTGACCTGGCAAGTCGCTGCTAGCTGCTACGCTAACCGTACCAGTGAGCAGGTATTCAGGAAAACTAATGGATGTGAAGGATCAGCCAACACACTGACGGCGATTGACAGCTGAAGTCATTCTGCTGAAAAGTGGCATTATGAAATAAATAAGTCGTAATTAAAAAAAAAAAAAAAAAGCACCATTATGAAATGAAAGAATAAAAATTAAACGTTTTCATAAAAATGACCGTAGACTCTTATTTCATGATGTTTTAATTATTTATTTAATTTTGAGCAGTTTGGTGTTCCATACGCTAATGGATGATTGCAATCTGATCATGCGTCTCCACTTTTCACTAACAATGCCTAAACCAATACAGGTAGAGATGCAAATGAGTTTATGTTTGTCTGATTCTTCCATGCTGACAGAAATAAATGCTAAACGGACGACCCACTACATACAAGTACAGTTACTTAAAATCAAGGACTTTTTCCCAGCCCTACTGGACGGATAACTGTGGCTGTGACTTGCCTTCCCGTGGGAAAAAGCCATAAAAAGAAGACAACACAAAGCAAGTATCACCACTAACAAACGTGCATTTGTTTGTCTTGTTTTTCCCAACAGAAGCCTTTAGAAACAGACTGTGAGAATATTAAGAAACAGGTTGCAGCCAATCGGAACCAATGAAACGCAACAGCAGGCACGTCCTGACGAGTTCACACAAAAAGCAGTAAATCCAGTCTTTAGGCTCTTACATCACAAGTTTGATAACGCTGAGAAATTATCGACAACTAAAGATGAACATTTAGAGTGTGCCTGTTTCAAGGGTTTGCAAACGAAAGACACATCTTTCAACCTATTCTGATCCCTCCACGTGTGCATGTTTGAATGTGCAAGAACGGCTCAATTTGACTGTTTTATGAGCTATTAGCAACCTTAGAGTTATCAGCTGTTTAAAAAAAATTCTACAAGAAACCAATAACTCTGCTTCAAAAATACCAATTATTGTTTATTTTTATTGTCAATAAAAGAAATGAGCAAATATCACAATCTCATTTACAAAGCCTGTCTTTTCTGAGACCACCGTTTTAAATTACCCCGACAGGGATTGATAAAATAACGTTGATTAAAGGATTTACTTTACAAAACAATTATCTGCTGTAAGTGTTCCAGAGCATGTTTTTATCAGGTACGTACAAGGACATCAGAGACAGAAAACTTCCAGCTGCTTTTCCCCACATCAAACCATTATTATGCAAAACCTTGACCTCTGACTTTCCAGTGGAAGGTGCAAGAAAAACAATTAGCCTTTTGCAGGCAGTTGTGTGGAACATTAATTAGATTTCCAGTGTCTAATTATTAGAATAATAACTAAATAAATGAGTTGACTGCAAGGCTCTGCAAGCTTGTGGCCTTATCATATTGTGGGTTAAGAAAAGGTCACAGCAGGAAAGCTGATCTCTGACCTGCAGATGGGGATTGGTGAGCAGCACGCTGAGCTCCAAACCCTCCTTCTGATGGCTCGACTGGAGAATCCTCTGAACCTAAACAGAGAAACAACACGATGAGATAAATCTGCCACTGAAACCTCTAAAACTGCTCAGAGTTTCAGTTTACAATTTTAATCTAGGCCTCACTGTCAACTATTAAGACTGAGACACTAAAATGAAAGATGGGAATTAAGATTCATGGATTTTAAACATGCTTTTTTCTTTGGAGTTGAATCATAACCTTATATAAAGAGGGCTAAAATTTCCAAATGTAATATATATACCGGCAAAAGCAGAATATTACAACATTTTACTCCTTTTTTGATTTCAGGAATTATTTTTTACATTTGCACCTACCGGTAGTTATATTTGAAAGTATATCATTTTCAAACAAAACACACCACAGATGTGAAATAGCCTAGTTAGGACTGTTCGAGGTCAGTAATGTTTCTTACCTTGTTTTGAATATCTGGTCTGGGTAACTACTGTTGATTTCATCAATACAACCTCAACATTTAAAACCCTGACCCATTTCTACTAACTAATGACGGTGGCTCATTAAAAAAAAACAAAAAAAAAAAACAATAAAATAAATAAGAAGTTGTGTCGTAAGAAATAAGTTTGTAGGGTGTGACAGATTTGAGAAAACATTTGTTGGACCTTCACCCACTGTTCACTTACTCTCAAGTAAATCACAGAATTTCCACATTCCAGTTGCACTCAGTGCCAGACTACACTTTAGAAAAAAAAACATCACTGAGTGTGTGTATTTATACATAAATGCTGCCTTTCTCAAGGATCAAAGTAGCAAAGCTCCTTTCTGAACAATACTTATGTTGGAGCCTGTACACCCTGTTCCTGTTTATCCCCTTCTCCTTGTTGCTGTTACTTTGTTTTTTGTGTCAGCAAGCGTTTTGGCATTTCTTCCCTCTGCACCCCTGCCTCTTCATCTCTTGTTCAGGGCTTAGTTCATCCATTATACTCATCAAAGCTCTCGCTAACAAGGTGATGCACTTTCCCTTCCCCACCACGCAGCGCTGCACCTCCGCCCATGCTGCTGTAAGCTCCTGCCGTTTCTTTTTCTGTCTGCCCAGATCCTGGCCTTCGTCCTGCAGCACACAGGGCTGCAGAGAGATTAGTTTACACAGTGGTCACAGTGCTGTTTGTAAAGTTACACAGTCTAAAATTAACAGCAATATTTAGGTTTATTTAGTCTTTCATAAGAAAAAACAATATTCAATAGTCATATTTTCACCATTTTATTCATACATTTACAAATGTTATAGTTCCAAACAAAATATTTAAGTTAAAAGCTAAATATTTAGTTTACAAACTAAATACTTAACTTGCAAGTTAAATATTTATGTAGTTAGCAAGCTAAATATTTAGCTCCACACTAAATATTTAGTTTACACACTAAATGTTTATGTCCAAGCTAAATGTTTAATTTACAAACTAAATATTTAACTTGCAAATTAAATACAGGCAGTCCTCAAGTTACGACCTACCCGAGTTACGGCATTTCGGACTTACGTTCGACCCCCCAGTGACGTC
>JARVGQ010000210.1:25257374-25275462 GCA_031762355.1 Hypsolebias martinsi
AAAATTAGCTGTGAAACATATTTTCTTATTAAATAAAATGTCCTGCATGTGATCCAATTGCAAATTTAAGATATATGATAAAGATGATTATTAAAAACTACCAAGAATACTGAAGAAACAGCTTTTGTCACCTGTCCTCACTCTGTAACCTTACACTTTACAATAAAACCTAATAAATAAAATCCTAAAGAACTGTTTTTTTTGTATTTTAGTAGTTTTTAACATGTTTTTAGTATGTTAGTATTTTTAGTATGTTTTTAGCATATTTGTAGTATTTAACATGTTTTTTTTTGCATTTTAGTAGTTTTTAACATGTTTTTAGTACGCTTGTAGTATTTTTAATATGTTTTAGTATGTTAATAGAATTTTTAACAGTTTTTTGTATGTTAGTACAGTATTTTAATATTTTAGTATGTTAATTGTATTTTTAATATGTTTTTAGTAAGTTAGTAGTCTTTTTTAACATGTTTTAGTAAGTTAGTAGTCTTTTTTAACATGTTTTAGTATGTTAGTAGTATTTTTAATATGTTTTAGTATGTTAATAGAATTTTTAACAGTTTTTTTGTATGTTAGTACAGTATTTTAATATTTTAGTATGTTAATTGTATTTTTAATATGTTTTTAGTATGTTAGTAGTCTTTTTAACATGTTTTAGTATGTTAGTAGTATTTTTAATATGTTTTAGTATGTTCATAGTATTTTAACATGTTTTTTAATATGTTAGTAGTATTTTTTATGTTTTTTTTTTATTGTATTTTAGTAGTATTTTTTAACAAGTTTTTTAGTTTGTTAGTAGTATTTTTTAAATTTTTTTTTTAGTATATTAGTAGTATTTTTAACATGTATTTTAGTATGTTAGTAGTATTTAGTCGTACTTTTAACATGTTTTTTAGTATGTTAGTAGTATTAATGTTTTTTAGTGTGTTAGTATGTTAGTATTATTTTGTACTTTAGTAGTACGGTATTTATTTTTACCCTTTTTTGGTATGGTAGTAGTATTTTTTAAGATGTTTTTTTTTATGCTTGTAGTAGTTTTTAATGTTTTTTAGTATCTTTTAACATGTTTTTTAGTTTGTTAGTATTAGTTTTTAAATGTTTTTAGTATATTAGTATTTTTAACATGTATTTTAGTATGTTAGTTGTATTTTTAACATGTTTTTTAGTATGTTAGTAGTATTTTTAACATGTTTTTAGTGTGTTAGTAGTATTTTAAAGCCAGTTGACTGTGGCAACCATCTTAATTGGGTTCACTCCTAAGGTTAATCATTTCTGACAGACATGCTGGTGAAGGTTCTGACAGACAGGTAACAGACACACAAGCAGTGCAGACTCGAGGAAATAAATGAAAAACTCTGTAACCTAAGTGTACCTGCTGGCAGAGGTCCTGGGCTTGTGATGTGAGGGGTGAAGTGGGACTGGCTCGGCTCAACTGCTGGGACACAGCTGAGTAGATCATGTAGGCTTTTCTGAATTCCTCCTTGGCTAGGAGCTGCATTATCAGCTCCACATCCTGCTGGCTCTGAGCATCATGCAAACAGTTCTGCATCCATTTCAGAGCCTGCAATAATTCCTCCATTTCTGACAAACAAGCAAGCAGAAAAAAAAAGGCAATGCTTAGGAAAACAGGCACATAATCAATAAATATTTTATTTTTAAAGATGTTTTTACAGCCTAATTTTGTCAGATTTTTGCCTATTATTACTAAAACCTTACCCAAATATACAGTAGAACTAGGTGTCCAATGTTATTTTTGATTAAGGAACGAAGCCACGAAAATTGATCAGGGCCATAAATTAAAAATCTTCAGAGGAAAGGTGTCGTCTCAAAAATAACTTTATAAGAAGCCAAAGGAGAACAAATATATATAATTGCTTAAAGTTTCAGCATTGTGTCTAATTTGGATTTATTATGGTCTACAGTAAAAATATGTTTTAAACAATTAATTGTATATACCGGTGGTCTATCAGTAAAATGATAATATATGAATATACATTACTTCGTAATCTTTATAGTGTTTAACAACTTATCAGACAACTTATCTATTAGTGTATTAGGCAAATACTTAGCTGTTTGAAAAGTTGTAAAACCAACAATATATGTAAGCACTTCTTTGGTGACAGCCTTTAAATATAACGTTACATATAGAGAAGATTCTGCTGACATTAATGCATTTTGTTTCTAGCAGTCAAACTATAGGAACGCTTATAGGAAAAAACAAGTGAATATTAAGTGTGCTACATCCAAACAATATAAATAAACATCTGTTTTCTTAGGAACCCCCAAAGTGCTCCTACAACATGACTCATATTAGTGTATTTTATTAGCTTCCACAAAGTTTTTTCTTTTTTTAACGAGACAATTTGTGTTGAGCTGAAAACATCTCAGCAGACAGCCCATAAAACCCACGTTCCCTCTGCTCTGCCCCTTCAGAAGTCTGTGTTTACATGGACATAAGTAATCGGATTAAATGGCCATTCAGAATAAAAATGGATCATGTAAACGCCCCATTCGGATTCTTCTTTGTTGATTCAGCTCAATCTGAATGAATTTGTAATCTGAAAAGCTAAAATTTTTCGACCGGATTGAAATGTTTTCAGAGTAAATAATCCAAATGTGTCATTTACATGGGCACAATCTGCTCATGACGAGCATTTGCATGCAGCGGGATTTGTTCTGAACATGCGCAGAGTGGTAAACTCTCCTTAAAAAAACACAGAAGAAGTTCTACTTCCGTGATGAACGTAAACAAACCTGAGTGCCCAAAATGGACCCGCGACATGTTTTAATGACTTTGGAGACATTACTGCACTCCCTGATTGATCTACAGGTAACACAGATCATTTTGAGCTCTTTCAAAGTTTCTTGTAGAAATACTGTGTCGCTCACCGACCAGTTTTGCTTCCCCGACATGCTAATATTATTAGCATTAGCCAGGCGGAAATAAAGTCACACATGTGCAGTCAGGTCAGTTTTTCACCATCAGATAAAAACGAACAGATCAAGTGTTTACATGGACACCGTTCGGGTTATGAATCGGCATAAACCACCCGTTTCGTTCTGATCACAAATTATTTTGTTGAATAAACAAAAAATAACCCGAACAGGGCGTTTACATGACGCGTTTTTATTCCGAACGGCCCTTTGATCCAATTACTTATGTCCATGTAAACATAGCTAGTGAGAAGGGTGGTTCATGCCAATTTATAATCTGAACGGTCTAATCTAAGCTTTTTATTCCCATCGTGGAAAACTGACCTGACCGCGCATGTGCGACCTACATTATGTCTACCTCACGTATTTCTGCCTGACTAGATGCTAATATGTCGGGGAAGTAAAACTGGTCGGTGAGCGACAACAGTGCAGTAACGTCTCCACCGTCATTAAAACCTGTCGCGGGTCCATTTTGGGCGCTCAAGTTTATTTCCGTTCATCACGGAAGTAGAACTTCTTCTTCTGTGTTTGTTTAAGGAATGTTTACCACTCTGCACATGTCTGTACTTCTATTCTGAATAAAACCCCGCTGCATGTAAACGCTCATCGTGAACGGATTGCGCCCATGTAAATGATACATTTGGATTATTTAATCAGAATACATTTCAATCCGATCAAAGCATTTTGCACATGTAAACATTTGTTTTAACTTCTTTTGTTTTGATTTCTTTCTGTAAAACCTCACAATTCTCTTTTCTTCTCTGAGGTCTGAGTTGCTCCTCCTCTTTCAAACTTTCCTTCCTCCATTCAACCTCTGACCCACGTAACAGTCTTCCAACACTCCCTTTCACTCACCCACTACAGGATCCGGGCAGGTTGTGTCATTAGTAACCTTTTCCTTCCCATCGAAGGTGGGATTGTCGATGCCAACCATTGGGTTCTGTGACAACTTCTTGAGCCTGAGAGAAGCATTGGGATCAATGTCATGCTTTCCCTTGTCCTCCTCTCTCCTCTTCCTCATTTCTTCTTGGTAAAGCTGGATCCTCTCCATGTGGGCGCTGCACTGAGGGGATTTAACGAGGCTACTCTCCTGGTCTGGACAGTCCACAGCCCTCTCTCTGTAGCTCATGGCCTGACCAGAGGCCTCCTGCACATAACCGTTCATATGGGATGTAATCATCCCTGTTGCAGCCGCATACAGCTCAAACCACCCCAGGATTTCCCAAAACCTGCCAGCGCATTAAGAGAAACTGCTGGTGGAAACAATCAGCTCAGGGTCAAAGAACTCCATTGAAGGATGAAGTTCTTCGTCTTCTTTCTGTCACCGCTCAGCCTGAAATACAAACAGAGAATGAAAAAGGATCTACAATTTTCTCCTGTTCAGAGTTAACACCGTGAACACTCTTGAGAATTCAAAATCTGAAGTAGAAAGGATTTTAGGAAATATTTGGTGGCAACAACATGATAAATAGTTCAAATAAAACTTAAGCTAAAAATGGCCTCTTAGGTTATTTTTGTGAAAGTACACTACTTTTAAAAAAATTATAGGTTATACATTCAAGTAAGCAAATTTCTTTGTTACGTTGGTCAGGGCCAACTTTTGCCCCTACCTGGTCTCATCTACCAAGGCACTAATCTAATTCTTAATGCAGAGAGCCTTCTGGCCTCAGTCACCTTAAATCCCCTCGACTGAGCACACCTGTCCAACAGAGCAGCCTGTTACATATCCACCTGTAGCTAACTGCTTATATTGACAAAAACAAAAAAAGACAAAAAAAGTTTAGTATATCATGGTCAGAGCTTTTATTTTACAAGCATGGCTTATTTATTTATTCAAAATTCTGTTCTAATAAATTATCAATTATTGTTTACTGTAATTCATATTTATTACTGATGTTGCAATCATATATTTTTATATATATCTTTAACATCAATTAGGTAAATTTAAGTTGTTTTTAAATGTGTGACAGAAATAAACTTTGACTAGACTTGAGTATATTGCAACATATTCAAAATTATAATAATAAAATGACACACTTCTTTTATTTACTACCTAACTGACCAATGTTGTGACTATTGTAGATTAAAAATCTATTTTTAAGGATGCTACAAGCACTAATCTGGATTTGGTAATATGACTGAGACGTGCTGATGTGACGCATTTGCTTGGTCAGTTTGAAGAAACAAACCTTTCAATCTATAACTTGTGACAAAAGTTCATGCACGGTTATAATAATACTGAATGCTGGTTGGTGTGCCTCTTTACCATCTCATTAAAGCCTAAATAAATTGTAGGCTTGCCAAAAGACTGTTTGCAGACTTTAAAGATAATTATCTGTATTATACCACATTTGTTGCAACTGTTCATATACCAAAGTAGGCAAAACATTAAAAAAATATATATCTTTGTCTTTGAAAGGCGCTCCTGAATCAAAGTCGGTCATGTCCTCTACAATTAAATGGCAGCCCTTACCCTCTCAGACCAACTCTCTACAGCTAATCACGTCTGGCACGTCTACCTCCACGCCTTTTAAACCCCTCCTCTGCAGAAACATTTAGCTGTGTTCAGTGAGGCAGGGTACTGCTGAGAAGCAGCAGAGGCTGCCAGCAGACCATCTGTTCCTGTGGGCTTAATTAAGCTTGGGATCTCAGGATCTACTCTACACGGCCAAGGCAGGACCTGGAAGGATGCTGGGAGAGGAGCGATGTGCCTGGTTAGAAGAATGAAATAAAGTGGACGTGCAAACAACACACTAACCCAAACAAGCAAAAGGTTACGCTCCACTTTTGTGAAGTGAGTTACAGTCATCTGCAGCATCACAAAGCTGACTTATTATTACAGTATTTGAAAAGAAAACAGAACCAAAAATATAAATGGTTGAGAACTAACTGTAAATACTTTTTAAATGAATATTTTTTAAGCAGATTTGGCACGAGATAGAAACATTTTAATAAACAGCATTATTATACATTTTCCCGAAATGTGAATTTCACTGTTTTCCTCTGTGACTTACTCTAAATTTAAAATATGCAGCTGATTACAGTATAGTGTAAGTACGGTAAGACATTTTGAAATGCTACATTTCCCAGGACATCCTTGTAAAAGAGATTAATAATCTCAGTGGATTTCTTCCTGGTAAAAATAAAAAAAAGTTGGTTGTTAAAAACAGAAAGTTTTAAAATAAAAAATGGCATCCTGTTAATTTTAAGTAATTTAAGTGCAATAGTTTTCACGTTTTTCATCAGTGATGTTCTACAAGTTTCTCCAAGTGTCTTTTACATTTTTCCACAAAACTTGTGTAAAACAAACACCTGTTGTAAAAAATACTCGTTTTAAATTAGCCCATGCAACAAACGGCTGGTTAATCTAGAGTCGATGTAAAATAAATCAGTCTCAGTCGTGTAGATTTAATATTAATACCGTTTTGAGACATTTACAAATGTGTAAGACGCAACTGCAAAGGACACTCTCCAAATAACCAGTTTGATTTTTAAATGCACGGTCTTTTACATGTATTATTGATGCTTAGCACGAGCGCGTGACTCTTAGTTTAGCTTAAAAGACTTAGCTTAGCCGCGTCGGACCGCTAGCTGATCTGTAGCTGTGTCCCGTTACAGAAAGCGACTACTCACCACTTCAAAACCAGCCAGAAGTCCGAGTTTTAGTAAAAGGGGCTTGTTGCTTTGAGAACTTGTGCTAATTTAATACGATTATGAAAGCAAGAAAAACCTCTCCCCCGGTGTTAACGCGTTTAGCTGCTGTAGCAGTTTTGTCCGAGCGCAGAGAGTCGGGACACTTGTGGCTGTTGTTGGTGAACTGCGCCACCGGTTGTTTTGAGTCGTTTCCGTGGCAACAGTGCGGCTCAACAGCGCCACCTCTCCGTCAGTGACATTACGACACTGTCGTAAACATACACAAATAAATCACATTAACAACTACAGTATTAATACTGTACAGTATACTGAATACTATACTAAAATAAACATAACTACCCATAGAAAATTGCACTATAATATTATAAATAAATTAATTTGTAATATATTGCTAACATAGACTTTGACTCATCTTACAAGATCATTATTTAAAGTTTTTAAAAATAATAGTTTTGTTCATCATGAAATCTTGGTGTGCATGTTTTTTTTTTTTTTTTAAAGAATTTTCAACTAAAATAGTCTTTTTATTTTTTAGAGAAAGTTATCAGATTGTTTTATGAATAAAATGTGCTATATAAATAAAGGTAGACTTGACTTGAATATACTGTATTTCACACAGTGACCTAAATACCAACTTTACTGGGTAAAATCAAACTACGCAAATAAATATAAGATTAGAAATAATTTTTACACATTAAAAATAAATTACACTGAAAAGGTGTGTTAAATTATACATTTTCAAAATAACTAAAAGTGGTGATAAATTTAGAAAATATTAAACAAATTCTGGCTAATGTCAAAATTTGATACAAAAATAACAGAATATTTTCACCGAGGCTGATACATAAGATTAGTATTTTCTGAGGAGACATCAAAATGCTTCACTGACAAGTTGAGAAAACATATTTTCTATATAAACTGTTTAGGAATATCTAATTGTGTTTTTGTGAAATTTTAGTTAATTTTAAAACAATAGTGCTGTGATTGTACTCATATGATCTTCACAGTCAGCCATAACATTATGGCCAGTGACAGGTAAAGTAAGTAGAAAGTACTCTTGTTGTTATACAGTTAGTCTACAATAGGCTATATGGAGTTCAGGCTTCTGAGCATCAATATGACATTTAGAAACTCAAATTGTTTGATTATTCTTATTACGTCACGTCTTTTTGTCCCTGCTCTGTTGGTTAACTTCTTGTTTTTTTAGTAGGTGATTAGAAAGTTTCAAAATTCCTTACATAGTTTAGGTGAGATTACAAAATGAAAAATGCTTCTCACTTGTTTATAAAGGTTTAAAGTTTGGTAATTTCTTCATTCTGGAGCTCTGGCCATTTTATACAAAAGTTATGTGATGATGACTAACCTTTCTGCCGCAACAGAATGATCTTTTATCAGAGGTGATCTAACTGAAATGGTTTGATCATCAAGATTAATTGAGGAATTAAAACTGTGATGAATTAACCTTTATTATGGCTTCATGAAAGGTTTTAGATGTTTTATATTTAATGCACTCTAAAAAGCAAAACAGTGTGACTTTAAATACAGTCGACTGGATCATTTCATTTCTTTCAGGTTCTGTAAAACCTTGCAGATCACTTTATGAACACAGAGAGGAGCCAAAGAAACCTGATTGTTTTATACTTCACTGTTAGGAGCTTAAGGAGTTGCACCAATACAGTATTACATTTACCAGTGTTAATGTCTATAAATCAACATCTTGCACTTTTAAATTTGCCTACAGAATATCCATTTTCATATATAAATCTCTAATGGCTCTCCTGTTTTGTCTCAGGGCAACAGATTACGATCAGATTTTATTACAGTCCAGAATGAAGAGCAGATATTTTATTACCAGCAGTCTCCTGTTAAAACACAAAAATAAGTGCTATCTTTATGGTTTAAAAAACAAAATTAAAATAATAACCTGACAGAGAACCAACTCTACAAGTGTTCTGCTTCTATAACAAAACAAGCAAATATTTTATTAATGTTAGAAGAAATGCGAACAATAGCTTGACAGCTGATCAGTTAAAGAGTTTAAACTTTTTGATCATAATTGCAAAATACTGTATAAAGAAAATCGTGTTAAAGCTGAATAAATCCCCACAACTGGCAAGCGTTCCTGGTGTTTCACATAATTTACACACAGTATAAATGCAAATGATCATTTCCACTTTGATTTCTTCAGGCGGGTTTTAACTTTTCACTAATCATCCCATTTGCCTTTTTATCTCAATTGCCTTAACTGGTTCAGTATATTCAAGAAAATTAGGCACTCATGCTCTAATAAATAAACACACTTACTGCACTTGAGGGTATGAAGAATATGCCATTTTCTACAATCATCTTCACACTTTCCCTCTTCCATTTAGCACTTTTTTTTTTATTACACATTTGCATAAATGGATGTCTACTTTCTTGGCACAGCACCATTAATCATCTCCAGCTAATGGGATCTGCTGTCATTTCATCTAGCAGAGAACAGAAACTGTCTAATCTCATGCTGCCTCCCTGAAACCCTTCACTAAAGCCCTGAGCTGCCTTTTTCCCCTCATTGCGTTTCCTATTAGGTTAATCCTTTCTGACACCTTTGCTTTTAACCTCTTTTCCTTATGAGACTCATTTCTTCAAGGCTCTTGAATCTTAAACACTTACCTTTCTGGAGAGACGGAGAAAACCTCTTTTGGTTTCCAATGCAGCAGATTATTGCTCTTCATCTAAAGCAGCAGCAGTGAAAATACAATTCGTTCATAAAAGGTCAAATACACAGCTATAGAAAAATAGTTTGAAACTTATTGCTAATGTAAAATAGCTTTACCGTATTTTTTGGACTATAAGGCGCACTTAAAATCCTTTAATTTTCTCAAAAATCAACACTGAGCCTTATAATCCAGTGCGCCTTATAGTCCGAAACAATACGACACTACTATTCTGCTACTTTTTTTTTTTTGTTTTAAATTTACATCCACGGAGCCTTGCTTTCTTGTAGCCTTTCAAAAATGCTCTTGACCAGTAGTTTTCCAGACTTTCTGAAGGTCTTTCAAACATTTTATTTGGACTCTGGCTGTCTAAGACTAGCGTGCGACCCAAATCTGAAAAAGGAGAAAACCCGACAGGACCTGAGAGATGCAGCGGCCCTCAGTCGATCATTTTTACACCAGACTTTCAGCTCCTGCAATCACCTTGTTGGTGCTGAAAATAGTTTCTTCTGTTATTTATTCCATAGTAGAAAACATTTTTAAAAGGAAAAACAAAAGCTTTCAGTAAATTTGGAGAAATATTAGTCAAGGCCATTTAAAAAGATTCCCAAAAGTCTGATCCTTTAGATTAAAAAGTTGAAGAAATGAAGTTTTACTGTATATTCAAATATCAATTTATTGTCAACCATTTATTAAAACATTGGGTTTAATTAGTTTCAACACATTCTACTTTACTTTAACTTTACAAAAGTGTGGGCTGCACAGCAACACGGTGGTCAGAACAGCTGACTTATAGAAAATTTTCAATTCAGTTCAGTTTATACAGTGCAAAGTCACAACAGAAGTAAGCTCAGGGCACTGAACAGAAACATTCATATATAAAAATAATAAATTGTCAATATTTTTCGGAGACGCAGACTGTTCTGAGTTTAACTCCACTGCAGAACTCTCAATGAGCAAGCGTGAAGGTGACAGTGGAAAGGAAAAACTTCCTCATGAGAGAAAAACCTACGTTTGAATCTTAGATGAAAACATTCTGTTAAAGTTTGCATCTTCTCCCTGTGCTTTGCAAGTATTTTTGCTAATTTCTACAGGTGATGAAGCAAAGGTCCATTAAATGTACAGCCGGGACGGTGGCGCAGCGGTCATGACGCATGACTTCTGTACCGTTTTTAAGCTGTACATGCCAAAACTAAACCACCCTAAATGTGTAGAAAAGCTGCACTTCCTTAAATATATTACTACAAATGCTACAAAAGCTGCAATGCTTAAATTACCAGAAAAGTGAATGACTAAATGTGGAAAAAGCTACGCTGCCTATTGAAATTTAACACTTGATCAGGGTCCAGACAAGACTTAATTTGTGTCCGTGGTCCACCATTCGGGGATCTTTATTCTATTCTAAAAAACATTCATGTTACTTGTTCTAAAATTACAAGGAACATTCATGGTTATTTCCATGAGCATGTTTCTAATGGAACATAAAGTGAGTTATGGTATATTTTGGACTATAAGACGCACCGGACTATAAGGCTCATTAAGTAAAAAAAAGTTCATTTTGACAGATTTTTGAGCACCGTGTACCACATAAAATCAGTTCTAGGTCAGTAAGCACAACCAGAATTAATACATAAGGTAGAGTTGCATTCGGGCCCAAAAAATCTGACCTAGCCCCAGCCTGTAGCCAAAATTTCTGAACCCCACCTGACCAGACAAATTAACAGTAATAACAGGTCCGAACCTGAAACACCCCTGGACATTTTTATTTAGGCTTTAACTGCTTATATTGTTATTAACGGTCGGTGAACACGTGCCGCTGAATAAAAGCGGTAGAAGATCAAAGCTGAGGGGGGTGTTTGTCTTTTCATGGTCGTCAAAGCGCATTAAATCCCTGCTTCTGCCTGCAATCTGCATTATTCAGACATGGACCCTGCTCTGACATGCCTGCTTTGGGATCTCATCTGTTTGGGTCATCGGTCGCGCGCATCCGCTGAGTGCAGCGGCTGAATGAACATCCGTTTGTGCAATGGATCGCTTCTTGGCAGTATAGTCCCATCTGAAGCTTAACTGAACTTTGTTTTACCTCTTTCAAGACCGGTCAGCTCGCGGTGAAATGGCCGTGTATGGCTGGTGATTATGTGGCAAACCATGTTGCCATATAATTGGATCGCAGCTGATCCACCGACGCAATCAAAAGCCCAACACCGACCCGGACCGCCCATCCAGCATATTATTATGGCCCGGCTCGTCCTAAATAAGGGTCGGGCTGGACCAGGCTTCAGGCCCGGGTTAGAAATGACAGCTTTAACATAAGGTGCACCTGATTATAAGGCTCACTGTCGATTTTTGAGAAAAATAAAGGATTTTAAGTGCGCCTTATAGTCTGAAACATACGGTAAACATTTTCTTTTTAAACTCCCATGTACTGGACAGAAAATAAGTGAATCAGACACAATCTAGACAGTTACTCCGCTTGACTTATTTGTGTGTAACAAAAGCTTTTAGCACTAATGACCCAAAATAACACTTTTTCTATACATGTAATATGTTTTATTATAAAGGAAACACAACAAGATTTTTTTTTTTTTACATAATGATCAAGGATTTTTATTATTTTAATCTCATCAGTTTCATATCATTACAGAAAATGTTATAGTACAGCGTTGATCAATGTCTCCTCATTGCTTAATAATTTCCTCAGGAGTGCTGGTCACATGTATCTGTACAATACGGTTATTTTTAATCTTTATTTTCTGTACATTTCGTGTGAAGTAGGTTAAAAAGGCTGTCAGCACTTAAAGAAGCTGTTTCTTTTCTTGAATATTTACTTAAATAGTTGATGAAATAAAAGGTTATTTCTCCCGGGCTCAGCTCGCCCGGTCACCATGAATATAGGGAAGCTTCAGAGTCCGGGCCCCCCCATCCCCCCCGACCCCCTGCCCAGTGACACATCTCCTTCCTGCCCAGGCATTTTGGCACTGCGCACATAAACAAGACACAAGATAAACAACAAGCAAAGCTCTTTGTGAAGCCATTATGATGCATACTAATGAGAGAAAATCAGAAGTGTCACCTTGATGGGCGCTCAGAGGAGGAAGGTGGTCTTCATGTGCACCTCCTTCCTCCTAACCGAGCACCAGGAAATCTGGAGCCTTCCCTAATATTTTCTTAACTTTAAAAAAACAAACATTTTTTCCCACTAAAGATGAGGAAAATAATACTTTAGGGTTTTTTTAACCGTCCTGGCAGGCACCTACAGCTGTCTATTAAAATGCTACTGCTATAGTTAAGGTCTAGCATTGAACACACAAAGCAATTGCAATGAAAGGAACAAAGTTGCCTTAATATAATAATGATAATAATAAGAATAATGATAATAATAATAAGAATAATCATAATAATATATTACAGAATAAATCTCTTTTTATAATTAGATTTTTTTCTTTAAAAGTTATATTTTCTTTGTTTGAAATACTAGAATCTTTTAAAATTATTTTTTTTATATGTATCTAGGTTGTGACCGAGATGTTGACTATACCTCAACGTTATCCAAATCAATAAAAACTAGCTGTGCCGTTGCATATTACAGAATAGTCAATGATATGTGGACATGCACCGTGAACCACCCATTCCAACCCGCACTATATGACGCCGTCTCGCCGTCCCTCTCTGATGACATCATAGCCGTCCGATGACCATGACGTCGACCACCTCGCCCTTGTGCAGCTCCACGTATTGCTCTGTTTTTGGAGGTAGCATCAGGAGCCCGTTAGCGCTGCGCATACTCATCAGTCTGCTGCTCACCTGGTTTCCTGCGGCAGAGAGGAGACGGAGGGAACGACACCTGTCAGAGTTTTTTTTTTTTTCATACAAGGTGACCCTTCTGATCAACTGTGCGTCAGTAAAATATTGTTTGGTGTATATGAAATGACTTAAAACCAGGGAAAACGGTTGTTACTAATTTATAACTAGAAAGCTCCTGGAGAAACTTTGACGGGGACTGCCACGTTGCAGCCAATTTAAATTTTGGTCTGACAGTACTGTATGTTGTGCTTCGCTCTCAGCTACCATCATACCAAACTTCAGCTCCACATGGCAAAAAATCAATAGTTATACAGTAATCATTTTTTTCTTTTGAGCTATGGTGGCCATCTTGGATTTTTTATTTGGATTCAGTATGTGATGGGGAATGTTCTCAGCTATAAGCACACTAAATTTCAGCTTTGTATGTGTAAAATTAGCTGGGCTAAACCCACTGAAATGTGGCTTTGGTGGCATCTTGGATTTTTTTAAATTTGAATTATTTTTTATTGAGCATTGCTCTCAGCTACCACCACACCAAATTTCAGATTAATATACTGTATCTAAAAATGGCTGATTTATAGTATTTTTTCTTTTCAGCTCAGGGGGCCATCTTGTATTTTTCATTCACAATCTGTTAGGGATGTTCTCAGCTAAGAATAAACCAAATTTCAGCTGAATAGCTCTAAAAATGGCTGAGTTGTAAGAATATAAATTAGCTATGGTGGCCATCTTGAATTTCTTAGATTGAATTCAGAATGTATTGTGCTTCACTGTCAGGTACCACCACACCAAATTTCAGCTCAGTATTTTTTAAAATAGCTAAGTTATTGTATTTTTTTTTTTCTCTTTTAGAAAAGGCAGCCATCTTGGATATTTGATTTCCCTCACAAATGTTCAGCAACTTACTCTCAGCTGCCACTATACCAAATTTCAGATCAATATTTTAAAGAATTATAGTCAATTTTGTGTTTTATGAGGTAGCTGTGGCAGCCATCTTGAACCAAAATGGCTCCGATCGTATTCTTTACTCTAGGTCATGTGACCTCACCGTGGCAGTTAGAGGCTGTGAAGAGTTTCTATCAGTGTTTTTCAATGGGGAAAATGGCGTATTTGTTTGCAAATTACGTCACCATGGTAACTCAAAATGCCAATAAAAGTAATAGCACACATTACGGTTCTGAGCCGCTTGTTTTGATGTAACATTCGGGGGCACACATTGCGGTTCGGGTCACATTAAAGTTGACGGAAGAGTAAGACCCTTTTCAGGTGGATAACAAGAGGTGGCTGCCTCTCTAGGCAATCCTGCAGTTCAGTTTGTAAATACAAACTATAACATTGACATGGCTGGCAAATCTTTTAGTGAACAACCCAACCAACTCCCAGAAGCATTTTAAACTTTATTTAAACATGCCAGTTTAGATGAGGTTTGGAATATCTTTAAATGCAACGTTAAAAACAAAAAACACAAAAAATAAAATATTTAGTTAACATCCCGTTGATCCAAGAAAAGTCAAACGTGATGATGATTTTCTCATTCACCAAGTTTATTTTCTAATTAAAATAAAAACCTCCACCTTTTGTTTTTCACCCAAGGAGGAGAAGCGAAGGCGAGCAATTAGTCTGTTAGCAAAATATCTCATGAAGCACTGAACAAATAATGAAACCAGAAAATGTAATCACTGAATCACCTACATCTGATTCACTTTTGGAAACAACCCAATTCAAGATACAAGTAGTCTCCACAGTCAACTGACCATAAATACTACATGGATGGTTATAACTCGGGCAATTTTACAAGTGATGACCTAAGATTTGGTGTATTTGTAACTGAGAACCATTCATAATACATATTTGAGTGCTACTCATTGCACAAGACCTTTATCAACAACTTCAGCTACAGTTTCAGCTTTTATTTAGGAGATATAACAAAAGGTAGTGCGATGATAAACATCGTAATCCACCAGACGGAGGATGAAATACTAAACGTGTTCCATGTTTTTCTGTACCTGTGCTCTGTGCCCACGGCAGAGGCTCCTGGTGATGCCACGTTAAAATGCAGCGATGGTATTCAGGGCGAGGGTCCAGCTTCACGTCACATGACAACTAGAAACAAATATACAATTAAAATAAAAAATATATAAATGTGCATGTGATATTTCTCTGGACTTTTGAAAGATATGCACATACTGTTTAAGATAAGTGAGAGTAAAACAAAAAAAGGTGCATTTCAGAGGATTTCTTTGAATCCCTTTTGCACTAGTTTTAAGGTTTAACTGTTCTAAGACTCATAAAAGAAAGTATGTACCGTAATTTTTATTTGGCATAAATCTTTAAAGATCAAATTTACACCAAAACTCAGTAGCTGCATTGCAAACTTTACTGATGCTCTAAAAGTAGGAGAAAAAAAAATCTTCT
This sequence comes from Hypsolebias martinsi, assembly GCA_031762355.1. Classification (NCBI taxonomy): domain Eukaryota; kingdom Metazoa; phylum Chordata; class Actinopteri; order Cyprinodontiformes; family Rivulidae; genus Hypsolebias; species Hypsolebias martinsi. The sequence goes on from JARVGQ010000210.1 coordinate 25,272,878, forward strand.
GATGACAAACATCTAAACTCTGAGAAATAAATACATGTAAATAAATAAATAAATAAATACAGTATATAATTTTTAAATAAAGGCCAGTTTCCACCACAATTTATGCCAAATTTGCTTCAATATTTAATATTTTTGTTGGTAATCTGGTAAACAGAAATGTCTAAAATGCCACTTTAACTCTGCCAACAAAGGTTTTATTTACAACTATTTAATTGAACAGCATCCAAACTTTTAAGCAACTTTTCAGCACTAACATGTTCAAGTTGATTTTCTCACTGCAAATACCGTGTTTTCTGCCGTACACGTCGCACCAGTCCAAATATGTCTAATAAAGTGAAAAAAAAAAAAAAGATAAATAAGTTGCGTCGCTGTATAAGTCGCATCTATTATGCGTCACCGCTGACCACCTGTAAAAGTGAGTCTGTGTTGTGTCAAAAATCCACTGGCTGAAAAAATGATGGCTGTGGGAGCGTGCACGGGGAGGACTTTAAGAAGAATTTAACTAGATTAACACTTAAAAACAATTATTTGTTTGCTCAAAATTATAGCAAAGGTGTGTCTCAGTTAAATTTTTCCTTAATAAATACATTTTAACGGTCAAATCAGCTGCATTTCAAAAATGGATTTGCAGCTGCAGGAGCACATAGAGGGAGGACTCAATGTTCATTTCTTTGAAATTTAACAAGATAACCGCCTAAAAACAATTATTTGTTTGCTCAACATTATAGCAAAGGTGTGTCTCAGTTGAACTTTTCCTTAATAAATACACTTTAACGGTCAAATCAGCTGAATTTCACCTGGGTGGCGAAATGCAGCTGATTTGACGTTTGTTCCCCATGTTCCAGAGTGAGATGAAGGTGGCGTGTATGGCAAGTCAAGTGTCTCATTAATAGCCACTTTTACCTATTAATGAGACACTTGGCTTGCCAAATCTGTCAAGGGCCCTCTAGTGGCAGAACATGGTAGTGTTCATTATTTTCCATTTCAGAATGAATTAAATCGTTCTCAGCCAAAAACTGAGTTCTAAATTTGGAAAAAGAAACAATAAATAAGTTGCGTCGCTGTATAAGTCGCAGTACTTGCAAATTAATGCAAAAGGTATGACTTATACAGCGAAAAATACAGTAACTCCATCCAATCTGCTTCCATAGACTTAAAGAGGGAACGGAGCAGCCAGATGCTGCTGATCAGATATGTTGGTCAACTTTATCATCCTCAGGGTGGTCGCCTTGATAAAAGCCATTGTTTAGACAGTGTGCTGCTCTGGAGCATACAGGGGTGTGTTAACACAATGCCAAGGAGGAAACACATCAGCAATGACCCTAGAGAAGCAACTGTTGCTGCCCATCAATCTGGGAATGGTTAAAGGTAATTTCCAAACAATTTGTAGTCCACCATACTATGGGGAAATATTACTGAGAAGTGGAAAACATTTGACAGTTCCTAATCTTAACATCCCATCAGATTCACCCCCTGGTCAGACTGTGCAATTCTCTGATCATTTGAGAAAATAACCCTAAGAGCTCCATCTCAGACTACAAGCCTCAGTTAGCAGGTTAAAGGTTAAAGTTCATGACAGGACATTTCCTGATACTGAATAAATGTGGCTTGTTTGGAAAGGTTTCAGGAGAAAGCCTCTTCTCTCTGATGGTTGGCTACATCTGAAAAAACCACGACTCCTGGAACAATGCTTTTTGGACAGATGAGACCAAAGCAGAGGTGTTTACCCATAATGCATTGGGGAAAGCAAAGCCGTTCAGTAGAAACACCTCATACCAGCTGTCAGCATGGTAGTGGAGGGATGATGAGTTGGGCTGGTTTTACAGCCACAGGACCTGACTCCACCTTGGAGCCATCAAGTTGACCATTCCATTTTCCCCTGAAGTGTTCACAGCTTGTTAAATATGGACTTATATCTTCCATAAAACATAAATAACACACTGTGGCTTGTTCACTTCCTCATTATAATGGAAAATAATAACCAGCATTGTAAGCACATTTTAGATTACGGAATAAAAATGAAAACAGAAGCCCCTTTGATCAAAAAAAAAAAAAAGATTAAATGTTTTTTTTTTTCTTTCAAGACATTTTGCTGCTCTTTGATGAATATTTACTTTACATGCATCTTGCTGTGCACTGTCATTTCCTTTTGTTTAGACTGGTCTCCACCTCCAAACCAGTACGAAGTGATGGTCCAGAGCACCGAGGCATCCAAGTGTTGTAGACTGGCTGGAAAGTATCTGGTGTCCACAACCACGGATGAGCTGGTTCTGAGCGACATCGGTACTGGCAGCGTCATCTACTGCTGGCCCTACAGGCTCTTACGCAAATTCGGACAAGTGGAGGTAAAGTACTTAAACGGACAGTTCAGCTCTTTTGCAGCGGGGTCCTGTTGAAAGGTTATAATAACCGGAGAAGTTTGTATTCCCTGTGTGAAAACAATGTGAATGCTTATTGCTAAAGGATTTTGCTGAAAACTGCTGAAGAAGCTGAAAAGGTTTACCATATTTTCTGGCGTATAAGTCACAAAATCTTTTTTTTTTTTTTGCATAGTTTTGTCAGTCCTGTGACTTATACACTTCCGG
>JARVGQ010000210.1:25328984-25341100 GCA_031762355.1 Hypsolebias martinsi
TAAATTATGCTGGTATCGGAGGCCGATACGATACTGGATCCGATTGGCCCATCCCCGACCTGGATTTAGCCGGAAGTCATGGGAGAGTGTGTTCATTTTCTGGTTGACACTACCTAAGATAAATCCTCTCCTTTTCTCTTATTTCCTTCCCTTAAACTTTCTTTAAACCTTTAAGCCAGAGACTAAGTTAAAGTGCCTTCAGATAAGTTATTCACCATCCACAACTTAATCTGTTGTCTTCCTTAAGATATCCTATGTTTTATGCCATAAGAAATAAATCACAACCAATCATGTGTACATGTTATGATGTTAATTTGATTATCTGTTAAATAAATGACCGCATTTCTTGATGGGTCAAAAATAATTAACGTCTCGTGTCACTATACATTCATTTTGGTCATACTAGAGTTTAATTAATCCAAAAAGAAGAAGAACCCGTCTATAAATCAATAATAATTATTCTGGAACTCGAACGAGTCTTGTATAATTATAGAAAGGTGTATTGGTATCACTGCCTTTACTCCTTCAACTGGCGTTCTGCTCTCTCTGGGACAGCGCGACAGAGAACAGTACAGCAAAGTGATCAGAGAAATGTGTTTCACAGATGTCAGTCATGTTTGCATTAACACCAAAGCCAGTCCGTGGTCTCAGTCTATGGCTGAAGGTGCTGCAGTAAGTGTCCAGTGTTGTTCAGGATCTGGAGCAGTTTCCTCAGCATCATCTACTCAGACACCTCTGTCAGAGGCTCCATGCCCACTCCCAGAACTGAGCCAGCTCTCTTGATGAGCTTATCAAGTCTGTTGGCATCAGCTTTCTTCACCCTGCTGCCCCAGCACACCACAGTGTAGAAGAAGATGCTGGAGACCACCGAGTGGTAAAACATCTGCAGCATGGGCCTGCAGACATGAAAGAATCAGAGTCTCCTCAGAAGAAAAAGGCAACTCTGTCCTTTCTTGTAGAGTGTGCTGGTGTTAGCTGTCCAGTCCAGTTTATTTTCTAGGTGGACCCCCAGGTACTTGTAGCAGTCCACAGTGTCCACCTTAGTACCCTTGATGTTGATAGGGCTGGGGGGGCTGGTCTTCTTCCTGTAGTCCACCTCTAGCTCTTCAGTTTTTCCAATGTTGAGTTGCAGGTGTTTCTGTTTACACCACTCCACAAAGCTGTCCACCACACCTCTGTATTCAACTTGCTGGTCACCAGTGATGTAGCAGGCCACAACGGCAGAGTCATCCGAGAACTTCTACAGATGGCAGGTTTTGAGTTGTACCTGAAGTCCGAGGTGTAGATGGTGAACAGAAATGGTGAGAGGATCGTCCCCTGAGGAGCCCCTGTGCTGCTCAGTATTATAGTGTCCGAGGTGGTGCTCTGCAGCCTCACATACTGTGGTCGACCTGTGAGGTAGTCTCCAATATATATAGAATATATACCGGTATATAGAATATAACTTATATTTCTTTTGGACCTTGTACATTAAAAATTTAATTGTCACTTTTTGGTACTTTATTTCGTACTCATTGTATGTTTTAGTATTTCTTTTTTATTTATTTTTTTAGCGAGTCAAATAGATTCTTCTCATCCTGAACATTTCATTGCATTGCTGACCTTGTTTTGATCTGCATATGACAAATAAACTTAAACCTAAATATTCAAAGCTGATATTTTACGTTGCATCAATGCCACAAAGGATATTCTGTGTCCCCTCCTCTCTTCTATTTTTAATGAAATAAATGTAACTGCTGACAAAAACCTTACAACAATTTACAGTAAAAGTCAGGTCAAATTTTTAGTGTTCAACATCTTGCAAAAAACTAATAACTTGTCAAAAGACACAAATCAGACCTCTAATTTATAAAATTAATTTACAGGAGCTTTTCTATCAGAAATAACGTTAAAAAATCCGTTTTCACCTGCATATATCAGTTTACTCTTCATGTCAGCTGTATTTGTTTTGGTCAAATCCACAGAAGAGAGCTGCTTGAAGCATTTCCTACCTGGGATCCTTTCTTGCTTCCTGGTAAGTTGATGATGAGCGTCTTCCCTCGAATACCACACACTGGTCTGTAAACACAACGTTTTTTTGGTTATTTTTTCCTCTGTTGACAAATAAAAAATAAATTATTTGGACTTTTTTTACATTTTTAAATTAGGACTGAAAAGAAAAGACAAAAGTGTGTCTTTGTACAGTTTAACTAATGTTCCTCTTGTGGATTTTTCTTCAAGGCAAAACAAAATCGTGACGGTTTTATGTGGGTTGCAGTGATTCTCTGACCTGGAAAGCATGCCTAGTGGTGTGACATTGAGGGATCCCATCAGCATTGCCAGAGACATCCCCGGAGCCTCACGCTCGATCACCTCCTTAGTAGCCTGGAGAGAGAAAACACACTTTGGAGACTGTGACCTCAGTGTAACTTAGGAAGCAGCTCTGCCATCACTGAAAGCAAATTATAATCAAATTTTGAGCAAATATAACCCACATACACAATTTTTCCAGTTTCACCACCTATTCAAAAACTTTAAAGAATTGTTTATTGTCAAGGTCTTTAAAAAATTTGGAGCACAAAATACAATTTCTTTTTAAATGTTTTCCTCACTTGCTCTCATGCAAGACGGACACCTTTCTTCCCTCTCCCGTCCTCCTCCTGCTTCTTTGCTCTCTGTCTTGTGTATCGGAGCTCCTATTTACACATCTTCCGAAGCGTAAAACTACTGTCATGATCTGGTCAGCTGGACTTTCAATGCAATCGATACACATTTTTTTTCAACAAAGCAACAGGGTCCTGGAGAGCCCTCATGTCCTGCCGAGAATAAGTCATGGATCCACGGGGAGTTTGAAAGCTGATGTGCCTTTCTGTATTGTCTCAGGAGGATGCTGAAGATGTTTATATAATTGGAATCCTGATAGCAGGCAAGAAAATTCATGCTCAATAACCCAGGTACCAAATCCAATAATTCTCAGTCAAGTCATCTGGACAGTTTCTTTTTTATAGAAACGTTTCACCCTCCATCCAGAGGGCCTCATTAGTCAGAGGAGTTCCAGCAAACTGTTTCCCCACTAAGCAGTAAACAACTTAAGTGGACCAACCAGTTTGCTGGAGCCAAGATGGTTTCTGGGGGCCGTCCTGTCCCTCGTCAACTCCTCCCAGGCAGGCAGCCACAGCCAAAGTGGTTCCAGGCAATAAAGTTAATGCTCAATAATCTATGTACCATCCGGATGGAGGGTGAAATGTTTCTATAAAAAATAAACTGTCCAGATGACCCGACTGAGAACTATTGGGCATGATAGCAGGGTTTCTACTTTTTGGCACTAGCAGATACCCATGTTATAGGCTATTAAAGAAGACATTGGCAACAGTTTCGGCCATGGTAAAGCTGCGGCGCCTGTGTGAAGGTTTGGTTCATGCTTCGAGCACTCAAAATCAGCTGATTTATGAGCTAAACCATAAGACGGAAGCGATTTGTGAGAGTCACAGACCACCTGCGGGTTCTGGGACTCGCCAACATGTTGGGGACTACCTTGTGGGGAGCTTATCAGCACAGACCGGTGGAATGCCCACAAATCTGGCCCTTTTGGATCGAAAGTACCAGCAGAACTCAAGGCTGATAAGAAATAACAGTCTGCCTGAAAAAAAAAAAAAAATCAACAATTGTGGCTTATCTGAATTTGACTCCCCTGTTTGGCCTTGAAGCAGGCTGACTTATCAAATTTCTTCTGGGATATGTGTAAACTAAGAAGAAGCTCTGTCTATCACAACTCCCCCTCCACCCCGAGAACTTCTGTGAATGCTTATCAGAGCTGTACCGGCTGACACCAAGATCTTATCAGGACACTGGACTATCTGGAAGCGCTTCATGGACAAATCTCACCATCTTGTCATCAGATGCATATGTAATGTGCTTGCTGGTAGAGTTTTTTGACGTCTTAAATCATGTCTTGGTAAGGACAAGATGTGAATAGATCTTTTTTGTAATACCACTATCCTCTACTCATGACCTTTCCCCCTTTTTCTATCTAAAAAGAATAAGGGGCTGCACTCTTAGGAGCAGCAGCAATGTGCACGCCCATCTTTCAGACAGCTGTTGCTGTTGTCATCATTCTTTGTTTGTCTATCTTGTAAATGAGTCCTCAAGACTCAATGGGACTAACCTGCCTAAATAAAGGTTGAATGAAAACTGTACAAACAAAATCTCACTGTATTTCGGTACAATGATAATAAAACTTATTCTGATTCTGAAAAACTAAAGAATACATGGAACAAAATGCTGTACAGATTTAAAGACCTTCAAAAAAAATCTGAAATCTTGTTTTTTGTGGCTTTCGTATCTTATTAGGAAATGCAAAATATATTTTAGGGTGCACTGTGATGTTCCGATAAAACTGCAGTTTAATACGTTGACTCTGAAGTTACAAGTATATGCACTTTTAATTTTAGTTCAAATAGTTGTTTTATTTTACTTGTATTTAAATATACATTAACATGTTGTTAATGAGGGTCTAACAGTCTTATTCCTTGAGTCCAAAAACATAAAAAACAAAACTGGACTTCTATTTTGTAGCTGAAGACATTTAGCTTCCAATCCAGGAAACTTTATCAATTAAAAAACGATAAGTGTAGAATTCCAAGCTTGTTCACCTGTATGAGAGGATTTATGTAACCTAGATTTACATGCAGAATATGTTACTGGAGTATCTGAGAAACTCAGAAGTGTTTTCTCCAAACAAAACATCCCCGTGCATTTCAGACCCAACAGGACTATCAGACAGAGGCTGACCAAACCCCCAAACACAACCTGAGCAGTGTAGTGTCTGCAGTTCAGTGCAGCGAGGACTGTTCAGATCTCTTTAGTTGAGAACCTAAACAGCCTCTCCACAGACACATGGGTCAAAACAAGACAGCCAGCTCTTGAGGACACAACTCAGATGTCCACCTGTGCCTCGAGGATAAGGGACACTCTTTTGAAGACAATTTTTTTTAAATATTTTGGACAGAAAAGACAGATGGTTTGAAAGGGGTGTAACAAAGCCATTTGCATCAAATGAAAAAAAAAAAGTTCAAACCGTGGAGGAGGTCTCAGATTTCAGCTTTCTAAAACCTACAATGCAGCGTTAAGCCTGATTCCCAATCAGTTTTACTCTAGTCCACATCTTCATGCTTGTGACCAAATCATCTCTCTTGAGAGCCATGCAAAGAAAAACCTAACGACGCCCCAATTTTGACTTGAAGTTTAATCTGCCTGTGAATCTGGGTAACATAAATGAGCTTCTCATATAATTTAAAAAGCTTGGAATTCTAAATTCTCCTTTTTTGAATTGAGAAAGCCTCTCGAATTCAAAGTAAAACATCTTCAACTAGAAATTCAATTGTTTTGTTATAATTTTTGGGGGTGTGGTGGTGGTTGGGTCTTGTTGCCAGAGGAATGCAGCTGTTGAACATTTTTGCTGTTCCTATTCAAATGGCACAAGAAAAACCAGCCCCGTGATGGTGGTAAAGTTTTTTTGAAGATGTTCTCCAAAGAAGCAACTTTGATGACGCTCTCAGCAGTCGTCATATGTTTCAGTTTTCTTGTCATACACTAGTTGCTATTCTAAGATGTGATGTAGCTTAGCAGGATGCTGTCAACGATGCTCCCAACAAATGATGGTGAAAATGGAGAGGGGATTCTCACTTTAAGTCTTCTAACAAAGTAGGTGCGTGAGGAAGGTTTATAGTGTTGTCATTTTGTTGTCCTTGTAAATTCACTAACTGTTCCACCTTTGCCATGCTTCCCTCTCATTGGGGTTGAGCTCCATTACACTGTTGTATCATGAGATAACTTAATGAGCAGATTATGGTAAACATAGCAGAAGAGACATGTGTCAGTAGAGTGAAAAGCAAAGGACTGAGCACACATCCCTGAGGGACGCCTGTTTTCAGTCTGTATGTATGTATGCTATCTGTTAGTGTTGCAATATCAAAAGTGTGGTCTTAAACATGTACTAAAGTGAGCAGGCGTTAAAACAGACAGATGATGCTGCAGCAATTTACAGTATAAGACAAACACAGTTTTTATTAGCACTAGCTTCTTCAAGAAACCAGACAAATAGAATAAAATATGTGCAAAATGAGCATATCTGTTTAGTACTCATGTCTGTGGGAGTGAGGTATACGAGCCGCATTCCTGAAGGAGAAGTGGCAAAATGGACAAATTTCTCTTCCAGCTGTGTGAGGCTTAAGTTGAATGACACTTCTAGCAAAGCAGAGGAGAAAAAAGTCAAAGGAGAGGAGGGGCTGATGAGCCTCTCTAGCTTGGATTTTTAGAGAGAAGATGGGCGTAGGGAGAGAAGATGGATGAGAAGAGTAATAAAGTAGGAGGTAACTGAGGAGAGGTGAAATAGAGACACAAGGAAAGGGGGAAGTTGAGGGTCCGGTGGGGCTGAATTTATGCTTCATCATTAAAGCAGCCTGTACAGAGTCACTGACTGGAAGCAGTCTGATAGTTTTTCTTTTAACTTTACTCAGTTGTGGCATGTATTCACATTAAGTTTACAAGATGTATAATTTGAGCAAGTTGTTTCCTACTTAAAGAAAAAAGTTAGAATTTTATTAATTACATGTGTCTGAAGGGGGTGAATAAATCTATCAGCAAGGGCAGAAGATAGGCTCTGCCTGTGAGGGTAGGAAATATTACAGAATGAGATTCCAAGAAAGGCTCCAATAATATCCTTTAATTGGAGACTAATTGCTTTCCTTTGCAAAGATATGACTGTATTATAAGTGTGTAAATTGAAGTCGAATATGGTTTAATTTCACTTAATTTAAAATTATATATTTTTTTCGACAAGGTTTTGTAAAGAATCATTAAACTGATTATGATTACATAATGAACATTTCCTTTGAAAACAAAACTTTATTATGATAAATGCTGGATCAGACATGTACTATGATTCCCAAGTCTCTGCACCAATCCATAAAAACTGTCAGGTTCACATCTAATCTAGTTTGACTGACTGACATTTTAGTGACATAAGAATTGATCCAGTAAAATCTGTACAAAAACCTTGGAATGAAGCCATATGAGAACACAACACAAGCTTTTATCTTAGTTCAGTTCTACTAGCAAAATGATCAATGTAATAACATATTATTGTAGGTGTTAAGACATCAGCAAGAAATACAACTGTACAGTTAGGTTAATATGTTTGTTAAATACATGGGAATATACTGGAATTACCAAAACCTCAAGTTAAAAAAATAAACTTGACCCCAATGTGTTTGTGTGTACCATACCAGTCTTTCCAGGAAATGTGAGATTCAAAAGGTGAATTGTTTAACATTAAAAAGTTTAATTGCATGGATCCACTGAGAAGAGAAGATATTTCCCAAGTGATTTAAGAGACTGAAATCAATAATGACTGCTAATGTAGATGAATGTAGATGTGGAAAAGATAGTTAAAGATTTCTCTGCTTCAGACAGTTGAGATATGGAGTGTTTAATTTGTTAATGGGTTCAATGGAAAACACTGCAACAAGCAGAACTTTAGAGCAAAAACAGGCAATTGAAACATTTTATTTTTTACGTTTTTGCATTACTCATTGTGCAAAATGGAGCACATGGCTGTTAAAATCTTACCTTGAATTAAAAAAAAAAAATCAACTCGACAGGATGTTGTTCTCAAAAAAGCAGCGCTACAGAACATATTTACAGTCAAGGCTTTTCATCCATCCCATTCTATAACATGTATGTTCTGCAATCCATCCTGAATCACACTGAAGCTCAATACAGAGCAGCACTTTCATATAATCTGGCCACAAACTAACGTAGAAACTTTTAAATGAGTTCTGTCTTAACTATGAATATCAATTATCATATGTTTTGCTGTATAATTTTCATCTTTTTGCATAAATTAGCATGCCCTGCAACTTATACAACAAAGCGACGTATTTATGTTTTTATAACACAATTTTTGGTTGAAATCGGCTGATTTAATTCATTCTGACATGGAAAATATTGAACACTACCATTTTCAGTCGCTAGATGGCACTCGACTAATATGGCAAGTCAAGTGTCATTAATAGGTAAAAGTGGCTATTAATGAGACACTTGGCTTGCCATACTAAGCGACCTTCATCTCACGCCAGAACTCCTGGAGCAAACATCACATCAGCTGCATTTCGCTGCGCCGCCCAGATGAAATGCAGCTGGTTTGACCATTAAAGTTCATTTATTAAGGAAAAGTTAAACTGAGACACACCTTTGCTATAATGTCGAGCAAACGAATATTGTTTTTAAGTGTTGATCTTGTTAAATTCTTGTTAAAGTCCCCTCGTGTATGCTCCCGCGGCCGCCATTTGACAGCCAATCGATTTTTGGCACAACGCCGGCGCATGCTTCCAGGTGGTCAATGGTGACGCAAACAAACGCAACGCATCAGCGGTGACGCATAATTTTTTCATTTAACCTTTATTTATACAGGCTAGCCTCATTGAGCCACGGGGACTCTTTTGCAAGAGGGACTTGTTGGACTGGTCTAAAGCCTGGTTTGTTCTTTTGGACCAGTGTGCGGTGCTTCTTACTATTTCTTCCCTTTTCTTGCTTTTTTTTCTTTTTTATTTATTTATTATTATTATTATTATTATTATTTTTTTTTACAATTTCTTCTTTTGCTTCTTACTTCTTATAACAGATGTGACTTATATGGTGAAGCAACTTATTTATATTTTTCCCATTTCATTAGACATATTTTGGACTGATGCGACTTACACGTCGGTGCGATGTGTACGATGGAAAGTACGGTAATATACCACATACTTAACTTCCACTGATGTTTTAAGACACATTTAACCACTCTGTGTTTGGTTTAACACTTTGTTGCAAGAAGACAATATTTTTTCAATCTTTCATAAGAGTCTGTTTCACTTTTAACACAAGAATTGTTTAGTTTCCCAGTCACCAGAGTAAAATGGCTTTTGGGCTTCATTTCAGCTTTTAAAGGATGCTTGAAAACTTTTATGAGTCTCAGCTGATGTCCAAGTCATCCATCCTCTCTTGACTACACTGAACATTGTAGGTAGGAGAACTTTGACACAAGAACAAACAAAAGAATCCTAGAAGTACACCCCAACTTGGAACAAAGTCACAATAAATCTCTTCTGCTTTTATAATCTTGTTTTTTTTTTTTTTTAACCTCTGGTTACATTTCAATGCTAAAATTACTGAAAGCAACACTTCCTCAGTGAAAATAGGGATGATTCAGTTTAGCATCCTGTTGGTCCTAAAAATGAATATTACCATATTTTTCAGACTATAAGGCGCACTTAAAATCCTTTAATTTTCTCAAAGCCTTATGAGCTGGTGCACCTTATATATGAATTCTGGTTGGGCTTACTGACCTCGAACCAGTTTTATGTGGCTATTGTCAATGAGCTGAATAAAGTTTGACTTATCTGACAGACTTGTTTCGCTTAAAGCGCCTTATAGTCCCAAAAATACGGTATAGCTAATGGTTAGTTTCCTATCATGGCATTAATGTGTTCAACCATAACTGCTGTAACAGGATACGGCGACATGAGGCCAGATTCGGACACACACAGACACACAAAGCAGCACTTCTACAGTGTGTATGTGCCTTCCATCTTCCAGTAAGTTTGCTGTTGTCAGCCATGATGGATGAGGACCAGTGATCCGATGGAAAACAGCAGCTCACTTGTTTGCATGAATGACTGAGTGTGTGTTTGTGTGTGTGCTTGGAAGAATGTAAATAGTTTGTGTGTGTGTGTGTTTTCCATCTGAAAACATGTCTACGTTCACAAGCATGTGCACACGTATGAAAACAGAGTAAAGTTATTTTCTTTTAAAACCAGTTTGTTATTTCTCGAGTAAATACCTTCTTGTTTCCCTGAATTGTGGTCTTGGACATAAACACACTGTTTCACAAACTTTTGATTTGAATTTGACAAGTTGAAGTATAGAAACATTAAGTACAAAACAACAAAAATAAAACAAACAAACAACAACAAAAAAAAAACACAACTGCCTCAAACATTATTTTATATCTGGTTATGATTACTTTTTTGCTATCTTTTTCAATCAAGCAAAAAAAAAAGTACTACTGTATTGACAAACATTTTTAATAATAAACTGATTTCAAGCGCTCATCTTAAGCTCCCCCACATCTGCTGTTTCTCGACCCAAAATACATAATTCATACAATAAACCAGTTACTACACAATTAAATAAAAAGATTACCCAATAACTCATTCAGTAAGTGAGGAGTTACAAGAGTTTAAAACCAGACAACATTTACAGCTATTGTGACACAATTCCTCACTGTTTGCAGAAGAAGGAATGGAATAAACAATAAACAATATTTAGTTGTATTGCAATAAAAACTAGAAAAATAATTACCATAACCTCAGCCAAATGTAGCAGTAAAATTATGTTTTACACAAAAGCGTGAGTAATAATATTGATGTAATATATTTTAGAACAACAGCATGAAGCTTGCCCAACAGTGAGTACATAAACTTTATTTGCCTACAACAATTGTGCATATTTTTACACAGAATAATTTAGAAATATGATTACTCAGTGCTGCATACATAAGGCGAAAGTTTATCACCAGCTGCGGTTGTCAATTTGGTTTTCTTTTTCAAATAACATTCATGTTGGTTATTAATCAACTGTGGTCACAACTTCAGAAACAAATTCTTAAACACAAAACAACTGCAATTTTGATTTCATAAAGCAGCGATACAAATGTAAAAACAAACTAGAGAAAATGCATTTCCTGTAAAAATGCAGTGTGAATGCTTATTGCTGAAGAACTTGCTAAAAAACACCTGAAATTAGCTAAAACATGCTGAAATGTAGCTGAAATGGTAGAACAAAAAGTTAGCAGAAGAAAGAAGAAATAATCCATATTTGCAGAACTGGGTTTAAATTACAGAAACAAGCACAAAAATAAGGAAATTAGCTTAAAAAAAAAAAAACTAAAATAAGCAACAAAACAAAAAAAGCTGAAAAGTAGCTGAAAACTCAGAAAGTAGATAAAACTACCAGAAGAGAGTGGAAAGAGCTGAAATGAGCTAAAATAAATGTGGAAAAGCTGATAAAAACTTAATTTAGCACAAAAAGAGCTAAACAGTAGCTGAAATAGTAGAAAAAGCTGAAACTAGCATGAATAGGCTGAAAGGAGCACAACAAGCTGAAATCAGCAGAAAAATGTTAATGAGAAATTACCATCTAAAAAGAGCCAAAAGTATCTAAAAACGCTAATAAGCCACCAATAAAAGGTAGAACAAGCTTAAATTAGCAGAAAAAAGTAGAAAGAACACATTTGACCAATTAAGTTGAAAGAAAGAGGACTGAGCAGGAAAAAAAGAGGAAATTTTCTGAAATACATAAATTAGCACAAAAACAGCTAAATAGAGTTTAAAAAAAAAAAAAAAAAAAAAAAATCACAGAAAGAACCATAGATTGCCAGAAAGAAATGAAGGGAGCACAATTGTGTCCAGTTAGGTTAAAAGAAACCAAAATGAGTACAAGCAAGTGGAAATTATCTGGGAAAAAAATAAAAAGAGCTGAAAGGTAGCTAAAAATCAGAAAGAAACTTAAAATACCAGAAGAAAGTGGAGAGAGCACAATTGTGCCCGCTTAGGCTGAAAGAAGCAAAAATCAGCACAAAAAGTAGAAATCATCTGAAAACAGTGGACATTTGCAAAAAAACCAGCTGAATAGTAGCTAAAAAGGCAGAAAGAAACTTATATTACCAGAAGGAAATATAAATAGGATCTCAATAGTGTGAGCATAGTAGCTTAATAAGCATTCACATAAAAAAGGGACTTTTTTATGCCAGGAAATAAAAGTGTGCTTTTTAAAATCATCACTTGGATTTCTTTTCTTTCATAAGAATCATTTTTATAAAACACAGACAGGATGGAGTGGATGGAGAAAAGTTTCAGGAGAGATTTGTGACAAAACGGTGTCAGCAAAAGTCAAATGAAAATTTTACAAGACAGTGGTGAGACCAGCTCACGTATGTTGTATGGTCTGGAGACAGAGACATGGACAAAAAGACAGAAGACAGAACTGGAAGTGGCAGAAATGAAGATGCTGAGGTTCTCCTTAGGAGTGACAAG
>JARVGQ010000210.1:25368874-25379428 GCA_031762355.1 Hypsolebias martinsi
ATGTCTTGTTCAGTGTCCATAACTTTGACAAGCCTACTGTAGGTAAAGGTTAGGTTTAACAGTTAAACACTTAAAACAAATTAAACATATTCAAGGGGGATTCAAGTTTTTTTTAAATTGTCATTCACATCACATGCGGTACATGAGGTGGAACAAAACTCTTTACAAAGAGTCCCAGTTACATCCAAAAAAATACAAATTGTAAAGAAAAACAGTAATAAGATCTAAGACATGAACTAAGAATACACTAAGCACTAATAGTACAAATACAATTGAAACAAATCCAATAATTAGTACTGAAAACACTTTTTAATTAAACAAAATATATAAAAAAATTGCTTTGGTATCAACTCTGACTTTTTCAACAGCCATTGAATTTTGCTCATAACATCTTAGTAAATCATCAAATGTGATGGGTTTTAAAAATCTATTATCCCCTCTTGTCAGGACATTTCTGTGTTTAAAGTGAGTGCCATAGACCAGGACAAAGGAATCAATGATGATATGATCTACACTATTGAAGGTAAGATGAAATAAACCAATAACAGCTTCTTGTTTTATAGTTGCACGTTAAATAAAAACATTTGTTTAGATTTTTTTGTTTTTTTTACAGATTCCAAACCACCTGGCTTATTTAAAATCTCACAGAATGATGGAGTCATATCTGTATCATCAGGGATCGACAGAGAAGTTACTGGTGACACTGTAACGCTCACATTGAAGGTAAGAAACAGGAAAGAAAATGTTTCTGTATTTTAGAAGAGTGAACCAGCAGGTGACCAGTTTAGCTGTCCAAAAAGACTGAAAAGGAGGTTTCTGAGAACAGTGGGTGTATAATATGTTGTTTTACACCAGTGGTTTTCAAACTGGGGTTCCCGGACCCCTCAGGGTCTGCGAGCAGGTGCCTGGGGGCCCGACAAAATTATTATTATTATTTTTACCAAAATTGTTCTTCTTATTATTATTTTTACAAGCACATAGATGTTTAACAACATGTTAAAATACACCAAAATGAAGGAAATCACATCTACTTAAGTGAAAATCTGGGGGATGAATATCAGACCCTGCCCCCATTGATTGGTTGGCAAATGCAGCCCTTTTACTTGGAGTGACTACTGCTGTTCTGATTCTGTTCAGTTTTATGTGAAGAGTTTTCTGTAATAATTCTGACATGGCAACACATTTATTATGTTCATTAAGTAAACAGGTCAAGTTTTAAAGTGTTTTTTTTTATGCTGTTAATTTTCTCAAAACCGTAATTTTTAGAAGTTGAAATAAAAATTTGTGCTAAATGTGTCTTGAATGAAAAATACCCCATGTTTAAAAGTATAAAAATTGTATTACCGGTAAGCCTATTAAAGAACATGTCATACACATTAATGTTATACAAATGTTTACATTGCATTAAAGAGACAAATTGAAGAAAATTATTCAATAAACACGAGGGTTATGAGGGGGTCCTTGAAATGTTTTCTCTCCTGGAAGGGGTCCCTGAATCCAAAAAGTTTGAGAACCCCTGATTTATGCCATTAGTTTTAGGGGAAAGAAAAAAAAATCCAATATCCCAAATTTACCAGGCTATGTTTAATTTGCTCGTGAAATCCAACACACCAACATAAAAAATGTTTTTTGCAATTTATTATGAAAATCTAAGACAGTGTAGGAACCTTGAGTATGTAGGACTTGCACAAGTTTACCGTGTTTGCGTTTGTATATATATATTTTTTGATTATTTTAATTTTCAAGCACTTTGAGCCACTTAAGAAAAACTCATGAAATTTCATGCTGAAACAATGACATTTAAGGTTTTGGGTTTTTTTGCTATCAAATGTCAAAAGTGGTCAAGCCTGACCTAAACAGTTTGTAAGGGATGTTTTTTTTTTTCCTTCCAGGGTGAAATGATTACACAACTTAAGTTGATTAAAAATAAAATTAGGTACACATTTGAATTTATTATGGGCATTTTTCTAATTCACACTGAATTAAAATGTATACAGGCTCAAAAATATACAAGCAACTCCACTAACAGACTTTTTTTGTAATTGTCATGTCTTCTGAGCTGAATTATTAGAGTTAGTCTATCTTGAACAAGGTTGAGGTCTAAGGCTTTGGTAAAGGTCGCTTCAGAATCTTAATGTTAGCATAAATAATCAGACACTGAGATTGATGTGTCTTTATTGATGTCATCGTCTTGTTGAAACTTCCAGTTGTGTCCAAGTTTCAATCTTGTATCTGTTGATATAAGGTGATACTGAAGATTTTGGAGGTAGACTTTTACTTTCATCATTACATTCACTTTGTACATTTTATCAATACCTAAACCTGATGCTTCCACCCCCATGCTTGACAGTTTCTACAGCAATCTTAAATCTGAACGTTTCATGGTAACTTGTCCAGTCTTACATATTGCTATTGTGACCAAATAGCTAAATCTTTGTCTTGTTTGACAATAAAACCTTTTCAGAAAACATTTTTTTCTTTATTCATTTTATAAAATAAATATATAACAACAAACACGTGTTCTTATGAAAACAAAATATAAAATGAAAGGTGGCAGAAAGAAGAAAAAAAATCTGCCCCTTTTTAAAACAATCAATTCAAACACTTATTTTATAAGTGAAAGAACCAAAATGTGAAAGAATCACAATACATAAAATGAAAGGTAGCAGAAAAAGAACAAAAAAAAGTCTTATTTATTCTGCCCCCTTTTTTTCTCTTTGATTTGTTTGAAAACAAACAAACAAACAAACAAAACAAACAATTACAGGCAATCAATTCAAGCAATAATCTTTCAGAAACAACATGTTAACTTAGTAATGTTCACACTCAATAGTTAAACAAATACATTTGAAAGCTCTACTTAGAGCTTTAGTGTTTTGCTAGCAGTTTAGACTTGATAATTTTTTTGAAATTCATCATAGAGTTTACATCGTTAACATCCTTTTCCAAAACATTCCACAATTCAACACCCATATATGAAATAAAACGTCCCTTTAAACTGGTCCTATATATAAAAAAAAAAAAAAAAAAATAAACTAAAAATACACTAAACAGTAGTAGCATAGAAACAACAAACACAATACGCTGAACAGCAGCACGAACATGACTTTGTGTGAGCAGATGAGTACGCATGAACACAGCAACATGAAACGGATCAGCAGCAACATGATGTGAATTTTTCACATTGAGTATCCTGGTTAGATGTTCATGAGGCTAACAGCTTCAGGGTAGAAGCTGTTCCTCAGTCTAGTGGTTCTACATTTAATGCTCCTCAACCTATTATGTATAGATGATTATTGTTTTAATTGATAATTTAAACTGATTTTTTAAGAAGGAGCAGATATGATAAGAAATTTTTCTTCTTCTGCTTCCTTTCATTTAATGTATTGTTTTTAAAATTTTTTTTTTGAAATTGTCTTTCTGTTTTAAAGTTGAAATAAATGAATAAATCTTGGGAAAAAAAATAATTGTTGTGGCCCTATGGTTAATACGTACTCTTTAATTTACCTCATAAACACTAAGCACTCACCACTAATGAGAAAAAATACCACTCTACAGCAGAAATAGCACCTGAAGATGAGTCATACAGGAAGTAGCCCAAAGAGAGGTATATAAACAGCAAAACCAAGGGTTGACATAGTTTAATTTAAGTAAAGTTAATCTTTTTCTTTGCCCTTTTGACAAGGATGTGCTATTTTGAGCTGGGAAATGTTGGATCCTGGGATTAACTTTCAGTCATAGAAACTATGCTTTAAGTACTGGAAAAGAGGGGAACATTTTGCTGTTTTCCAGCTAAGAGAAAGAAAAAACATTCTGGGAAAAGTACCTTAACATCCAACTGACGCCAGGTCAACAGGGACATTGCAGGTTAGGTGTGTTTTTCTGATACGGATCCTTTCAGATTACAGCCAGAAGACATCTGTAATTCAGCAGCTTGGCTGAGTAGCAGACTGTGTGCTGTCAGTCTGTCAGCTACTGGCAGAGACGATTCATAAACTGCTACTATGCTCCACTCAATCATTTCCAGGACATAAAGCACTCAGCACTCATTATCTCCCTGGGATCTCACACTAATGGGGCTTCCCCCTTATAGCAGGTCCTCTTGTGCACTTACCCACATGTGGACCATGCAGTGCACATACAAAGCACATCTGTATTTACATGCATGTAAGGAAAAATAGCTTTTGCTAAACACAGAACCTGTTTATTGCGTGACAAACTTCTTCTCCATGCATGAACACTTCTAGCCCTACTCGCACACCTTGGACACGTGGGTACGGTTGAGCCACTGGGCTCAATTTGTCTAAAAACATTTATGTAAAACAGAGCACCCAGAATTGAAAAAGCTTGTAAGAGTTCAGCAGTTTTCCTCGTCTACACCGGAGGGCACCAACAGATCCACACCTATGGATCATTCGCCTGATGAGCTTCAAGGACTACTAAAGGCAGCTGATGACGGTCATCCGACGCTGGTGCATTAGCTGCCTTTCGGTAGTTGTGTTCCTGGCCTTTACATGGTTCGTAGTGTTTTGCAAAGACTAACTTTACTCTCTCGTTGTAGCTTAAATCCTGTGGTCCTCCTGAGCTTTGAACTTTCCTGTTGCCTCCTGAGTCTTCTTGTGACCTCTTCAGATGTTCCCTGCCTTCCACCGCTTGTCCAACATTGAGTAAGACCTCTATGGAACCTTTCTGGATTTCTCCATGTGATAACCCTGCTTGGTTAAAGTAAGAGACTGAACCTTCAAACCAACATCCCAGAAGAGCCTCCACTAATGCTGTCCCCTGTTCTCCATCCTGTTCAGGCCTACGATACATTACACGTGTAAATACACAGTTTAAACTTTCTCCTGGTGCTGAAGTCGTTCTCGTGCACATACTGTCTGGGTCTAGAGCCAAACCTTACAAAGCTTTTCTTGACATGTTCAGTTGACAAATATTATATTGTACAAATAGAAAAACACGAACCTAAAACAGATCTACAATACCACAGTATTCCACAATTCACACTACAAGAACCAGGTGTTCTTGTAATCTTTAAAAAAGGTCTGCACCACAACATTTCAGGATTGTTGAAGGAGTTTCAACTTTTAAAACTTGGGCTAATTTTTCATTAAACTGAAGTCCCTCAATATTTGACAGGCGTTAACATTTTTTTTTTTAAATTTAAGTTTAAGATATTTAACTTTTTCCAAACATAAAAAGATTCATAAACCTACAAAAGTAAGGAAGTGATTTGTCTACACATGAGGTAACTTCGCAAAGAACGACAGTCTGTCACAGTGACATAATTTGGCACTATTTTGTTGGTTGCATTTATAGAAAGCACAACAAAATAAAAATAAGTTTGACTCAAAATAGGATTTATTGTCAACAAGGTGACTCCCAAAGAGCTATTAGCTTACAACTTGGCATACAGAAAGCACTCAACTTCTCTCAGGTTCTTTGTCAGGGCTTTGCCAAGTTCCTTTTCTGTTTCTTAAAGACGTGACTTTAAGACGCTTCTATTCTGCTGTTCTTGATGTTTTAGATTTGACACTTGTTCTTTTGTCCTTCAAATGTTCACTTTCCTCACTTTTTCAGCACACACTGGATGAAATGTTGTCACGATCACGTTCAAGGACTGAATCTTGTCACAAGAAAAACTTTGAAAGACCTGAAGAAGGTTGATAAACTACTAATCATTTACTGGTACAACAAAGCTGTTTTCTGGAAACAAATAAAATTAACTATAGGAGGTTTAACAATGATGCACAGTCGTGTAGCTGCATTTGTGCTTTCATAAATCATGCAACATTCTTGTCAAGAAACCAAAGCCCATAACCCACTTTTCAACTGGATTGTTTTTTTTTTAATTTACTGACAGCTGTGCCAGCGAGGTCAAATACTGGATTGGACAGACCTTTACCGTTGGGAGGGACAACACCTTTTCCCACCAATTCACCTCAACCAAAGCGATAACTACCTCCACTCTTCTTTTTCATTAGCTTGTTCTGTGTCAAATGAAAAACACTTGGGCCCCGGGCTTCGGATTAAATGGGCTTAATGATGAATAAAAGTTTGGATCCGCCTTCAGATTGTAATGGGGTGGGATAGACATATTGCTATAGGGGGCTTTCAGCGCTACGGCCCCCCCTTTTAAGGCGACTGAGGAGAGGAGCAATGGGGCACAAATACCAGCATCTTCATTCCATGGCAGGGTAAATTTCTAAATTAATAAAGGTTTCAGCTGGGTAAAATATAGTAACAGCAATAACGGAAGATAACCTAATCTAATATAAGCCCACTGTATCTTAGCAACCTTGTTAATTCTGAGAGGAGCAGAGGGGTAAGCAGCAGAGGCACAGCATCCATCACCAAAGACACACCCAGCAGGGACACACACACACACACACATACATGCACGCACCCCCTCCTCACACATTTGTATTTCTATCCTTATTAGGACTGTGTACTGACTTCCATTCATTTCCAGTTATTTCTGCAGTCTAACCTTGACCATAAACTCAATTCACACTTTAGTCTTAACCTCTAACCCCAAAATGGCATTCTGCAATATTAGGACTGGTCTTTGGTTCCCAAAATGAGTACTGGTCCTGACTAGGTAGGTGCTAATACCCCAAAAGGTCCCAAAAAAATAACAAAAATTAAGTGCACACCAATCGCTCACACATTCCCAAATCTCCAACACGAGGCACTCGTACATGCTGTCTTACCATTTAGTCACTATTGCAATCACTCTGATGCAGATGAGTGCATACACATGTGCAGGACTACATGCCAAGGCACATGCACTCAGATCTTCAGGCTTATTGTAAGCAGCCAGGAGAAAGGAGGGGGTGTGGAGCGGAACAATGGGACCCTAATCGTCAGGCTGCATTTCAAAGCCTATTCCCTTTACAACACTGTTTTGAGATAAGATTAGAAAAATGCTATTTATATCTGCGGGGAAAGAAGCCAACTAGTAGCTTGATTTTCATTTATTTGAAGTCGGATCTAAATCGGGGTGGAGTTCCATAATGCAAAGAATGCAGAACTTCACCTGCTCCTGCCAAGCTGCTGAAGATCACTGTGGAGGGAGAACGGCTCAAAGATGCACTGGACTCTTAAAAAGTCCTGCTAAGTCAGCTTTACGACAAACTCTTTCCCACCAAAGGCGTCTGGCACCAGTGTACGAGGGTACAGCAGTGGGGCAACTTTGCATCTCAATCCCAAACCTGCTCCAGTGCAGCCCGACCAAAATCTGACAACCATACTGAGCCAAGGACAAAACAACAGAGCAGAGCACGGCCCGGTCCCACCCTGCACCAGATGTGTAGAGGAGAAAAAAAAGCAAGGGGGGAAGACAGCTCTGTTCACATGCAGGCAGGGCCCATTCCTGGCCTTGGCACGTGCATCTACCCCCTCTTCCCTGTGTCCCTGGAGAGAAAAGGCCGCTCCATCGCAGCCTTAGTAAAGGTGGAAACAGGCATGTGGAGTAGTGAAAGAGGGAACTGGAGTCCATCGCTGACAGGATTAAGAGAACCATTCATATGAAATGAGAGGAGTAAAGGAAAAGGGGATGTAGAGGAGACGAAAGAGGGAAGCAGTGGTAAGAAGACTACCATAAAGGCAAAGATGTAGAAAAAAAGGAGTTAAATACTCAAAGAAAAATAAAAGTATGATGAAAACATGAACAAAAGACTGACAAAAGGAGTGTGCTGACAAAGCTTTGATTGAGCGTGTCAACCTGTGACATCTTGAAAGTCTTTCTCAACTTTAAGGAATAAGAAGCTTTTGATTTATGTGATTTCACTTAAGAAATGCGTTGTTTACATTTGAGTGTCAAAAATATAGAGCACAAAAAGAGTAATGTGGTTTTTCAATGCATCACAACCAACATCTATAGACAAATGTTTACATCCTCAAACAATAAAGGGTGTAATTACAAAGTGGAAGATAGATGAGTAGGGATGGATTAATTTATTGGCTTGTGGTTGAAATCTGCTAATGTTGAGCTTGACCTGTGAATGGCTGATCTGACAATTGCTGTATTTTTCAGACTGTACGTCGCTCTGGAGTATAGGTCGCATCAGTCAAAAAATGCCTCCCAAGAGGAAAAACAATATATAAGTTGCTTCGGCGTATAAGTCACATTTATTTAGATATATAATTGTCAAAAGCCTAGAGGGCCTTCTCACACTGCAAATGCTAATGTTTACTCTTTAGTTCATGTCAGTGTGAATGACCATTTAATGCGTCAAGTCAATAATTGTGACATCCATCCATCCATTATCTTTTACCCGCTTCTTCCATTTTGGGTCACGGGGGTTGTCGGTACCCATGTCCAACAATCACTGTGCGAGGGGCGGGGTACACCCTGGAAAGGTCGCAAGTCTATCACAGGGTAATTGTGATGGGGGAAAAAATAACGTAAGTCACTTTGGACTATATGTCGCAGGACTGGCCAAACTATGAAAAAAAGTGTGACTTATAGTCCGGAAAATACGGTAATAGAAATCAAAACCTCAAATTTTCTGGTCCATCTTGAGCTAATGCACTCTAGGGACAGCCTGTCTTTAGTGTGAAAGTTTTACTGAAATAAAATATTCAAAGTTTGGCATCTGTAATATCTTTAAGGTGTTCAGAAATGAAGTCGCTGAAAGCACAAGAGGTGTAAGATGCTAGTAAAGGGTAAACGTATTATCTAATAGAGATAAATTTGCACTTATTTGCTCAAACTTTTGTTGTCCTTTGCAAACATGTATCATGTTCATGGCCAGTCTAGTTTCTGAGGCCCATAACATTTGTTTTGTTCCTTTCAACAGTTTGCTATAAACTCACAACACAATTATTTTCAATTTAACGAAAAATTAAAAATTGATTATTTTACGTTCAAAATAATTCTTAGAGAAAAATCTAAATTAATAGGTCATAGTGTCACAAAAATCAGAAATTGGAATTCACCTTGGTACGTTTCTGCAACACATCAAACTGAAATGAAATCGGTAATTTAAGCAAATTCTGCTGTTATCGAACAGATACAGTTGAGACATGAACTAAATTTTAGAGAAATTACTGACATGGGCTTACATCTAAACAAAGCTTCAATCTGGGTTTTAGACAAGGAGCTACTCTACTGTGGCTGTGTGGAGAGTTCAAGGGCAAATTAACTAATTTTTAGCACAATTCTTTAGGCAAAAAAGACAAGAGTAAATGTTATTATACACAAGAATAAGGCATTGTTCCATATTTTATGTTACATTACAGAAAAATGTTTGATTTGAGTACTTTCAGGCTGTTTTTTTTTTTTACTTATATTTAGAGTTAAACTGTTATGCACCTTGCAATAAATAGAAAATTTGTATGTAGCATAATCTAGTTATAAGCTAAACTATTTTGTGATAGACTGCTTATCATCCACTTTTAATGCTGCATCCCATTCAGCCAGCTCTTTCATATTTCTCACAGACACTTGAACTTTTCTTTATAACCCAAATATCACTGAACAGTCCAAGGCTGCAGATTTCCACAAAGGCCTATCGTGCTGATTTTTTATTAATGTGGCCATAAATATTGAAAAGACACTTACTAATGAAGCCAGGCACCAGGGAACACGGGGGTGTGATTATGTCACTCTTCTTTATACTTTTTGTGTTCCTCTCATTTGCCATGATAGGAATGCCCCTGCAGCTTCCACATCCCCTACACACATATCTTCACCCCCTCAAGCTTCATCTTCTTCCTCTTCAATGTTTTCCTTGTTCAATGAAATCAATGGATTGGAGGGGCTTGACGAACTGCCACACCCCCTGCGAACATTAATCATAAATCACAGGCTGTGGGTATAATGAGGCTTGTTTCTAATGACAACAGGCCTGATGAATGTGTCTGTGGTTCTCCGTCGCATTACCATATAGCCAGGCGGGAGTGTGTGCACGTGAGTGCGGGCAGTGTGCGGTTGTTGGGCGATGAGGTATTGCAGACAGGCATGAAATTTCAGTGACTGAGGGCCCATGGCTAGCTTGCTCTCAGCAGCATTAAAAGCTATTCATTTCCACATTTACACAAAATAAATATATATTAAAAATAAACAAATATATATATATATATATATATATATATATATATATATGTATATATATATATATACATATATATATATACTGTATTCATAACTCAGTTTACTGAAAAAAGTGTTTCATACTAACGAAAGCTGATGTGAGTTCAAACAGACACAACATAAAACAAAAGCTATTCAAATAAAAACATAAAAAAAAGAAAGCACAAAATGTGTGTAGTCTGTATATCCTGCTGGAACTTGTGAATTTATGAAAAATAAATAAAATAATAAATTACTTAATAAAAGTGCAACCATAACACAAAACACATTTTACCCTGTTAGTGCTGATGCAATTCATGCCTGCATAATTTGTGTTTTGTCTTTCGTTTTATAAATAACTTTCATCCATCCATTATCTTTACTCACTTCTCTTTTCTGTATTGCGGAGGTCACTGGTGCCCATATCCAGCAGTCAAAGTGCGGGGGGGGGGGGGGCCCCCCGGCCCCGGACACAC
>JARVGQ010000210.1:25413983-25426498 GCA_031762355.1 Hypsolebias martinsi
ACACACACACACACACACACACACACACACACACACACACACACACACACACACACATATATATATATACATACATATATACATATACTGTATATATATACACTGTGTATATATATATATGTATGTATATATATGTGTGTGTGTGTGTGTGTGTGTGTGTGCGCGTGTGTGAATACTAAAACAAACTACTACTTGTACTACTATTCCTACTTTGTGATTTTCCACTTATCACAGGTCTTCAGGGTATGGATCCCCCGTGATAAACGAGGGACTGCTGTTCATCCAGTGAGAGTTTCATTGAAATTTGTCCAGTGGTTCATCAGATATTTTGCTAACAAACAAGTTGGACCCCCGTTATTCATATCAAAGTTTAGAAAATATATCTTGAGTGATCAGTTTGTGTTCAAAGTAAGCGCTGAGACATTTAGCTACCAACACAACTAATTAAAGATCAGTGTTTTTAAAATAATCAGAATTATAACCATTTTTGTAGCTTTTACAATTAAAAAGCTGTGGCAGCCATCTTGAATGGGGTTGATTTGCAGAGTTAATCAGTTGAATATGTTCACCTAATGATTATGTCTGAGAGTTTCATTAAAATTAATTTATTAGTTCTTAAGATATTTTGGTAATGTTACAGACGAACGAATGAGACACAAAAACACCTTCGGTGGTGGGTGATAACAATGAGTGAGAAGACATGTAAAGGAAAGAGTGAGTGAGAGTGGTAAACTCCATTCTAATGAGTGTAGGACCTCTGCCGTCTTCCACTGCCATCACGGCTGAGCAGAACATCGTCCCAGGGCTTTGGAATCAAACTCATTACATCTGATACTGGATTTCTCTCTGCTCTGAATTAATGCAATGTGCACTTTGCCTTCATGAAAGCTGGCTGGCGTCGCAGCGCATTGCTGTGCACTGAGTTGCACCACAAAGAGGAAAGAAGACGGCGAGGGCCTGAGGAGGGAGGCCGCAACTGAAGGGCTCATTTCATATTTCAATTTGAAATAAGGGCTGGGCTCTTGATTAATTCATTGGATATTTGGGACTGTACACAGAAGGGTCCATGTATGTACACACAGGCCCTGTAATCTAATTGAATAATTAACAGTTTGGCAATTAGAAAGCAGAATGTTACGAGCAACCCCGTACGCCACACTCCTCCAGGTCATTTTCATCGCCCGATGCCAAAAACAAAGGTGGAGCTCTCAGAAAGTTATCAATGAGTTGACATCTACAACTGAACTTTAGGAGTCAAATCAATTCAAGATGGCTGCCGAAGAAAAGCAATCCATGCAAACACAAAAAAAATCAACAACTCTGTCAGTTTTATAGATGATATAAAATTTATCACGGTAGTAGCCATGACTGATTCTCAGATTATATTCTAAGCTACTTATGTTGCAAGATCTGCTTTTAAAACTTTGTCATTAACAGAAAAAATGGCTATAACTCAGTTTTATGAATAATGAACTACAGTAGGAGCAGATGATCGTAAACACACACGTCAAGTGCTACAACTTGCATTAACAAACTGTTACATGGAACACGGTGTAGATTTTAATGTAACTTCATCATTTCAAGCAGAAAGTAATCATTGGATGTACATCTACAAATGAATAACAACTGGATCAACATTGTTCAAAACAGCTGCTGCAGCTAATCACCAGTAGTCTACACAAGAATAGAAATACCTCAGTAAATTTGCCAGATACTGAGTCACAGTTTAGTGTGGTAGTAGCCAAGAGTTAGTCACAGGACATACCATATTTTTTGGACTACAAGGCGCACGTTAAGTCCTGTAATTTTTTTCAAAAATCAACAGTGGGTTTTATAGTCCAAAAAATAAGGTACTCTAAGCACTAACAGATCGTACTAGTTCACAAAAGACATTGCCACACAAAACCATTTAATGTTAGTTTCAAGGTTTGACTAAAATATTCTTAAATCTGTCATTTCTTCACTTAGTCAATAGTCTTAGTTTAAAACACGGGCTTGTAAGGCGATGGGTGACATGCATTCCTTCGAGCACTGTTAGGCCTTAAAAAAGATTTTAAATTGGCTTTTAATACAAAAAGATAAACATACAGTTTATGTTTTCAAAAGAAAAAAAAAATGTTTTGTTAATGTGCTCAACACCCTCTGATCTCTGCTGGACATAATCAGCCAGTTTGAACATTCTGAGGTTTAGGACTTCCTGTCATATGTCCTGATCTGTTCAAGTTTTTTTTTAGGGGACTTTAAATAAAAGTACAGAGAAAATGAAATAAAAGTACAGAGAAAATGATGAAAGTCCTGGTCCTGGTCTAGATTTTGCCCGAGACACACAGTTTTAGAAAGAGGGCAACATTTGCTGTCATTTCTAACACAACTTTTATTTCCATTAATAGAAAGATGTCTGATGTAACGTTTGTGCAAGAGACCAGAGTGTCTGTGGTGAAACGGCTGGATCGGCATATTTTTGTTTGTGCTACATCCAGAAAACACCTGATATCTCCATGTTTTCTCAAACAAACTGACAAGCTACAATTTTATCTTCATCAGCCTCTGTGTTAATGTGCAACCTGTCAGTTTCATTTTTTTTGTAGCAGGACAATAATGATCACCAAAAATATGTTTATAAACCTCAGGTTTCTACATTCTGTATTTCTTGTTAGCGTAAGGGCAATAATAAATATATGCCCACAGTCTAATTTTAATACAGTGTTTAAGCTAATTAAAATATTTAATATTTAGAAGTATACAAAACCTTTATAAAACTAAATACTTCAGCAAAGAGGAAGAAGCGGATAAAAGATAATGATGTGACTGCACATTGTAATCATGAAAATCTTTCATCTAACTGCACGCTTTTAACTGTTAACTGAAACCATTTTACTTATAGGTACAACTTCAAATGGAATTGAAAAAGAAAAGCAACGTAACTTTTTAGGTTTTGTTTCATGACAGTTCATATTTTACCTCCTAAAACTGTCTGGAAATAAATGACTTGTATTTTTCTCTCCGTTGTCGCCTGTACTTTAAGATGTTTTGTATATCCTGCAGAGTGTCAAGCTGATATAGTTTTTAATTTGAAGAACAGACACCTATTTTAATTGGTTTCATTTAGTTAGCAACAGAACAAAGATTCAAGAGGGCGTTAACCAAAGTGGTGAATGCTCTAAATATCATTCCAGGGACAAAACTCTTTCTAATATATTATTGTTTGGCAGAAAACATATTTAAAAAATGTTCAAATTAAATTCTTAGAGCCCTCTGGGATTATTGGAAGGTGTTCCGTTCACAAAAGTTAAAAGGTCTGATTCTTATTCATATCTGTGGGATTAAACACTACCATATTTTTCGGCCTCTAAGTCACAGTTTTTTGCATAAGTTGCATGCCCTGCAACTTAAACACCGAAGCAACATATTTATGGATTTCAACATATTCATAAGCCAATTTTTGGCTGAGAAATGACCGTTTTCATTCATTCTGACTGAAAATACTGAACACTACCATTTTAGACTTAGACCCACCTTTGCTATAATTTCAAGCAAACAAATAATTATTTTTATGTGTTAATCTTGTTAAAGTCCTCCCGTGAATGTTCCAGCGACCGCCACTTGGCAGCCAATAGATTTGTGGCACAACACCTGCCCACATTTTCGGGTTGTCAGAGGTGACGTGTAACAGATGTGACGTACTGTATATGGTGAAGCAATGCTTTTATGAAATTTTCCACTTTTCTAGACATATTTGGAATGATGCAACTTATAGGACAGTGTGACATGTACGGCAGAAAATACAGTACTTCAAGCTTAGTTCTAAGTTGTGTGAAGACCTTAAAGTGGGTACACCATCACATTAATTGTAGCCAACGTTGAAATAAGAATGATCTTTTTATCATTTAACCAATATTATTTGAAAAAGTATTAACTAGCATTAATATTTTAAACTGTATTTAAGAGGATAACCTCCAGGAACGGATATGTGCTGTTGGTTTTGGAGCTTGTGGCTGTCTCTAATCATCAGCTCTGTCATGCAAGTCAGGCAGTGCGATGCGAGTTAACAGGAAAGGAGGAGAGAGGAAAAAACACACACCCTCTGGCATCTACACCTCCAAGTCGTTCCCCGGAAAGAATTTAATTCTGAGATTTGCTCGACGCCACACGAGCCTTTGGGATGTAATCTCATGTCCGCACACCTATTAACCTCAACCAGCAGAGAAGTTGGAATGACTTTCAAGCTCCAGTGGGTCCAGCACGGGATAATGACTATGGTGAGCTCAGGTAATGTGGTTAGCGAGCTGTTGTGGCCGAGCTGTCAACTCGGTGACAGAGTTAAAGGAGGGCGTGTGGATGGGAGCAGGAGTAGGGAGGTAAGGAACTAGGAGGAGGCAGAGGAAGAGTGAAGCTGGCTCTGACAGAGCCTGGGAGCAGAAGCAGCAGCCCGGGATCAGAGATGTAGCTTGACTGGATTGGACATTTTCCTTTAGAGGACGCTTTTTCCTGAAGCTCAATCATGCCAACATGTACTCTCCTCCGTGAACACGTACACCTGCTTTTACATGAATAGAAGTACAAATCCTCATAATGTGGATGCTTCTTAATCTTCTCTTACACTTCTATCATCCTCCTTTAAAAGTGCTGCTGGGATGGGAAGATGTTCACATCAGCCAGCTCAACATGACATTATTCATTTAGGCCTTTGGTGGAACTCATAGCATCATCTTTGCCTGCTGGCACTGCTTTGAAGCTGTATGTTCACACACACATTCTGACAACTCGCCAGTCAATCAGCCAAGAGGTCAATCTGACAGAGAAGCAGCTTTGGAGTTTATTCATCCTCTTGTCCAGGTAGCTCCTCAGTTCATCATCTGCTCCTAAAGCTCCAAACACAAAAATGGGACTTGCTTTACGTTAAATCCCCTCTGTCCGTCCTGCTTGCATTGAGGAACCTGGGCTGTCACCCAGGTGACCCCTGCACGGTCTCTTTTACTGCAGGAGCCCTGACTCACATGTAGGCCAGTCAGAAAAATGAGCCAGCCGTGCAGAAGAGATGAGATGCAGTGAAGGAAGACACGCAACCTATAAAAACATCATCTGAAGCAATTGAGAAAGCGGGAATGATCAAGATGAGGAATTTATGGCAATAAGATGAGTGAATGCTGCAGCATTAAGGCTACGCATGACTGAGCAGAAAAGAAAGTGAGCACAATCAGTGTTTGCACAACTATCACAAATTTAAAAGCAAAAGCAAGGATAGTTTGCTTTTGATCATGTTAATTTATGATAACTTCTGTTTTTTTTTTCTTTTAACCACAGCCATTTGATGGATAAACATATTTTTATTAGACCAAATAAGCAATCCTGTAAAGATCCTACAAATATTTGCTTAATTGGGTAATTTAATGCAAGAAAGTTCATGCTCAATAATCCAGGTACCAAATCCAATAATTCTCAGTTGGGTCATCTGGACAGTTTATTTTTTATTGAAACCAACCAGTTTGCTGGAGGGTGAAACGTTTCTATGAAAAAGAAACTGTCCTGATGACCCGACTGAGAATTATTGGGTTAGAAATTTATTCTTTTTTTAACCTGCTTAAAATCCTGATTTGTTGTTAATTTTCATTTTTTTCAACATTTAAAATGTGTAATGCTTTCAGAGACAACATGCTTTTGCCAGCTACAACTGTATGGAATAATTATTTTATTAAACAAGCATCAGATTACCATGTAGAAATGTTCATAATTTGAGGCAGAGAAGAAGTAAGGATATTTGGCAGCCTCTTCATCTTTGGCTTTCTAAACCCTGAACCCTCCTCTTGTCTGGCCTATTTGCGTTGGTGTGCCGTCACAGGGCCAGAGGATTTAAGCTAAGCCACATCAACAGCAGAAAAGAACTCTTCTCAGGAAATAAAATGGCCTGGATGTGGCGTATATACTGCTGCAATGCTTTAACATTTGAAGGGCCAGAGATCAACAGTGGAGGCAGAAGCAGAGAGAGCTTCTCAACGACTCATGTTGCGGTTTAGCGTTGGCATGTTTAATAATTACCAGAAAACGCTTCATTCATAATTAAGACACATCAAATATGAAAGCAGTGCTGGCTACTATGAGATAAGGTAATACAAAACAGTCTGCAAAATACATGTCCAATTAGTCATGAAGAGAAACTTCAGGAACAGGTTGCAGAATTTCTGCAGAAATGCTATTTGAACGTCAAAGTTCAATAATCCAGGTAAAAAAAAATCCAACAAAGTTAAGCCAGGTTCTATGGATGGTATAATTTTTTGTTGAAACATTCATCCTTCATCCAAAGGACCTCTTCAGTCCAAGTAGACACAACAAACTCAGTCCCATCAGTGGCTTACTCACATAGTGGGCCAACCAGTTTTATGGTGATAAGATAGTTTCTGGAGTCCGAGTCAAAGTGGAGCCAAAGACTGTAGAAACCATCTTATCACCAGAAAACTGGTTGGCCCACTATGTGAGTAAGCCACTGATGGGACTGGGTTTGTTGTGACTGGTGAAGTCCTTTAGATGAAGGACGAAACGTTTCAACAAAAACAAAAACCATCCAGAGGACCTGACTTAATTATGTTGGATTTTTTACCTGGATTTTTGAGCATGAACTTTGATGTTTTGAACCACTTTGGCTATGGTTGCCTCAGAGGAGTAGACGGAGGAGAGGGCAGACTCCAGAAACCATCTTATCACCATAAAACTGGTTGGCCCACTATGTGAGTAAGCCACTTATGAGACAGTTTGTTGCGGCTCCTCGGACTGATGAAGTCCTTTGGATGATGGATGAAACATTTCAACAAAAAAAGCTATTCTAATTTTATGACCAGCTTTGTTGGGCTATTTTAACATATTGAAAAGTTACTATATCATAAGACATAAAAAAAACACACAGTGACAAACATACATGAGTGCACAAAAATAATTTTTGTCAGAAAGAAACAGAATAGAAAACACAACTTCTGGTTCAAAGGACATTTTTTTGAAGCCACATTTCTAATTGTTATTATTATTTTTTTTTTTTTGGGGGGGGGGGGGTTTGTTTGTTAATTGCAAAGAGAATTTATACCATAACACACAAATGTGAGGTAAAAGATGAATCTGTTAGAGATGCTGAGAGTATTGTTGAGAGTATATATAGAATATTGGATATGTTTGTTGACAACATCTTTGCTGAGATAAAAAGTAAAGAAAAAAGTTCTGTTGAACTTCAACTTATACTTTTATCAGAAAATTGGTGTTACTCAGGTGAATTGTTCTTTTCATGATAGATAGTTCTGCTGCAGCCTTTGTCAAAATAAAAGACAAGTACTTTGTATTATGCTACTGTGTGAAGTAATCAAATTTTAAAATCATGGGGAAGAACCGAGATTAAAATGACAGAGAATACAAATGCAGATAAAATTGTTGGTACCTTTCCACATGAATAAAAATAACATTTGATGTGACTAGCCAAAAAGCTCCAGGTTAGTTTTATCAGTCCCAGACACTTTGCGTGTCAACAAGCATGTTGGCAAATTCTTGTCTGGCCTTTATTTATTGATTTTGTTCTTGTTCTGCCCAGTGAAGTCCACCTGAGTCTTCTGTCCTGGAGCCCATTGTGACTCTAAAAGTAACCGATGGTGCAATGAAAAACTGACGGACTTTGACCTTAAGAGTTCAGCTTGAATTATTTTATCTGGCTCTTAGTCCATCTGCACAATCTGTCTAATCAACCTGGGGTTGCATTTCTTCTTGCGTCCACATCCTGGGAGGTCAACTACAGTTCCGTGAACCTTAAACTTTTTAATAATATTGGCAACTATGGTCACAGGAACATTAGTTTTAACATTAATTTCTAAATTCTTATTTCTGAACTCCTCAGGCAGCTTTCTCTGCTTCATGTTCAGCATTGTGTACACAATGATGCTAAACTAATCCATGGTAAGTTTTTTAAAAGCTTTAAATAGGCCGATGAAAAGCTGGAAGGTGCCTGTGATACTACTTAAGGTCAAACACGGTTTGGAACATGACTATACTGCAAAGACTGTCTCTTTAAGGATACCATTGTGTTTTAGCATTTATTTGTTTAATAAACAACAAATAGTTTCTTTTCACACTTTTTGTTTATCACCTACAAAAGGCATGCACATATATGCAATAAACAGCTACTTTTCACTGAATCACTAGGTTTCTAAATCCGATTGGCACACCGAACTGCAAAACAGCTTGAACCAGCACCGCTGGTTGGAACTGTGAAAAGGCAAACATGAGCTTAAAGTTAGAAATGAACAAGTTCAATAAATCAAAAAAATGTTTGTTACATTTGCTTGAATGTTGGTATCGGGTCTAATTTGGAAGAAGAATGCTTTTGTTGTTTTGTGAGATGCATTTCAATAAACTTTGAGTCTGGAGCCTGCAGATGTCTGCATCCGGTTAAGCCACACCTTAAAATGTTTTACATCAACCAACACGAATGCAACAAAACTAGTCACGTGATAAAGGCCAGAGAGGAGAAGTATGGATGCTGGTAGAGAGGACATGGAGGTAGATGGAGTGAGGACAGAGTGAGATGGAGGATGATGACTCGCTGTGGAGACCCCTGAAGAGGGAAACGTTGAAAGAAGAAGAAGAAGCAAAAGAAGAACAACAAGAAAAAGAAGACCAAGAAGATTTTTTTTAACAAAACTTTATTTACACAATAAGTTAACACCACAGTGTTAAAAGAAAGGTGATCAGGACAAGCTTCAAATAAAGTATTTACATGAGGAGCTTGCTGTATTGTAGTTCTCTCTGATCAGAAATGGTGCATAAAACCTTTTTAAATCCCACAGTTTCACAAAATTCTCCAAGTGTCCAGTGTCTCTGTGGAAGCAGAACCCCAACACCAGTCTGGCCTTGACGTTGCACTTCCACAGGGCCACGGCATCAAGTTGGGGTCCAGCCTGCAGTCTGTCCCTGCGAGACAAGTAAACAGCCAGTTTTGCTTCGGCCACTAAAACGTTTAAGAAAAACAACAAGAAGACGGTGTAACCTGTTGTAAAAAGTCAGCCTCTGCTTTTTTGTAACTGACTTTCAGAAAAACTGATGTGTAACATGTTCTACTGCTTTACCAAGTGCAGGCTTTGTCCTATCTATGCTCTTTTCTCCTCAAAACTCTTCATTAAAGCTAAAGTAAAAAGAGAACTAAATTAGCATTCAGCAGAAGTCACTGTATCGCCAGGAAAACAATTATGTGATCGTCTCTGCATTCACAATCCACCGTCTAAACTCTGACCCCTGTATGACACTGTGCTATTGGATAACAATGACAGCGACGTGTATAACAATAGAGTCGCTGCTACACTGTGACAAATGGGAGGGATCGTGACAAGAGTGATGAGGAGGAAAGCTCATTTAGAGCTCAGTCCATGTTGAAGGGACCGGCGTGCAGCACAGTTTTAAGCTGAGCCCGAGCTCACAAGGACACGCAGGGCAGAATCTTTGACTTTCACCAGGCTGGCAGGCATGAATACTAGATATTAAATGGAGACTAGCCGACACTGAGAGAGTCATCCCCCCTGGCTGCAAAAACCTAATACCCCACAGTGCAAGCTTTTATCTGGCAGACCTTAGTGGCCCACCTGAGAGCAGAGCCGAACGGGGAGCAGCGTGTTAAGCTGTGGGCTGTCGCTGTGTCACGTCTGCATGTTAACAGGAAGCCAAGGCTCTGCTGCTGCTGCTGCTGCTGTATCTGAGGGCTTCTGTGAGATGTGTGTTGCAGTTTGATGAGCGTTTCTTGCTGCAGTGCGAGAAAGAGGGAGAGGCAGCGAATCCCTTCACATCCGAGCTTCACATATGCGTATTGCACACGAGCATGAGCACGTATGCAGCAAAATGCAGGCATGTGTGCCACACATAGGCAAGAGGTGCAACAAAACGAGAGAAGTGCATCCGTGCTGCAGGATAAGGCTGCTCTGAAATATGCAACCTGCATGTTAACAACCCCGGGAGTGCAGCCTCTCCGGGGTGCCGTGGCGCTTATCACTGTTTTCTGTGCACCAAGCCTCCTCTCCAACCATCACTCCTAAAACCAAACTCACTCCAGCTGACTGCACACAGAACAACTAGAGTAAATAAAAGGAAGCAAAGGACGGATTCTTAAAGAGAATAAAAAGCAGGATGGATGACAGATTGAGTGCTGAGCTGCAAAGTCCCTGTGGGTGCGTCGTGGACTTGGCTTGGTGGGGGCAACACAACATATGGGGGACTTATGAGGTTCCATTTGATGGTTCTCTCAAAGACAAGGCCAAATATGAGGGGGGCCTGGGAGAGTGGGGTTAAGAGAAACCGTAATGATCAAAGTGGACAGAAAAGGGGGATGTTAGCTAGACAGAGGGCTGGTGTGCAAGAATGTCACAGAATGGAGGGGAGCGATGAAATTAGGAGAAAAAGAATAAATGAAAACACAGATGTGCACTCTGTAGTAAGGGAGCCTGTTTTTTGATTTGCACTGGAGATGCTATGTAGAGTGACACGTCCACATGGCGCTGGCAAAAAGCACTGGCTTTGAGACTTATATCCGTCTTTTTAGTGGGAGGTTGATGAAATTTGCATTTAGATTGAAATGACTTGGGAATGGTCAGGAGACCACAGAGTGCTGCAGAAGGGAAGAGGAAGGCAAGCGGGAGAGGAAAAAACAAAACACACAGTGCACAGACACAGCTGACCCACACACCTTCTCTGAACCAAACACACTCAAACACCAGCATTTTCAGAAAACTGGATGTTCTACTTTGTCCTTAAGGAGACGGGGGAAGTCTACACGCCACCCATACGTCCCCTCCCTCTGCTCTCCAGCACATGCCTGACATTTGCCTTGTCCAGAGACAGAAGCGCTCCAGAGAGAAGGAGGTGGGTAGCGTGCTCAAGTTGTGTCTTAATCACATTAAAACGGCCTTGCTCAATTTTCTAAACGATTTAACGAGGCCTGCGTCGACTAAGACAGATCGAGGACCGCTTCCTAATATTGAGCCCGGCCCTCCTAATGGAAGTGAAAGCAAACACTTCATTTCCTCTCATGCAATATTGGTCCTGGACTGCTAATGCAATTATTGCATTCAGTAATTTTCTTCTCAGAGTATTGAAAATGTATTGTTTATGTCATAATGTTTTATTTTTTTTTACACAGCTTCTACACAGAAATAAAGTCTAGAATGCAGCTTTAATTCTACTGTCAGGTAGGAGAGGTTTGATAAGTGGTTTTCTGATTAAAGCATGATGCTTTTTAAATTATGTTATGAAACAAAATGAGATTAGATACATGAACTGATGGCCCTTCTGTTCTTACCGACGTCTCAGCCGTGGACGAATAACTCTAAATTAAGGATAAACATTTACAGTGTCCTCTTCTTTTTCCATTTAAGTTTGATGCAATTTAAATTTATGTTTTATAAAAGTTGCATTCTATTCAAAACGTTGACATTTTATTTTCATCCAGATAGCAACATTCCTTTCACAGAACAAGAGCGCCACCATGTGCTATTCTTTTATAATTGCAAGAGAATTTGCATTATCTTTGCATTTTTGGACTCGAGCACCTAGAAAGATTGCTGAGGAGAGCTGCCTGGATAACACATTTTATTAAAACATATCAGCTGTCTGACAGTTTTATTGTATGCCTTTAAAGCACAAAAGTGCCATCTAAACAGAAAGTGGTAGGAATTTATTGGACAACTAAGATGTTTATTTTGGAATTTAACAGCTGCTGAATCCATTTAAGTCTTATTTAGTACAGCAAATGGAATTAAATAACAAAAGAGCAAGCAGTAATATGAGTTTTCTTATTAAGCATGCAGTTTTAATTTTATTTCATTACTGGCTGCTACTCTTTCCATGGGCAGCACACCAGATGCACATCCTGTACCAACGTGGGCTTGAACCTGCAGCCTATAAGGAATACAAAACCGCAACGTTGACCACTGATCCACCGCAGCCCCATTCTTCTTCAAGAAACAAGACTGTATTCACTTATTAAAACAATGTGCAACTGCAGTTCCAAAAGCAACACAAGGTTGCTGTTGCAGGTTATGTTTAAAGAATGAAGCAATCCACTCCAGCACATGTCCTCATGTCACCGACACGTGTTGCTCGCTGCAGCCCAGTACCAACACGGATACATCATGTTTGTTAAGTGAATTCCTTTTGAAAGTGAGAGTGAGTTTTTGCAATCTCCAGGCGTTACATTATGGTAATGTGTGCTGCGGAGAAGACGTGCATTAAGAGGGAGATGAGATTGAATTAAGTGTTAATAGCAATTTTCATCACTGGGAACCCTCTGAGGATTTATAATCTTCCATGTAAAATAATTTAATCCTCTCTGTCAATATAATCCTGCTGATATTATTAAAAACGCCCGTGATGACATGTAGATATTGCTGCGTTGCCTCAGAGCCAATATTGTTGCACCACCTGGTGGGAGTGTGCGTGCGTGTGTGTGTGTGTGTGTGTGTGTGTGTGTGTGTGTGTGTGTGTGCGTGTGTGTGTGTGTGCAA
>JARVGQ010000210.1:25505604-25516356 GCA_031762355.1 Hypsolebias martinsi
ATGTTGCTGCTGATCTGTTTCATGTTGCTGCTGATCTGTTTCATGTTGCTGTGTTCATTCGTGCTCATCTGCTCACATAGACTCATGTTTGTGCTGCTGTTCGAAGTGATGTTTTTATTGTTTTATGTTATTAGTGCTTAATGTATTTTTAGTTGATGTTTTTCTTAGTTCATATCTTAGATGTTTTTACAGTTTTTCTTTTACATTTTATTGTTGGATGTAACTGGGACTCTGTGTACAAAATTTCTTTACACAACATGCACCACAAGTGGTATGCATGACAATAAAGAATCTCTGACTCTGACAGATTATTATTATTGTTATTATTTGTGCTGACAGGTGAGCCTTTTGTTTTTCTTGTTATAATAATAAATTTTAAGTTTTCATTTTAAATCCTTGCTACCTTGACACCAACAGGATATCGCTGGCCTTTTGGTTGCTTCTTGAACTAATTCCCTCCTTGCTTGGTCTGTAACTTTTGATGGTCAACCCTTTTGGCATCATCTTTTTGTGCAGAGAGGATTACAACCTGCGTCACCACCGCATGTGCACATATGGCCATGTTTGTTTTTACACTGTGAGATACACAAAAGAAGAAGCAGGCAGCTGTTCAAGCACCTGGGGAGTAGTTATGCAATAGATGTCTTGCTCAAAAACACCACCACATATGGATATGGGAATTTAACTTGCAACTTCCAGCCCCAAGTCAGCGGTCCTACCACTGTGTCACAAAATCCCCATGCTGTGTAGTAATCCATCAGCTTATTTAATCAGCTTATTTTTATTTTTTGTATTAAGATCTCACTTGTAAATGAGTCTTCGAGGCTTAATGTGACTTATCTTTTTAAATACAGGTTGAATGAATTTTTGTCACACACACACACACACACACACACACACACACACACACACACACACACACACACACACACACACACACACACACACAACTGTAGAGCATTGACACAATATGACACCAGTCATTTCACTTCCACTGTGATACACATCTAGTTCATGTGAGTAAATAAATGCTTTTTGTCGCCAAAGCTGGAGGCGCTCTTGAAGAGGAATGTGCCATGCTGGTTCTTCCTCTGGGAAACTTGTCAGTTCTTTGGTTTTGAGTTCATGCAGCTGCTGAGTCAGCTGGGTTGTAAAAAGATGGAAAATATGCTGCAGCATGTCTCTCCAATGTGCCACGGTGAACAATTTCAATTCTCTTCAAAGAAAAGAAGCTACTTTCTCAAAATCTTTTTGTTCACATTACAAAGTCATTTTTTAAGTACGTACTAAAGCAAACTTTTGAAAATATTTGTTTGTTGTGATCAAATGTATTTTGTTTCCATGTGCCTGCAGCTGCTGAGCAGTAATGGGAAGACTTTGGAGGGAACCAACGGAGAGCTTCATGAAAAGGTAAAAAGCAAAGACTAATCAAGTATTTCTGAGAAACAAACAACTGTTTGACCGTTTGTTCATCTACACAAACGTTTAGTTTTGGATTGTCAAAGGTGTGAGAGTGCAGGCTTCGTCCTGGTTGTGGAACACTGGATCAGCTCTTTACCCTCACTAGGGTCCTCGAGGGGTCATGGGAGTTTGCTCATCCTGTCTACATGTGTTTCGTTGACTTGGAAAAGGAGTTGGACCATGTTCCTTGGGATACACAGTGGGGGGTGGGGGGGTGTGGGGGTGGTTCTTCTTCAGTATGGAATTGAGGGTCCGTTGCTGGGGGTTGTTCAGTCCCTATACAAATGGTACGTGGACTGAATATAGCACCTTTCTATCTTATCAAGATACTCAAAGCTCTTTACAGCAATCTGTGCACTCATTTACCCATTTATACATCACTCTACTATAACTCTACAAAAACTGATCAGTGCTTTAGATCACATTCATACACTGAGGGGACACACATCGGAGGCAATGAGGGGTTCAGTGTCTTGCCCAGGGACACTTCAGCATGTGACTGCTGGTGGAATCAAACCCCCAGCTCTCCCATTGGAGTAGGATTGCTCTAACCTCTCAGCCACAGCTGCCCTCAGCTGAAGAGGATTATTATTTAATATGTGTAAATAAATGTCTAAAAAATAAAGGAATGTATGTAAATAGTGTTTTTAGACATTTATTTTGTAGAGTTACAGCTGTTTGTTAAATGTTTGTGACAACTGGGACAAAGCTTTGACTCAGAAATATTCATTCAACCTTTATTTAGGCAGGTTAATCTCATTGAGCCTCGAGGACTCATTTACAAGAGAGACCTGGTATTCAATAACAAAATTACTATTTCTGAATTGTGACTTCTAGTTTAAGGAAGAAATGCACATTTTTCAATTTTAAGGCAAACAAAAAACAATTAGACTTCACATATGATGGAAAGATAAGTAAACATGTGCACATTTTTCCCCCTCTATATTCTTACAACAGTCATCTGCTCAAGGAGCAGATCCATCGTAAGACGCTCTAAAAGGAGCTTCTCAGGAAACAGATGAATAGTAATAATAAAAATAATAATTATAATAAAAACTACGCTCACCTCTTCAGGATCTCTTAGCTGATTTTGGGATTAAAGCAACTTTTCTAATCTCAAGGTTGCCTCTTTGTGAGAATCACAAAAAAAGTGCTTCGGAGGTTCAAAGAAAAAGAATAAACAACCTGTTCTTAATTTCTACATCTGGCAGGAGATCAGTGAGTGACTGTTCGGGGATACTCGCCTTTATTTACGCCACAAACAAAATCCAGAAGAATGGTGGTGCCAACAGGAGGTTGAGTGGTTGACATGCATGTTGGAGTATTTGATTTGGTCCCTGTGTGTCTGATCGGACAGAGGTCTTGACATCCAGGCTTTGTGAGGCTCCCTCTATTCCTGCTCCCCTCCTTCTTTCATGTCTGCAATTCTTTGTTCCTGTGAACCCTCCTTTTGTTTTGCCCTTTTCTTTTTCTGTCAGAGCAGCAGAGGCTGCAATGATGTACTGCATAGCTGCTAGCCCTCACCCCCCTTCCATCTCCCTCTGATCCCACTGGCACTCTCCCACACTACTGCTACAATAATTCAATTCATTCCCATCTATTCATACAGTTTTGGCGAGGCAGGGCACTTCTCATGGTGGGCGTAAAAGCATACATTAAGGACATCCAACACACCCACACCAGGCAACAGCAAGTGCTGATTCTGGCAGACAGCAACAATAGCATATAGACTGAATAAATTATTTGTTGGAGAATGACCTGAGGGCTCTGACTGTCGATCAGAAGCCTGCAGAAGAGGACAACAGAAACTACTTGGCTTTCGAGCTGCAGCATTCTTCAGCATTCGAATCTTTACTAAACAGTTCATACGGTAATTACATACACAAAAGCCAGAGAATCACTGCTTAGGCAACATGTGCTCTGACATCAAAACATGCCAGAGGTGTTATTAAGACATTTCGTTAGGGCTTATAATTATAGATAATGAGATTATAGGAGCAGCCAGCAGAGTGCTTTGATACGCTATCTGTGCTACGATGAAACTCCAGAGGAGCATCTGTACTTTCAGATTGGTAAATTCTAACTGAAACATTTGGTTGAGATTGCATCACTGAAAGGTCTTCCACAGATCCATCTATCTTCTTTGACTTATTGGTGATTGAGATGCATAAGCAACAGGTCCAGGCGAGAGACTCAGACATCCTTTTCCTCAGCAACACTCCAGATCCTCATACGGGTTCCCAATCTGGTCCCAGGCCAGTGAGGACATCAGTGGTATAGTCTATGTAATATGTGGATATACAGAATATACCTACTAGAAAAGTGTGGGAATTTCAGTATACCCACTTTAAAGCGCCCAAAGACACAAGCTCATGCCACGTATCATGATACATGACATGGGCTCGTGTCATTGTCAACACATTTGGAACATTTTATGCAACCTGTTTTTTGTATAATTAATACTTCTGTACTTACTACTTAAACATGTTTTGATTTGATACTGTTTTATAACTTCTATAACATGTTTTTAATACAAAGCCAACTGTTGTACAAAGTTTGTTGAACATTTATTCAAATTAAAGCATCAGAGACATTTTGAAATGTTCAATATGTTTAAAAATAAAAATAAATTAACAATTACATTGTACTAACTGGTGTTCTTTGGTTTCTAAGTACAGTATACCCACTACAAAAATGTAGACTACAACACTGGAGGACATTGTTACAAAAAGAGTTCAGTGGGTGTTCGACGAACACCCACTGAACTCTGTTCGTCCAGTCCTGAAACCAGCTATGAGCCCAACTCACAACAACACACAGATTTGGTTTATGGGCTTCAGGGAGACACTGCAAGTCGGCCTCCTGTTCAAGCTAAGATGGTGGTATAGGAGACAGCTGACCAGCAAGTTCTCATGGCAGGAAGGAAAGATGTTCTCATCCACAATATAAAAACATTCATAACGCTTGACCAAAAATGATCTAACAGACATGCAATCACTCAAAGGAGTTCTAGATCTCCTCTGGCATCTCGCCCCTGTGAGATGTACATGGAAAACCTCCAGAGGGAGGCGTCTGTGAGGCATCCTAATTAGTTGCCCAGAATCACCTCAGCAGACAATTTTCCAATATGGAGGAGCAGCTGCTCTACTCTGGATGGTGGAGCTCCTCAACTTATCTAAAAAGGCAGAAATGTTGTTCATACTCTTCCACGTGTATGCAGGCAACCGCTTGTGTGCACCTGCGTCATGTGTCTTATGTTCATAGTTCAGCTGCGCCGAAGCGTTCCACTCAGGAGTCTACAATTTTACCTACAGCTCTAGGTAGCAAAGATGTGAGGATTTTTTTACCCATTAATCTAAGAGATAAGAAAAAACAAAGTTTGAGCAATTTCTCGCCTACAACAAGGTACAGTTTTGTGTCCTCGTGGTCCCTGAAGGATATGTTAGCAATTTTCTCACTATTTTCAAACAAAACATTCATGTTGTTTTTCTTCTGCTGAGCCTGGCCACCTTGAAGAGGATGCTCGTTCTTTCAATTATGAGCCATACCTCATGTTCATAAGTGAGGCATGGAATGTAGACAGACCATTGAGAGTTTTGCCTTTTGTCTCCGCTCCTTCTTCACAGCTGACCAGAGCAATGCTCTCATTACTGAAACCAAGTCCAGAACTGTCAATCCATTTCTCACTCCATCCTACAATCACTTGTGAACAAGACTCGTAGATGCTTGAACTCCTCCACACAAGGCAGAGACTCATTCCTGACCTGAAATGAGCTTTTCTGTTTGGAAAAGTTGGTGTGATCCAATGTCAGGGCCACTTTTAAAGGGCTATCTGG
Source organism: Hypsolebias martinsi (assembly GCA_031762355.1). Classification (NCBI taxonomy): domain Eukaryota; kingdom Metazoa; phylum Chordata; class Actinopteri; order Cyprinodontiformes; family Rivulidae; genus Hypsolebias; species Hypsolebias martinsi. Next base: position 25,510,902 of record JARVGQ010000210.1, read on the forward strand.
TTCTTGCATGACCAAAGCATGAGCTGTGTCCATATTCCCGGCACAAAGTCAAACTCATTCCAGGTGCAGATGCCCCTCATCCCTGATCTTGTTTGTGGTGTTCATGGACATGATCTCAAAGCATAGGTGTCCTAGCGAGAGACCAGGACCTGCAATTCTGTGTCCGTTCCTCCTTCCTGTCCTCTCGAACCTAGTCAGTCAAAACAGATGGCAGTTTGTCCTGAGCCTGGTTCTGCTGGAGGCTTCTTCCTGTTATGAGGGAGTTTTTCCTTTCCACTGTTGCCTTGTGCTAGCTCAGGATGGAAGACCGCAATGAAATGAAGACTCAATGCAATCTGCTGGTTTCCTTCCTTTCTGATAACAGTGTTTCCCCTCGATAACCTGCCATGGCAGGGCGCTTATCTCGTCCGTGAATTTTGTCGACGTGCTGCTTATACTGGCAGACTTAGAGCGGGGGGAGAGGGTAGACACATCTGATCTGCATGCTGTTTGTACCAACAGTTTTCTAGTTGGATGGTGGGAGGGTTTACAGTGTGAGGGTTCAGCATGAGGGAAGAGGCTGCCTTTAGTATTTTAGTTAGTGCACCTGTATTGCGAGCCGCTAGTTTAGTGTTACGTCAGTGCCGACGGGTGGGTGCGGGGGTGCTTGGTTCTGTTGACGGGGTGGGACACTCCGCTTGTATAGTGGTAGGAGAAACACTGGATAACTTTACTAATTGGCATTTATAATGTATGTGAATGTTTTTCTTCAGCGCTCTGAGATAACTTCTGTTATGACTTGGCACTATATAATTCAACTGAATTCAGTTTATTTTTATAGCGCCAAGTCACAACAAAAGTAATCTCAATTAAACCTCATTATAAATAAGGTAAATATAAATAAACTGAACTGAAATTTGAAATGAGAGGAGAGTGAGTTTGGAAACTTTAGGTACTCCTTTCAGCATTTTGCAAATTATGTGTTGCTGGTGGCGTCTTCAACCCATGACTTTCAGCATATGCATGGGTGTTTCGCAGCTGAGTGTGAAGCTGCTGGGATGACAGTCAGCTCCCAGAGTTGGAGGTCATAGTTCTCATCCGGAAAATGGTGGAACCGTCTTTCACAGATATTCAACTGAATTAGTGTTTGTTGACTGTAACAGTAGTGTCACATGATTCAGAACAAACACCCACACCGAGCCATCATGTTCTGTACAGAAGCACATGCTTTTGTCATGTTCTTCCACGCAAGAACCTGCTATTTTATTTCTTTAACCTATTTTCCCCTGGAGTCTTGTGTAATGGGAGCATTTCTTATAGAAACATAACAGAAGTCATTTTTCAAAAGCGTCCAAGTGTGACACGTGCACACCGAAGGGACTCAGACTATAACTACAAAATGGAAGCAGCGTTTATGGTTTATTTTTAATGCAACACATTGAGAACAACCACAGTTGAGAATTTACTGTATATAACTGGCTCAGAAACATTGGTATTGGTGACTTATTGTCTTGACGATGAGACTGACTTTAATGTACAGTTTCAGTTTAGTGGAAGAAAATTTTCTTTTTCGTTTAAATCTCACTTTTACTTGGGGAAAAAAGGAAAACAGAAAAGAAAAATAGCTATACACGTATGTGGGTAATTTCTTGGAAACAAAGCAGCAAGCCTCAGTTTTGCTCTCTGGTTGTGTGAAGTATGAGGATATAAATAAGGTCAGCCATAGAGAAGAAAGCAGAGAATTATCACATGACACTAATTCTTCTTAGCTCTGTGGTAACTTTAAGTATTTAAGTATTTTAAGTATCTTTATTTTTACAATGCAACTTTTCTTCTCCCCACTTGTATACAGTAAGTGAATTATTTTCTTAAACTTTAACGTGCCAATTTTTAAGATACAATTCAAACTTCAGTAACAATTCTTTTGACTTCCTAATCAGTTTTGTGACCTCAATCTAAATCAAACTGGTCCTCGGAGCCCAAAGTCCAGTATATTTTAAATGTATTGCCGCTTCAAGACACTTAGTTTAAAACAGTGGTTCCGAACCCTGGTCCTTGAGGAACACCATTCTGCATGTTTTAGTTGCTTCCTTGCTCCAACACATCTGATTCAGTACAGCAGTTTAATTATTTCATTGGGTTCTGCAGAAGCCTGTAAATCACCTATGTATTAAAATCAGGTGTGTTAGAGCAGAGAAACAACTAAAACATGCATGTTGGTGTTCCTCAAGGACTAGGGTTGGGAACCCCTGGTTTTGAGGACTGATCTTTTTCAGTCAAGTTCTGCAAAAATCTAATTCATCAATTTAGATTAAGTAAGTTTCAGCAAAGTCAGGGCTGTGAGGATCAAACTGGGACATAATGTCCTTAAAAAGTAATCTTGTGTGACAAAACCACAGAATGGACAAAAATGAGTCCACTAGAGTTGCTAGTTATGCAACATCTTAACAGTTTTCCCATTACATAACCAGTATAATCACTAACTGGAAACATTGTACGGTAAATGTGGTGGCTGCAAACTCTGCTCTCATTTTGCAGTTTCCATTCTTATAGCAGTAACTTGTGGAAATGTATATCAGCTGATTGTAATGGCATATGAATGTGTGAAAACAAGTTTGCTTTAGATTTCCAACAAAGATCAGTCAGGTCATCTGGATGGTTCATTTATTTATTTATTTTTTTTTTTTAATTTTTTTTTTAGATGTTTCGTCCTTCATCCAAAGGACTTCGTCAGCGCAAAGAGCCACACCAAACGGAGTCCCACAAGCTGGATTTTCTACCTGGATTATTGAGCATGAACTTTGATGTTTTGAACCAGTTTGGCTATGGCTGCCTCAGAGGAGTCGATGGGGGAGAGGGTGGACTCCAGAAATCATCTTATCACCGTCAAACTGGTTGGTCCACTATGTAGGTTTGCTGCTTTTGGGACTCAATTTGTTGTGGCTCCCTCGGACTGATGAAGTCCTTTGGATGAAGGATGAAACGTCTCAAAAACAAGAAACTGTCCAGATGACCTGACTGAACTTTGATGGATTTTCAACCTGGATTACTGAACATGAACTTTGATGTTTGCTTTAAATACATTTGAGTATATTTGTATAAAATGAGAAGTTCAGGAATACATATGTGACTACTTGCAGGAAAATGCAGAGAACATAAGCAAAACTTTAGAAGACAAGAATCTGGCACAGCTGAACATCTTGATGGGAAATCTGTTAAGACATTACATAACTACCGGTAAACAGGTCTGCCTCAAAACACCACATAAAACGTCGACACTTGTTTTGACTTTTTTTTTTTTTTTTTTTTCAAAAACACACAACAGCTTTATTGAATTTGTTTTTAAGGAAATCAAGGACACTTTTATAAAATATCGCACGAATGAAAAGGTTCACAAGAGAAACTTTAAAACTGTATGAAGTAAAAAAAAAGTTTTGGCAACATAACTCTAAATTTATGTTAAACTTCTCAGTTTGCTTTAATATACTGAGTACACAAACCACAGAACAAGGCGTCAAATGATCCACCCAGCGGTAATCACATTGTCTTCGTAATAGAGCAGCTCTTTCTGCACTCCCCCGTTCTGTCTGACTACTCGGACCGCCAGCATGCAGCGTTAAATCGTTGCACGCTGGATCTCTGCTGATTGCTGCTTTTAGTTTATATCTCCTGCATCTCGGGTCTGAAGGGAGCGGCACGTACAGTAATGATGATGACTGTGCCATGTCGGGGTCGACTGACAGTCGTTGGGCGCTTTGGGAACAACCTGTCTTTCTACATCTCTCTCAATCAACCCCTGTGTCTCCCACCCTGTTGGCTTTCCATGCAGCACCTTCGAGGTTGTCTTTGAACCCCACTTTTACATCTAACACCCCACCATTCTTTTCCATATCCACTTGTACTGCTTGATAGAAGCACACAGGCACTCTGCAGCAACATTAATACAATGTGGAGTGGCTGTTGCCAAAGCTGAGAAAAAAAAAAAAAAATGATAAAAACTTAATTCCACAAAGCGTTCCATTTCAATAACCCTTCCCCTAGTGATGCAGATGGAAAATGTGTGTGCGTGTTGGGAGCAGTAGACTTGGAAACACAAAGCGCAGTGGTGGAGACGTGAGGAAAACTGTGAGAGCGAGAGACATGTGGGTATGGATGTATGCCTGGGAAACATGAGAGGAAACAAAACAGTATCCGAAAAAGATAATAAATAAAATAAAAAAAAATATCCTGGAGCAGAGTGAACAAATGAAGACAGAAGAATGTTCACAAATGAGGGAAAGTAAGTGTGGCTCAGGGGAGGAGGGGGTCAGAGAAAGATGGGAATTATCGAGGGTACGGATGAGTACAGAGTGTAGAAGGCAGGGGGCAAGAAAAAAATAAAAATAACAAAGAGAACTGCAGAGCGAGAGTGAAACGAGAGAACAGGGGCAAGAAGTGAAGGCCAGGGATGATTGCTTGCAGAAAAATGCAGAAAAGGTGAGAAATGGAGAGTTATGAGGAGAAGCTGGAACAAAAACTGTGAGCATAATGATGGGAGATTTGCTAAGACATAACACAACTAAACAATCTGGCACAAAACATCCCACATTAAGTCTTAGCATTTGTTTTAAACTTCTTTTCAGCAGCCAGGTGGAGTCCGTCTCATGGGGTGCAGTAGAAATTTAAGAATCTTTGCAGTGCACCTGGAAGTGTTTACCCCACATACTTTCTGAAGACTGACAAGTTATGAACGATTGTGTTGATTGTCTTAATATGGAGAAAAAGCAAAAACTCATCTGCAAAAAAAAGTGGGTTAAAAAACTGCCAAGACTTATTTACATTTGTACAAAGTTGTATTTGATCCGGGTTTGAAGTGCGGCTGAGAATAATTATTCACGAGCCAAGAAACGCTGGCAGACAACAAATGTTGGTTGACGAGACGCATGACATGGGATTCAGCTAGAAGTACGTAAGCAAAGATCTAAAACTGTCCTACCATTTTCATAGAAAGTTGCTATCAAAACATAGCCAGAGTGACTTTTCCTAAAGGGAACTGATCACCTCACACTGGTGGATAATTGGACTGCAGTGGAAACAAGCTCAAGTCAGTACCAAACTGTGAGAGCTGGATCTGTGGAGACAGTACCACCTAACAGAACAAAATGAGAATGAGTCCAATGATGACTGTAATGAGATAGCTTCAACCATCTTGAATGCACCAATGAAGTGAACAGTGAAGCTGTTAAGACTGGACTATTGTAATGGTTTATTATCTGGGCGTCCAAAAACGTCTTTATGCTGCTGCCAGAGTCTTATGAGAGTTGGTAGGAGATCATATCTCTCCAGTTTTAGCCTCTCTCAATTGGCTCCCTGTCAAATTAAGAATTTAATTAAAAATCTGACTTCTAACCTAAAAAGCTCTCAACAACCTAGTTCCATATTATACAAACTGGATTCCCAAAAAGTTGGGACACTAAACAAATTGTTAATAAAAACT
>JARVGQ010000210.1:25523239-25537516 GCA_031762355.1 Hypsolebias martinsi
AATAGTTGAATGATACAAGATATATATGTTGTGCCATTTTATGTAAAGTTCAAAAATCATGTCACACACACTTTAACAGCTTACTCCACTATGGAGTATGCTGTTTGTGGGAATCAGTTTTGGTTGGTGGCTCCTCGGATTGAAGAAGTTCTTTGGATGAAGGACGAAACGGCTCAGCAAAAAAAGAAACTGTCCAGATGACCTGACTGATTGCTGGATTTTTACCTAGATTATTGAGCATGAACTTTGGTGATTCGTATTTAGAGTTTAAAGAAATGAGCAAGCTCTCTATGTGGCTCTCTTCCTGGCTATGGTCCTGTCTAACATCAAGCTTAGAGTCTAGCTCCTGTGAATGGCAGCTACACTTTACCTGCCCTTGCTTAAAGGCCAAAGTAAGCTGTTTATCAGGTTAAACCGAGCCAGGAGGATGAGAGGTAGAGCCCTGGACTGGAGGGGTTTGGGGAAAGGGGTGACTTGTGGTCTAAAATCAGCCCCTCAAGGGTTGACTCCTGCTTGGAAACAGCCCCGAGCAGAGAGCTGAACACAGCTGATTATGAAGGTCATGCCTTTGGACAGCAAAATGACCTCATTACCTGGCAGACCTATACACTATTAAAGGCCAGCTGCTACCATGTAAAAACACACATGTACATGGTGTCAACCTGCACATGTAATAAACCCATGCAAGAGTACAGACATACACGTATTCCCTTACAAAATGCCAAATTCTGAGCAAACAGAAAAAGATGGTCTGACAATGTCAACTAACATGGATCCAAATAGATCAACAATAAGTAACTGTATTCACACTCTCAAACACACACAAAAAGCTCCTCTAATCACATCTCAGCAGAAGGGATATGCCTGGCAGACACAACCTTCGCTTTCTTTCAGTCCTAAACCCTGGGCTGAGTTAGTGTTATGCATTTGTAAAATCCTTGGGTTAGATTAAAAAAAAAAAAAAACAAAACACCAAGTTTGAGGCCTGTGCTGTCAGACGAATGTGGCTTTTGTAGCTGCAACAAACAGGCCGTAATGCAACTGTGAAAACAGCCTCCGTAAGACGCTTCTAAATAATTGGCATAATGACTCGTTAAAAATGGCCTTTCACCAAAAGGCCAAACAAAAAAAAAAAAAAAACATGTTAAAAACAAGGACAGAAAACAGAGGCTGAAATCCAAGTGTGTGTGCTGGAGCATGAACAAAATATAAATCTGCAGAAGCATTAAATATTGAACAGAAAAAAATATTCCCAGACTGGTCTTTGCTTATATAACAAAATTGGCATGATTCACTTGAGGGGGAATGGGCATATTTTGAGGTCTGAACTTCTTGGCATAGATGCACAGATACGGAGTACGTCTTCCTCTCACCACCACCTAATTAGATCACAAACCCGCTCTCAAATGCATCTCAACTCCAAAAACTCTGCATATGTTATCTGTATGCAACATCAATTTAAGTTTATGGGTATGCACTGAAACTGAATGTTTGTACTTTATGTATAGTGGGGCTTAATAAATGTTTCATACGAGGCTATGAAACTGGAGATCCGAGAGTGACACGATGCAGACAAAACACAAGAGCCTCTCCATTCATAATACATTTGATACGAAGTTATGAACTTAGGGTTCTCTGGTTCCGGTCCTTACATGTCAAGGAACATTATGTTTCTCCTGCTGTGCTGGCTTACACAGAAGGCAGGAATATATCTACAAAGAAGCACAAAGGACTACTTTCTTTGACAAATTAGCTCTTTGATCAGCTGCCCATAGCGATACAAGAGGACTGGTTTGCTCTTTTTGAGTTCAGACTTCCATTAGAGCCAGTCTGCATTGGTTCTAATCTCCTCTGTCCATAAAATATGACAGTTTATGCCTTTCACTAGTGAACCTATGGACAGACATTTTTACTGCTTTTACAATACTGACAGAAATGGGTAGTGAGGGCAGAAACTCAACACTGAACTTGAGCTTGACAAGTAAAAGCCCTGAACATCTAGAACAGGATAATGGATAATAAGACTCTTTCCATGTGGAAGAATATCCCTTTCACATGTAGACACACAACCAAAACTTTCTAAAAGATAAAACAATAAAAAGTACTGAAATTATTAATGGTTGAATTCATATTTCAAAGTAAAGCAGAGCCCCTAAAAAGATGCCCATCTATGCTGTGATTTTAAACCATTTCTCCAAAGATCTCACACCATTTAAGCTGCACTTTTTACCACATACATTTAAAATTTAAAGTATGTTCAGGTAAGAAATAAAGTGACTGTTGAAATATTTCCAGACGTTAGCGTATGTACATTTAATTTTCCTACGACTTGTTTTATCTTCCACATTCCTTTACCATTTTTTTTTTGACACACACCAGAACCAGAACCGATGTGGTAAAGCAAATAATAGAGGCATACATCTCAGTGTGTTATGTTTGTGTCAATGTGGATTTTCTTGTAATGTTTTGTTTTTCCACGTTTTGCATTTGCAGGAAGAAAATGAGCGAGTCCCATAATGACTCCATTGCTATCTTTGATGTTACCCCCCGAGCAATATGTTTTCTTGACAGAAATACCCTGTCACAGACACATATAGCATGCATCTCCCTTTGGTCTATAAATGTCTCGGATCTCTTGGGGAAGCACTTAACAGAAAGTGGGCTCTTCACGTCGGTATATATGAGGGAATTGGAATTTTATTAGTTTGAGACAATAAGTACTAGAAAAGATAATTTCCCAAGTAAATATAAACAATCCAAAGTAAAGGACAAATTATTTATATGACATGGCATAGAATAGATAAAGCCTTTTTAACAAAATGAGTGTCTTTAAGGTGCATGGTTTTCTTCCATCCAAATACTTGAGCATTTTTACTCCTGCAAGAAATCAGTATTCCCGACATTAAAACACTGCAACCGGCAAACATTCCACTTAATTAGTCTGATATTCAGTATACATCCATTTATTAATCCAAGGCTTTAGCATCCCCTTTGTAGTCCAGCACTCCAAGGAATGTACTTGCTTGCACTGTTACCACAGCAGGCATGACCACAGGCGTAGCCAAGTACTCAAAAGACCAACATTAACTATGCCAATCTAGTTATCGTCATTAGAAACTGCTGCTTCTGTGATTGCAGGATACAAGAAAAACAACTCAGAATGCTAAAAGGCCTGCAGTGAGTTGCCCGTTGGGTGCAAGTGGCCATATGGCATATATAGATGCACAGGAGGCAGTCTTTTTCTAACACAGAAACGCACACATGAATCAGAGGAAAGAAATACATTAAAACGAGGAAAAGGACACATGAAAGGCAAGAAAATGAGAGAGCGAAAGCAGGGGGAAAGTATGAGATAAGAAGAGAGAGCCCAGGAGGGCACAAGTCAAATGAAGCAATAGGATAAAAATAAAAAGCTGAAAGGATGCAGCAATGAGAACAGGAAAGCCATGAAAGAGAACGTGATTGAGGCAGACAGGTACACTAACTCCCTCCCCATCGTAACCAAACAGATTTACAAATGCTTTTGTTTTGCAGGCTTTAAATAAAGGCGGCAAATAAATACATACAATAAAAAAGGTCTATTAATCACATTTAATAGCATTTGAATTGCAGCGTGGTTGTGCAGGTATTGCATAATTTCATAGGATTAGGCATATTTGCTATTCATATGGTGGGCAATCCTACACACAATTACAACAATGGTGTTTAATATTGTTTAGCCAACACAGGCAGTGGTGCATGATAAACTGGAAGGGTCCACACAAATGTTGCAGGAAGGACTGATTTCTATCCCAGGGAGCTTTCTTGGCACTACATTATTCCTGAGCTTTCAGAGCTGCAGCCTTTCAGCAAGTCGGCCACGCTTTGGTTCTCTGTGTCACACAAGCAATAAACCTACACCACAGACTACCACTACATAACCACGGCCTGTTTTGTGTACTATGAGCAAGAAAAAATAGTGCTTACAGCTGGCTATGTGCATTGAGTGGTAGCTTCTGCTGTGGTGTAAATGCAGAGACATCAGACATTGGAATTCTGCTGCAACATTCTAACTAATTAGAATGATGGAGAAAACTATTTGCTAGCTACATGGTGACGGATGCATTCAACCAGTTATTGCATTATTGGGTTCCCTTTAGGGCTGGTAATGTAGTGGGACAAAAAGTAAAGGAATATGGTAAAACGTGAGTTAAATGAAAACCAGCTGCAATAGACAAAAATCACAAAATCTAACAGTAAGGATTTTATTTTTCTCTGCTCAGTTCTCATAGTTCGAACTCTCAGCACATAAATTCATATGAAGTCTAAGAGAAAATGACTTTTTTTTTATTTTTGCTGTCATTTCCCCCTGAAAACATTTAGGATAGGGATGCCCGATATTATCGGCATTGTCAGTATTGGCTGATATTAGCGTTAAGGTAAAATATCGGACATTCCATCAAAATAACTCACCAACATAAAAGGCACTGTTTTTGTAAGACAACACAGTGACAAGAATGCCTGCAGCGCCAGCACAATGCGATGACGTCACGCGCGCCTAATTGATCTGATCAAAGTGGAGAGGAAGAAGTCAAAATGTCGGCAACGTGGAAGTTATTTTTTCCGTTGAGGGTATCGGATTCCGAAGATTTTTGGACCATGTTGAGCCTCGCTACATTGCCCCCAGTCAGAGATATTTTTCCGACGTAGCCTTACCTAAGTTACAAGCCATCATTTCCGACGTCACTGAGAAGCTAATAGCCGATAGCACTTTGGTGAGTTTGGCACCGTTAGCATGATTAGTCTTACGGCACAATGGATAGACAAAAACTTTGAACTTAAAAAGGCTGTCGTTCATGCACAGGAGTGCAGAGGATACCACACTGCAGATAGGAACCTGGAACAAGCCTCCACAGGGAGACAGCATCGCAGGTGATTAATGCTAATAAATAACATTTAACACTTTTCATTTAATATAAGTTAAAGTGCTATGCATATCATATGACTGTTACCGAATATATGTCACCAGCTCTTACAGCTGTTGCACAATTTTTGTAGCAAATAAGCCTAAATAAAAGGGCTATGTTCTGACAAAGGAAAGTATATAAAATATCTGTATCGGTTATCGGCCAAATAAGTTTTAACATATCGGCATATCGGACAAAAATCCAACATTGTGCATCCCTAATATCAAATGTTGGTATGAAGCTAAAATTAGGTGTCTTCAAGCAGAAATATTAAATGAGGTAAGCAAACATCTTGTTAAGGTACACTTTAACACTGGGGATGCCAGTAGAGTTCAGGGATTCTTGGATCTAAACAGAATCCAGGGTTCTTCAGCAGCTTGTAGGACTGCAGAACATTAGGAAGAAGGAAACATACATTTGACTCAAATACAATCCTACTTACACAAACAGAAATGGATCATTTTATCAGTATCCTTCCTCAATAATAATAATAATACAGTAATAATAAAAATTTATGTGATTGGCCAAAAGGTTCCTGGTATATTTTATCAGTCTCTCAGAAACTTTAGGGAGTATTTTGCCGATTTCCAGTCAGATTTTTATTTATTTATTTATTTATTTATTTAATTAATTTATTTATTTATTTGACTGTCTGTCAGTAGTGGAGACCTCCTGAGTCTTCTTACATAAAGCTCATTAGAATTTAAAATGGGACAGACGGTGTGACTTGAAACTGACGTTCCTAGTGCTTGGAGTTCAGCTTGAACTCTTGGCTCTTCTTCTACCACCCACATCATGTGGGGTTGCATTTCTTCCTGCGGCCATGTTCTGGAAGGTTGGATACAGTCCCATGAACGTTATACTTTTTTAATAATATTGGCAGCTGTGGTCAGAGGAACATGAAACTGTTGGAGATGGTCTTGTAGCTTTTAGCTTTAACATCTTCTTTCTGAGCTTCTCAGAAAACGTTCTACTTTGCTTTTGCTTTTTTGGTGCGGAAATGGAAGTGAAAAGCTACAAGTGTTTCAATGCAAATGCAAATGCAAATTGATATTTACATTTATTACTGCTTAAACAAAATTATTCTGTCAACTTATTGCAATATTTAAAACAAGTTTCCTCAACTAGTGAACTCATGCCTAATGCAAACTATGTTTTTAAAGATGAAATACCTCAATACTGTCAGACCATTGGTTGAGACTAAATTAGATTACTCCATTATTAGGTGGTGCATGCTAATTTAAACAATTCACAACTGCACTATAAATGTTGAAAAACTAATTTGTTTTAAACTATTTTTGTGTCGTGTCTCTCGTAGAAGCAAAACTAAATTTATCATTAATTTATTAAGATTTCTGTTGCTCTTATTTTTACACAGATAATAAACACTTTATTTTTTTTACTTCCACAGAAATATGATGTGAAAAAGGTGACGAAATGGAAACAAATACATTTCCTAAAAAGAACATGACATGTTCTGAACTCGTGTCTCGTATGTTTTTCAAGAAAGTTTCAGAACTTGTGACAATGTGCTGACTGAAGATGTTTAGAAAAGCAATGAGAACTTCAAAATGAGTTTGCAGATTTTGCATTTTATAATGCTATCAAAATAATGCAATTCCAGTTTAAAGCATTGCATTTTTTTATATTCTATTTTCTCATAAAGCAGAAACTAAATGGCTGTTTTAGTGGATAAAGAAACATAAGAGAGTGCATTTACAGGAAGATTTTATTATTATTGGCTTTGCACACTGCAGAATGATTCTGATTGGCCGACAGACCTGAAAGATGCATCATGTTTTATTTATAATTTGTAGAAGATTTTGTTGTCTGTGCACAAGCATGACACATTTATAGCAACTCTAAAATAACACATCTCAACAAAATCTTTCCTGTGGAGATTTTTAAATTTAGTTCCATTTGTCTAATTTTTAGACTTGCAATTGGTTAAATTGCAAAAAATAAAAATTAAAAAAAAATAAAAATTGTAAAAGTTTTCCCAAGCGTGCAATCTCCACTAATATACAAACGACATGAGAATACCAAAAGCATGAGCTAATGTAGATGTAGAGCTGCAGACTCTGGTGTGAAGGAGGAAATATTAACCAAGTCATTCAGTTAGGTTATATTAAATTCCCAGAATCCACATTCATATTTGCATTTCTTTGAAAGAAATTCTATCAGATTCTTTAAATTTCTTCCTGGAGAAATCGGACACATGAGGCTTGCATTAGTGACAGGTTGTTTATATTTTAAATAAAAACAAACAGAAGTATTAGTGAGTTCATAAGCTTTATATTTTTAGTTTTGACATGATATTAAATATTCAAGCCAAAACAGATTTTTGGCAGCAAATTGTTTATGGTACAAGAGATAAACATTTAATGTGAACATATTCAATTCAGTTCAGTTTATTTATGTAGTGCCAAGTCACAACAGAAGTCGCCGCAGAGCACTGAACAGAAACAATCATATATATATTTATATAAAAGTAATTTAACATTATTTATCTGAAGAGCAGACTGCTCTGAGTTTAACTACATTGCAGACTCTCATTTTGAGCAAGCATGAAGGCGACAGTGGAAAGGAAAATCTCCCTCATGAGGAAGAAACCTTTAGCAGAACCAGGCTCAGGACAAGCAGCCATCTGCTTCGACCAGTTAGGTTTAAGAGGAACAGATACACAATTGCAGGTCAAGAATCACATAGATGGATATAGCATCAATGAAAAATATTCAATTTTATTAAAAAATTTAAGGAGATGAGGTCACTTTTCTCCAGTAGTCTAAGCCTATGGCAGCGTAACAAGCCAACAATAACTACAGGATTTATCAAAAAGTCTTAAGCCCAATCTTTAAACTGGACAATGTGTGAGCCTCATGGACAGAAACTAGAACTATGTAACATATAGCCCTGGTCACTTTTTTCTTCCCGTAAGCGGCTTGTAATAAGTTTGTTTTTAATCACAGCTGGAATATGGTGACAGCATCTATAAATTTGCCTCCCCTACTACCTTAGCTAAACTGGAGCCCATTTACCACGTTGCTCTGAGGTATGTAACAGGTTCACCCTTTAGGACCCACCATTGTACTTTATATACCCTTGCTGGACTTAGTTCACTCAATATTCAAAGGATGAAGCATTGGTATAATTTCACATACAAAGCCATGTTAAGAAAATTACCATCATATATCTACTCCAAGTTCATTTCACTACAGAACACAGTCTCTGGTCCAGTAGATGGCTGCGGTTTAAGGTACCGTTTGCGCATACAGAGTCATGAAAGATGAGTTTGTTCTGTTTCAGCCCATGGTCTTGGAATGATCTGCAGCTTAAGTTGAGGTTGGAGTCTTTTATTCCTTTATCGAGTTTTAAAAAAAACAACTTATAATAATAATAATAATAATGAATTTAATTTGTAATGCACTTTTCATTAACAAAAATCTCAAAGTGCAAACTTAGTCACATCTTGCACCTGTAATGTTTAAGTGTCTTGAATTGTGATAAAAAAAAAAATTGCATTATATTTTATGTCTTATTACTGACTGTTTTGTTGTAAATATTTTAATACTATGGTTACTGTTATTAAGACTGTTGTTGTATTTGTAATGGTTTGTTTGCACCTTGCACATTGCCCAGAGTATCCATGTAAAATAGATTCATAATCTCAGTGGATTTATTTCCTGGTAAAATAAGGGTTTAAATAAATAAGATTAAAAAAAATATGAGATTTTCCACCCAGTTGCTGCTGCAGTTAAGGACTGCAACAGGGAAAAACAAGTAGAATCCCAACTTTTTAAATCCGCTAGGGTTATATAAATTTACATCTGCTAAATCTGTGCTAACATGTATGCAGTGTATACTCAGGAAATGATAAAATAAAACTGTCCAAGACTAAAAGCAAAAGCAAGACATTGGGTTGAGAGTGGTAGTTTAGTCAGAGTTATTTGGCAGCGAAATGTACCAAATGTAACTTAACCTGCTGCTGGCAGCTAAAGTGCTCAGATGGAAATTGCAGACGAGCTAAGCTGAGAGTTTCAAACTTTGCTTTTGCTGTAGAAGCACGAAGAAGAGGCCTGGCAGATTGAGAGTTTAGCTGGGATGGTCCAGAAACCGCGAACAACAATTGATAATTTAGTAACACATCTTGACTGAAAATACAAACTAGAGAAATTGCATTTCCTGCAAAAATGCAATGTGAATGCTTATTGCAGAAGAACTTGCTGAAAAACAGCTGGACTTAGCTTAAAAACCTGCTGAAATGTAGCTGAAATTTAATAACAAGCATAACTTAGCTTAACTTAGAAATGAGCACAAAAATGAGCAAATTAGCTTAAAAAGTCTGAAAGTAGCGAGAAATGTCTGAAAAGCAGCTTAAAAGAAAGAAGCTTAAACTACCAGAAGGAAGCAGAAAGAGCTGAAAATAGCTAAAAAAAAAAAGTGGAATTAGCCGTGCATGTGTGGGTTTTCTCCGGGTACTCTGGTTTCCTCCCACAGTCCAAAAACATGCATGATAGGCTGATTGGTAACTTTAAACTGTCCCTAGGTGTGAGTGAGAGCATGAATGATTGTTTGTCTCTATGTGTCCCTGTGATGGACTTGCGACCGTTCAGGGTGCACCCCGCCCCTCGCACAGTGATTGCTGGACATGGGCACCGGCGACCCCCGTAACCCAAAACGGAAGAAGCAGGTAAAGATAATGGATGGATGGATAGCTTAAAAAGCTAAAATTAGGATAAAATAGCTGAATAGTAGCAGAAATAGCAGAAAAAGCTGAAACGAGTAGAAAAGCTGAAAGGCGCATAACAAACTGAAATTAGCAGAAAGAAGTTAATTAGGCTGTAAGTAGCAGAAACTAACATTAAAAACTTGGACTTTTTCTGAAAACAGCTCAAATTAGCTAAAAAATGCTAAAGCTAGCTGAAAAGGTAGAACAAGCTTAGATTAGCAGAAGAAAGCAGAAATAGCATGTTTTCCCAATCAGGCTTAAAGAAGTAGAAATGAGCACAAAAAGTGGAAATTATTTGAAAAAAGCTGAAATTAACAACAACAAAAAAAAAAAAAGGCTGAAAATTAGCGAATATAGCAGAAAGCAGCTTAAATTACCAGACGAAAGTGGAGAGAGAGCACATATTTGCTGAATTAGGCTGAAAAAATTGAAAATAGTGTAAAAAAATGTGTAATTAGCTGAAAAAGCTCAAATTAGCATAAAACAGCTAAATAGTATTTGAAATAGCAGAAAAAGCTGAAACTTGCAGATGCAAGCTGAAATCAGCAGAAAGAAGTTTAGAAGAAGCACAAAAATGTTGTAGTTGGCAGAAAGAATCTAAAAGTAGCCCAAAACAGCTGAAAAACCAGCTGAAATTAGCTTAAATCAGCTGAAAAAAGTTTAAAATGTGCACAAGGAAGCTGAAAGAAGCTGAACCAGAACAACATGTGAAAGGAGCAGTAAAAGGTTTGTAAACAGATCTAAAGATATGAAAAATGTAATATGAGCTCAATTCATTTCTTAAGACAGAAAAAAAATGGCAGAAAAGGATAAATAATTCAAAAAAGCTAAAGCTGTACCAATACCAAAAGTCATTGCACCATTCTCCTGAATGAGCTCAACGTTTTGATACATGAACTGGTTAAAAAGCACAAACACTGTGGAACGAGAAAGATGCTGAAAAACATACAGAAGAAAAACGGATCATAACAGTGTGAATGCTTCAAAAACATTCACACAATGAGTGGATCTCATTCTGTACCCACCTGACCAGTGTCCCGTGGAAGCTCCGGACCGGTCAGTGCAAGTGTTACTGACAGGCAGAAAGACAGTCTCCCAGCCGCCAGGGGCGTAGCGCCAGTTGTGTGATTCCAGTATGAGCGTGCGCTGGGTGCCATAAGCGATCATGAAGCAGTAGACAACATGGTGCAGCTGGCAGCCGTAACCGCAGCCCTTATTGATGTTACACACCAGTTTTCTCGCCTTGCTGCAATCTGGAGGGTTCTGGAAGGAGAGGAGGAAAGAATATTTCAACATTTGTCATTGTTCATCTTTCACCTTGTATCTCCAGGAGACATGCACTCTGACTTTTAATAACACATAAAATAATATTTTGTTTGTTTGCACTGACGGTCTCATCTTGGAACCTTATGTTTCGTCGCCTGGTTGTGCTTTTTGTCAGTTCACCTTTTATTTTTCACTGCTGCCAAAAGTGAAAAGTGAACATTTATGTCTCTTCCCTATCTGTGTGTCTGCCTACTGGTTACATATCTCACGAACCACTGGAAATATTTTAACGACAGTTGAGGAAAGTAATCATTGGATGTACAGTGCAGTAGTCCCTGGCTACTTCGCGGTTCGACTTTTGCGGACTCGCTCTTTCGAGGTTTTTTAAAGTAAGATTGTACAAATAAAAAGAAAAAAAAGATTGTACATGACACACGATTGTCAACTTTAGTATTACTCATGTGACTGGGACAGTACAGGAGACAGTAAAATTAACGAGAGAAAAAAAACTTATGACAGGTGCATTTTGTAGTTTTCTCTCAACTACCCTATACTGTATCACCACTCAAAAGGACTACACTACCCAGAAACCAACAGTGCACTACCCAGAAGCTCCAACAGTTTCCAGCCATTGCTTTCTGCTGAAATGGAGGGAAAGTTTTGATCCGATCCAAAAAAGTTTGGTCCTTATTCATAGTGACTTTGGCGCTCAGTGGATGCAGAGAGCCGTACGGAACTGACCGGGAACTGGACCAGAACCAGAACTCCAGCCTCATTGTCAATCTGAGCGCTGCTTGCTGGTCCATGAGGACTCTCAAGCAAGGATAAGTTGTTTGGACATCCGGTATTTTCTCCGGAGCTCATGGGGTCTTTTTTCATCTGGATTTGGACTCGATCGGGACCATTGTGTGGTTTTGTGCTGGCTATCTGAAGGTTCGGCTTTTTCTAAAAGCGTCTGGTGCTCAAGGGCCGCAGAGAGCCAATCAGAACCAGACCAAGGCTGGTTAGTACCTATGTAACATTTTGCAGTACTGTACAGTACATATATGTATGTTGTTAAAATTATGTAGGTTTAAGAGCTAGAACATTGCAAGAATGTGGGAAGGGTTTATAACATCTTAAAGTATATATTGTATAAATACTAAAATAAATATAGCATTCCTACTTTGCGGTTTTTCACTCATTGTGGGGGGTGGTGGTCCAGAACATAACCCCTGCAATAAACTAGGGACTACTGTAAATCTATAACAACTGTTGTTTTTGTATTTTTTTTTTTTTTGTAAGTATTTTCTAGGTAGTCAAAAAGGATCATTAACGGTTGTTCAAACACAATTCAAATCAATGTAATGAGTCACAATGCTCTGTTTCTCCAACAAAAATAGATTCAAATAAATATTTCATGGTCCATAATGGCATTTTTTAGAATACAATACTAAGAAAATCCACAGTTGGCTCTTGTTTGGGTGATATTTGATAAAAAAAAATAAAAAAAAAATAAATAACAGAGTTCTCTTTAGTAGCCACTTAGAAAAAAAAAAAAACTGCCATTTTTTTTATTTTATTTTAAAAGACTGAATGCCACAAAGAAACTCTCAGTAACAGAGTTTCTTTTTTCTTGAATTTTCTAAACAACAAGACAAAAACAGAAAATCCCGCCAGTTTTATCCTTTAATATCTCTCCTGCCTTAATCTGCTTTTTGTTGCTTTTGCATCCCCTAAATCATTCACAACAATGCCTGTTTTTCTGTTTACTGCCTTTTTCTTAAGCTCACACTGAATATATATCAGCCTTTGTTCTTTACAGATTTACTCATTTTTCCTCCCAGCTTCTCTTTTCCCAACATGCTCTCAATTAATCAACTCCAAAATTAGCTTCAGTATCATACTTTCTGATGGGAAGAATGCGAAATGTGAGGAGCTGGTGATGAAACAATAAGCTGTCTACTTTACGAACACAGAAAGCTGGCATCGACAGATACACGCTGCGATAACGACGACTTGTCAGGCGGCTGTGATCTGCTCCGTGGCTGGTCTGAACGACTGAACGGCTTGTGCCAACCAGCTTCCTGAACAGCAATTACTCGCTGATGGGAGTGTTTTCCTCATTAGGCTGCTGCAGCTGTGAATAGTTCACAGTAATCAGGACGCCCAACACCCACCGGCTAACGCTGCCTAGCATGCACTAGTGGGAGATGAGGAAGGGGAATAGGGAAATGAAGAAGAAGAAGAAAAAAAGGGGAGATGAAGTTTAGAGCAAAAAGAGGAGAGGATCCTTCAGGTGCACAAAGCTGATTAGCACTCCTGCTGTTCAATAACAGAGATCAACAGCCTGCTGAGCTGACAGAACAATCCACAAAAGTATTTCCTCTTAGTTACAGGCTGCCAGTTCACCCCTCGCCCCTCAGGTGTAAACTAACCCACAGATAATCTACAGTGACATGCGAACACAAAGGGGCCTCTGCAGAGCTTGCTTTCTGTGTATCCGCCACTGTATCTGCATGAGATTATTTCACGGCATGAATCATGAGGAGAAAAGGCCACCGTTGGATCCCAGGTTGCTAATGGTGTAGCTGGAATGACACTGAAGGGCTGAGCGGTTTGGTCCAAGGATAATGGCACCAGATGGGTGCACAGGCAGCCGCTCAGCACTGCTGGGTGCTCACTGTTGGTTAAGTACCTCTTGAATAAGTATTCCTTTTGAAAGTGAAACACATGGCGATTGACCATAGTGATATAGTTGGTTTAGGAATTACAGCTGAGAACAAGTGAATCTGACAGCACAATAACCTCAGGTGTGTGCTTCCCCACATTCCCTCCCTCCAAGACGTTTAGAGACATTTAAAGATATTTCTGTTCTGCTTTGCTGTGTTAGTGGAGAACCTTTCGTCATATGAGAACAGCTTCAGCCGTTCACAGAATAATATTCGTCCCATTACAGGTTCTATATTTTCCTTAGTGATGCCCTTTTAGTAAGAAACACCTGCAGTGCACAGTGGTAAATTATTTTAACAGCTGAAAGTGTGAAAACATTTTATTAGGAGAAACTGGTTAATGTGCGTGAACGCTAACTTCCACAATAGGTTTAGTAACATTTTCAAAGGTCAATTATCACAAAATACAATCCAGAGGATGTTCAGAATCTTACAATCTTATTAAGATTTTCTGAATTATAGCCAACACATTTTTTTTTTTGCACCTTGCACAATTCTACTACAGTAGTTCCTCATTTATCACGGGGGATCTGTAGCCTGAAGACCAGCAATAAGTGAAAGATCACGAAGTAGGAATATGAGCAAAAGTAGTAAGTAGTAGTTTGTATATACTGTACATACATAC
>JARVGQ010000210.1:25558311-25580526 GCA_031762355.1 Hypsolebias martinsi
AGAACTCTTTAACACCGTTCTCCACCTTTCTCCGCAGCTCCTCCTGAGTGGGCCCGGGGCCTGCGGGGATTGGGGGGGGGGGGGGTACAAGAGAGGGAAGATCAGGTCAAATTACTCAAGAGCTCGCAACAACACGAAACAAAAAGCCACAGCTGGTGTACCATTTCAGGAGTAGGTATGATCTAAGGCAATGAATCAATGGAAGCAACAAAGCTGCTTCACAGGAAGACGGCTCAACAAAAATGAGGTAGGAATTGATGGTTGGGGGGACTTCAAGACTGTCTGAGAATTAGCATTGTGTAAGCATAAACAACCTCCTGGCACAAAACACAGCTTTGAAACATAATCATTAAAAATTTTTCCTCATTCATACTTTATCCCTGGGTGTTACTTTGACCTCATTAAGAAACACTTGATCACTGCTTTCGTGCGTCGTCTCTCTCATGTTTTCCACACACAGGAACTTTATACCCCTTATGAGCCCAACAATATGGAGCAGCCTACATGTATAACGCAGTTGCCTGCTCTGGTTTCTGTGGAGGGAAACAGGAAAAAAAGAAAGAGCCTGAAGCGGGAGGGGATGACAGCAGTGGTGGATGTGGAGAATCTCTTTTTGTAACTTCCTATCATATACTATTCTCTGTCTTTACCCTTAAGCTTGTGGGGAAAAAAGCTGCAGGGTATTTTTAGGTTTTTCTCCCCCTGCGGCAAGATGGAAAAACTGACCCTGTGCTGCCCTCCATGCTCACATGTCCTTTTTTATTTCCTCCCTGTCCTTTTTCTCCCCTCCCACTCTCTTATTTTGCCAGTGGGGGATTCACACCACTTCCAACTTCATTCACACATTTCCCCACTCACCTGACAGCTTTCCTGCCCTCATGACCACTGCTTACAGAAGCGAATACGCACATGACCCTACCCACTGTCAACATGGCTGTGCCATCATCACTACTGGGCAGGTTTAACACAGGACTGGACTAATATTCTTCCTGTAGGCAAAACTTATGGTTTTGTACCATACAGATATAGTCAGCCCACACACTTTCAATATGTTATGTGTTGCTGTGTGTAAACCATAAAAGTGGCCCTAGTTACCATCTCCGGTGAGTTTCTGGAAGCTGTGGATCTGCTGTTTGGCTCTGGTAAGTTGGTCCTCCAGGGAGCGTAGCCTTCCTGCTGCCAGGGACCCAGCTTCTGCCTGACCTTCTGGTATCCTGGAGAACACAAAAATAAAATGTAAACAAACAATGATGGGTTAGTGCATCAACGTTACAAACAGAACAATGCTTTGCTTGCTTTTGAACAGAAACATTATTGTGCAAATGCCCCGACAGAGTGAAAAATAACAAAAACTATATATTTTTTTCATAAAAAGTTTAAAGGAAAAGTTTTTGCTTTACATAGCACCTAGTGTTCCTTAAAGGACTGCATATTGCCTTTCATGTCAAAATTTACACCAGAGTGAGACCATTAAATAGTGATAGTGCTGAAGTAATTTTGGTCAAACATAACATTTTAAAGATAAAGATAAACTTTATTTGTCACATGCACAATCATACATAGTATAACATGCAGTGAAATGTGTTATTGTGCCTGCATCCAAAGATCTGCAAACATGTAAGGACAAATAAGTAAGGGAAATAACACACATTCAAACAGGATGTAATCTTTACAAAATGAAAATATACTGAAATACAAATCGGGGTCCATAATTTCTCTGTGTTTTTCCTTCTTCTTAATGCTCAGAGTTGAGCAGGTGAGTACGGTAATCTGAGGGAAGAAGCTCCTCATGGTTCTCTCTGTGTTGGCTCTCAGGCAGCGAAACCTTCGGCCTGATGGCAGCAAAAAGAGGAGTACATGTTCAGGGTGGTTGGGTTGTATGAGGATCTTCTCAGCCTTCGACCTGCACCTTTTATGATATGCAAGTCGGAGAGTTGTTCAGATGGCCCATTCCACTGTCAGGACTACTCACTTAAGAGCCTTCAAGTCCTCTTTTGTGCAGCTGCCCATCCATGTGGCGATGCTCCTGAAGTCTCTGAGGCGTCTAAGGTGAAAGAGACACTGTCTGGCCTTCTTGACTGTTCTTTTTATGTGTAGTGACGAGGATAGAGCTTGTGTGATGATCACTCCAAGATAAGTGAAATGGTCCGCCCTCTTCAACTTGAACACATGGACACAGAGCGGATGGATGTTGCACTGCTGTTTCCTCCCAACGTCCAAGGTCAGCTCCTTGACTTTGGTGACGTTCTGCAGGAGACTATTCTTCTGGCCTCAGCTCTCCAGATGGGACACCGTTCTCCTGTAGTCCTTTTCATTGCTGTGGAAGATTAACACTACAACGGCTGTGTTGTCAGTGAACTTGATTAAAATATTGCTGGCTGATGTGGACACACAGTCATGGATGTACAGCGCGTACAGCAGTGGGCTCAGCACACAGACTTGAGGGGATCCAGTGTTGAAGGTAAGACATGATGATGTCTTCTTGGTTTAGCCGTGTTTCACCTCAACTGCACTCTGGATGCCACAAACAGTTGCCTTGTAAGCGTCCATGTTGCTGGTGATGAGCGCTATGTTGTATGCGGTGGTGCAGGTCCTCAGAGCATCCTGGACGTTGGTGTCCAACCACAGCGTATGGTTGGAAAAAATCCTGATAATAGCCTTGGGAGTTGTATCCTCCATGGTTTTCTCGATGCATCCCTCCACTTCTTCCGTGAGCTCATTGATGTCTCCGCCTGAGCTACGACGAAGCATGTCCTAGTCAGTTGAATCAAATGATCCCTGCAGAGGGGCATCTGATTGGCTGGTCCATCGTATCACATCGCAGAGTGCAGGAGGTTATTGCTTCAGCCATTGTTTATATTTTGGCATGAGGAGGTTGGCACTGTGGTTCAAAAGCCCAAATAAAGGCAGATGATTGATTTGCTGCTATCTATAAAGAGAGTGTAGCAGTAGTCCAGTGTTCTCTCTCCTCTGGTGTAACAGTCAATGTGTTGAGTAAACTCTGGTATCACCTCCTTTTTCAGGTTTGCATGGTAAAAGTCCCAGGCTATGACGAGGGTGCCATCAGGGTAGTTCACCTGATAGGATGAAATAGCCTCATGTAGCTCTGATAGAGCTGTATCTGTGTCCACCTGAGGTAGAATATAAACGCCATTAATGATCATCAAAGTAAATTTTCATGGCAGGTAAAAGGGATGGCATTTGATGCTTAGGATCTCCAGGTTAGGGGAACACAAGTTTCTGAGAGGGACGACCTTCCTGTTGTTGCACCAGTTGCTATTAACCATCAAACTCACTCCAACTCATCTTGATTTACAGGACTCACTCGTTCTGTCTACACAATGAACAGTGAAAAACGCTGCTGGTTGGAACGCTTGGTCTGGGATCAGAGGCGTTAGCCATGTCTTGGTGGGGCAGATTACACTGCAGTCCCAAATGTCCCTCAAGTACTTCGCCCTGGCCCTGAGGTCATCCAGCTTGTTTTCCAATGACTGGACGTTGGCGAGTAGGATACTTGGCAGAGGTGCACAGTGAGCTCTGCGCCTCAGCCTGTTCGTATTGCCGGCTCCCATTCCTCTGGGTCTTTTCTGTGAGTTTGCACATCTTGCTGTTGTTGGCCTACCATAGCATCCCAGGGTTCAAGGCTGGGCATGGACTGGAGTTGCCAGGGACACATTTTAAATACTATGTCTCTATGTTGACCAATGTCTGTATGTCATATGTTTGGAAGCATACAATTGGTGAAATAAGTAGGCTAAAAATAAGAAAAAGCAAGGCTACTGTATGTACAAACAAACACACAAAGCAATGCAATGGCAGCTGTCCTCATCAGCTCTATCCTTTTTTTTTAATACGCAATCTGAAATCCCCCCCCAGAATATTTGTTAATAACTCTTACAACCACATCAAATTTAAGCCAATTATTTGGAAAAATTAGTAAGATTCAGCCCATTTTTGTCATCCACTTGCAGAACATTTGATCTAAGAATCTGTTCTAATTGTCACTTGTGATTTAGGAGGTTGACAAAGCCATGAGAACGTCTAGCAGGTAGTTTGATTCGAGCCGTCGCTTGCTTGGGTGACTCTGGTCTCATCTCTCAATTTAAAAGTTGCTGAGAAAACCGAGCTGTGAAGACTTGTATCTTGTAGTGCTTACAACTGAAACTTCTACAAATGTAATTTGCAAGAACACCAGAGTGTAGCTCCCCGGAGCCCTGTCCTGGTGTATTAACTCTGAGCTCGAAGATATGTCCGGAATACTGAATCACTTCCAGTGTTTGTTAGGTTTACCCTTTGTCTTCTCTAACAATGAGAATAACAAATGTTAAATAGGTAAGTTTATAATTCAGTATAAGGGTACAAATTTTATTCTGATGAATTTAGATTGCCGTTTTGAAAAGTGAAAATATAATAAAACCTAAGTGCAGCAAATAAGGTGGACTTGCAACCCATGCTCTGCTTATTACTGTCCACATGCATGGTATAAGAGAGCTGAAGTGGTCATAAAGGCCAGATGCTTCTATGTACTGAAAATTCACTATTCAATTTATTTATTTATTTATTGTTTGGCCCGGTGATGGACTTGCGACCTGTCCAGGGTGTACACCGCCCCTTGCACAATGATGGCTGGACATGGGCACCAGTGACCCCCGTGACCCAAAATGGAAGAAGCGGGTAAACTATAATGGATGGATGGATTTTTTTTGTTTGCAATTACCAGTAAATATTTATCTATTTCTTCTTTACATTTACAGTATGTGTTGTTAAATGCAAATCACCTATTGTTCTTTGTAGCTCTTTGTGTCTTAATAAAGGTTGATACATATGACTGATCTTTTACAAACTGGAACCTGAGCAGTTAGAACTGGATATGCTGAACGCTTTGGATGCTAGATCAGTCTGAGCTACAGCAATCAAGTTTACAAATTAGACTCATGTTATCTTTTCTGTTCACAATGGAGACAAAATGGCATGAAATGGCTCGAGAAGCCCAATATAATGCATGAAATGTTAACACTTACATGCTTTGACTTAAAAGTCACATTTCTTGTTGAATAATTAATGATAATATAACAGAAACACCAGTTAATAGAGCAAAATTACAATTTGAGGAGCACTTGAACTCGTCCTTTTTCAGAAAGACAATAATAATAACATTAGTAAGAGCCATCTCAAAATTGTACTCATGCTATTGTGCGTGGTATTCAGAAGTCAGAGAATGTACAAATGAAAGTCTTACAGAAATGAGTTCCTCATTACATCTGAAATGGTGTTTGGACAGTAACTCAGCTGAATGAATCTAATGTACAGTAATAAACTATTTTCATTTGCATGTAACTAGATTCATCTACAGCTGCATATTTTAACCATTTAGTCAATTATGCCTCACTGATAAATGCAAATGTGAGTTAACATTTTTCAGCAGCATGCCAGTGAACCGTGAGAAACCACAGAATGCAGGCACCAAAAGCACAAAAGAGTCCATTGACGTGTTTAGAGCAACGAGTTAATATCAAAGAAGAAAAAGGAAAAAAAAAGGCCTGCAAAAAAAAAGGGCGTTATAAAATCTATCATTTAAAATAAAAACACATGTAAACATTGCATGTGCAAATGCACTTGTACATTAATTGTAATGAGTTATCAAAGGATGCAAATTCAATTTGCTCCTCTAGGAAAGAATATCAGTCACTGCTAGGCATAGGATGAGATTTTTAATGTTGCAACACAACTCCCTCTTCAATGTGTGAGTCTGGACCCTGGGAAGCCCACTTCATCGAGTTCTAATTGAGCAATCTCCTTCAAAGCCATGGGTACTGTAGAGTAAACTGCGGCTTATGTAATGCATACTTTATTCAAACCAATGATAGATTTTTATCCTTTAGAGGACAAACATCTGTCTTAAATTCAGGTTGCTTTTCTTTAAGTGTGTCTATTACACTTGCCTGACACAGATCTTTGAAATAAAGCCCCAGCAGCCTATCCTTTTTGGGTATGAACTCCATTATTAATGACTGAAACATCGCTAGCTTTCCCCCATGGGCCACACCTTAGCTTGCTAGTTATAGCACTGTACAAAAAAGGAAGACTGATTACATCCTTCCCCAAGGGTTTTAAGTGGTGGTAAAGCTGTAATATAAATAAACTGAATAAGAGAGAAAAAGTAGGCTTTTCCAGTAAAGCCTAATTAGTTGGAACATAGTATAGAAGTTTTCTGGAATATAAAGGACTACAGTAGCTACCTTGTAGTTGTAGCAGTCTGTGGCAGACTTATGCATACAGAACAAGAGATGTCATAATATAAAATGTATCTAAACACTGAGCTGTATCAAAACCAATAAACACATAGCAAAGAAAAATGCATACAGTGCAAGAAAAAAAAAAACTACAAATGATGCCAGATGGTGTCTCTTAAGGACCAGAATAAGAGATTAGACAAAGCAACTGTATTCACAAATAACTGAATAAAACAATACAGGAAAGGTAAGAAAACTCTGGAGTTAAGGGAGGCAGGACGCAAATGTTTGGAGGAATACATTTTAAAAGCACGGCATAAGTCCCTCCCACAGGCTCTAAGCGCAAAAGTGAGGTTTGGCATGCAATCCGGTTTCCTCAAAAAGTCATCCCAGCTGTTACACTAGCAGTTCCTGCTCCTGCACCTGTTAACCACGGAGTTCACAGGCCGAACAGAGCCAGGCAAAGCCTTTGGAACATCAGGGGCCTAGGTGACAATGTGGTGTATGCATATTGTATTTCCCGAGAAAAAGGTTTAAAGTTTGCTGGCTGACTTCAAAAGAAAACTTATGTGCTGACCTGGAATACCATACATATGGATGGAGATGTAAAGTGCTCTCTGAAGTGAAGATGAAAGAGGGATGCATGGACACAATTTGCCTTTACGTTATGAAGCAAGTTGCCTGCACTTAAACATGTGCATCCCTGCAGAATTTCACTGTTGCGCATTGAAAGTCTGAGCTGGTACGTTCCAGTTTCAAAGCATATAGCCCAAATAAGCTAATGAAGACCAAGAAGGCACTAGAGGGAGACAAGAGTTGAAACAACAAAGCTCATGCTCGATCATCCAGGTATCAAATCCAATATTTCTCAGTCAGGTCATCTGGACAGAGCTGAAACAAAAATATGATGTCACTAAGAAAACTTGTTACTGTGCTCAAAACCTGTTCTGGAGACATCAGAAAATTTGCCTTGATAAAGACGCCTACGTTTTGTTTATTACGCTGTGTGTACATGAAATTGAGTGTTTTGCGTCAAATCCAATTCTGTCCCCTTTTCTTGCTCTATGTGAGTGTTGCATTCACAGACCCAAACTGTGAAATTCCAAGCAAACCGATTCTGGATGGTACATTCCAGCCTCCATGTTCCAACGATTCAGTTCATTTACAGCAAGCCAGCTTTGCTCTGAGCCCTACTTGAGAGAGACATCCCAACCCCAGACAGCGCCGACAATAGGGCCCGTGTGTGTGACTGCAGACCTCACGTGCCAGGCCTAAGCGACAGCTGGAATTGGCACCATTATCTCCTCTTTGGGTGGGAGGTGACACAGCACTTAACTTATCACTTCCTCTCTACGGTTCAATGACCCCCATCACATGAAATCTGTTTTTACAGTTTAGATTCTCATTTGACTTCAGAGATACAGACTAATTTAAAAAAAAAAAGCGGCTAGAAGAAAACAGAGGAAAATGCAGGGTTACATAAGAAGGTGAGCAATTGAGGTCTAATGGTCAATAGCCTGAGCCATTAAAAGACAATTCCATTAAAGCATGTAAAAACAATTTGTCAATGTTGCTCGCCTCTCTATCTGTCCCATATATCTGACTCACATGCTCCTATGTGTGCAAGTAATTCTTGGGATCTGTTTTACTCGCAGAACACATTACATGGGTTTACAGCACTGCATCAACTGAAACAAATCGGCACAATACATAAATCTCTGTTAACGCCTAGTTTCTGACGTTATTGCACAATAGCAAACAAATCTGTTGGCCCTGAGGTAAGCTGAAATAACAAATAAAACCGATTAGGGCAATGACTGTGGTCTCTGCAACTCTTCTCATCCCCTTGGTCCTCATTTTTCATTTCCTGCTTGCTGCTCTTTACTTAGCGCAGTCTTCGTGTCATCCATCATGCCCCCGTTCTTGTCTCCTCCTCTACATTGTCCCCTCCTTTTTTCTTTCTGTCCCCCTGTTGGCATGATATGGGGTGGGGGAAGGGGCATCGATCAGGTCCTCATCGCTCAGCCCGGCTGTCACTTATACCATCCTCGCTTCCTCCGGTGTCGCACCATTAGGTTGGCACATGTCATTGTTTCCACTGGAGTGGTAGCTACGTGCCCGAGGTGAGTGACAGCTGCAGAGAGGGCGGAGCCACTAACTTCGTGCAACTCAACCTCATGCTCACCTCTCAACGCTGCCAGGTGATCAGTGGGTTGGCACACCGCCTGTCACTCAAATCACTCAAGAATGGGCCAAATCAGTGGACAGCATTTGCAGGCCAGCCAGGTGATTCCAATTTGAATCCAAGCGGTGATTGATATTGATTAACTAGATGTGACAACGATAAAAATTAAAATAAGAAATGCAACAAACAAAAAAGGGAAAGACATGAAGTCTATGGAAGAAGATGAACAAGTAAATATTTTCATTTTGCCAGTGATTCTGCAAACATCTGATAAAAAAAAAAAAAATCCATATCTTATGCAAACTTACTGTCATAAAGCAAATAAGATAATCTACACAAGATCCTGTTAAATGCATAATGAATGCACCACGATGCCTGGTAATTCATAACACATCTATCTACTGTGGCGTAATGACAATAACCAAGTTAAACTCCACTTTGATCTATAAATCAGTCTGAACGCAATGACTTTTTAGGCGACGCGAGAACTCAATGTGATACGACTTAATGCCTGTTTTATGGGTTTAAATCTCTCCGAGTCCATTTATAAAAAAAAATAAATGTACTAATCCGACAGTACGGTACTTTCAATGAATTCTTCTTGATTAATCTGATGTCAACAAAACGATTCCAAAGAACTAATTTTGCTCCTTGCAGAGATTCATGTTCTCAATCCAAACCAGCACAACATGTAAACTGGTGAATTAGGTTAGATGTGTGCTGAAATGGTCGATCAGTGAGCTAGCGAGCTGTTACACAGTCAGTCATTCTGAGACAATTTGTCGGCAGGAAGCTGGGGTGGTGACACGGCAACGGTGGTAGAGGTAGAGTAAATGGATAAATGAAAAGAACGAGGGAAAGAGAGAAAAAGGGGGTTCATTGGAGAGGAGGGATAGGCTGTGGAAGGGATGACAGACAGCTCCTACAAGCTTTTTTTTTGTTTTCATTAGGGCAGGAGGTTATGTTTAAAATAATCATTTAACTATTTTACTAACCAAATAGTTTGTAAAGAGCCACATATCTTGATTCTTAAAGTGAAAATTACATAATTGATAGGCTTTATTCACATATACTTATGTTGTATTTTAAAATTGTACTTTTTGTAGAGTACAGTTCTACACATAGAACTGAATTTTTCATTTGAATTTTGCAAACTTGAGCACTTCCTAGTTTTCTAAACAACAAAAAAAAAAAAGTAAATGAAAAAGGCAACATTAGTCATAAAAAAAGCACAGTGGTGCAGCTTAAATGTTCTAATTACAGGACCACAACCTTAATTTACTAGATTTGTATTTTTATTAGAAGCAGGTTTATAATTTTTTTTGCATTATTATAAGAAAATAGCTGTATTTTCTTCAAACCTATGATGTATTAAAATCTAAAATTCGTAATAGATGAGCAAAACTATTTCTGTATTTACGACAATGTGCTTTAAATATGGTAAAAAAAAAAAAAAAAAAAACATACATTTTCTGGTGGATTTGGAGAAGGATCACTCTGAATGCCAAAAAGTTGAACAAATTTTGCCAAGACTGTCTAAAAAGCATCAGTTAAACATTTTAAACACATACTAGTGAAATCTAAATACAATTTAAAAAAATCTAATTCTGGTTCTGAAATGACAGGAAGCTACGTACAACGTGCATTTATAGTAATTGCTATATTGACTAATGTCTGTTAAACAACAAACAACCCAAACTACTTGTATAATCAGTGCCATTATACTGCACAAATTCAATGTTCTTATTGTGTGAATGTTTATGACGCATTCATTGTATTGTGATCCATTTTTCCTTTCAGGTTCTTTCCACCAACAAACATTTTTGTGCCTCTGCTAACTTCTTTCTGCTAATTTCAGCTTATTATGCTCCTTTCAGCTTATTTCTGCTAGTTTCAGTTATATCAGCTATTATTTAGCCATTTTATGGAAATTTTAGCCTTTTCGGCTAATTCCACATTTTTTCTCTACTAATTTCATTTTTTCAACCCAATTCAGCAAATATTTGCTCTCTCCACTTTCTTTTGGTAATTTAATTTCAGCTTATTTTCAGATAATGTTCACTTTTTGTGCTCATGTTTGCTTCTTTCAGCCTAATTTGGCAAACATGTTCTTTCCGCTTTCTTCTGCTAATATAAGCTTGTTCCACCTGTTCAGCTAGATTTTTTTGTATTTGTATTTTTTTTTAGCATTTTTTAGCTAATTTTATCCATTTTCAGATAAATTCAAGTTATACTTCGTAATGTCTGCTTCTTTCAGCCTAATTAACTTCCTTCTGCTCATTTCAGTTTGTTACGCTATTTCAACCTTTTTCTGCTAGTTTTAGCTTTTTCTGCTATTTCAGCTACTATTTAGCTGTTTTTATTCTAATTTTAGCTTTTTCTGCTATTTCCCGATTCTTTGAGCTAATTTCAGCTCTTTCTGCTTCCTTCTGGTTATTTAATTTTAAGCTTGTTTCTGCCTTTTCAGCTACTTTTCAGTTTTGTTTGTTTGTTGCTAATTTCATTTTTTTAAACTAATTTCCAAATATTTATGCTAATTTCTGCTTATTTAAACATATGTCAGCAAATATTTGTTTATTTCTGCTAATTTAGGCTTGTTCTTAATTTCAGTTACATTTCATCATGTTTTTAAAGCTAATTTTCAGCTGTTTTTTTCAGCAATAAACATTCACACTGCATTTTCGCAGGCAATACAATTTCTCTAGTGGCATTAAATCTTGACAAGTAAACTAAAAATATACTTTTCCTGTTGTCGTTTAAATTGTAATCTTTTCTCAGGTCAACGATACAAATTGTAAGAACAGAAAGGCAATAGAGCCATACGTATGTCGCTCCAGAGCTGCAGCATGCACACCCCTGTATTAGGGCTTCATTAAGAGGCCCTACAAGATGGTCCATATCTGACCATTTCACATGCAAGTGTGCCAACAGATATAGAACTGAACAGAGAGCAGAATAATCCCTGACACTGTTGTTAGCTCATGAAGCTTTACCTCTGCAACACACTCACCCCTTTGAGCTTCTTGTACTAGATCCGATACAGCTGAAGCATAAAGAGACTTGAGAAGGCACTGTCACAGTAAACAAGTGAGGAGGCCTCGGCCCCAGATCAACAACCGAACTCAATAACAAGCAACAAGCATGCAGTGTGTCGAGGACCCATGTGGACATCGACTGAACACCGCACTTGTTTTTTTTTTTTCTTTTATCCTACAAGTTCTACCTTTGTTTTGGAGCCAATTCTGAAAAAAATATCAAAAGCAAGGGATATAATCAGGGAACAGCTGTCTGAAGAGGCGCACGTGTGTGTTTTCATGTTTGTGCGAGTCGATGAGGATCAAAGCGAATCAGAAAATCACAGAAGGGTACCAATTCCAACATCTAAAGCTCTTCTTTAATAGGACATGCATTAAAAAAAAACACTACCGCATCTTCTGCGCATGAAGGCACATACAAACACATACAGATCTAAAGTTTGAGTGTGAAGAGAAACACTGTCAGCATGTGGACATAAGAGCGGAACCATCTGTCTCCCTGTTACAAATAGTCTAAATGTGTGATAGATGCTGTGTGGTTAATGGACTTGCACAACGTGCTATTGTCTTCAAAAATAACAGAATGTGGTGAGGTGTGTGACACGCCACCAAACTGTCACACTCAGCATCTCTAACACCACTGATCAGCTTCTCAAACTGTGAAAGGGTCATTTGATGAAGCCGTGTTCAACCATAAGCCACAGAAAGTGTCACTCGTCTCTGGTGCACTGCAGTATTTATATTATCGTCTGATTTATTTCTATCAGAGCTACAAGCAGCACTGGTTGCTGGACTTAACAAAATGGAACAACTCACCACTAAAGCTTTTTTTCAAATCAAAGTTTGTACAAACCAGACAGCTTTACAGATTAACATTAACTATTAAGCGTGCCATGCTCAAAAAAGTCACAAACTCATTTATAAAAATTGTTTTCTAAACAACTCAAAATGTTGACAACGCAATAACTTGCCAGATTTGAGTAATTTTACCATATCAGCAAATGTTCTGAAAATATCTGGTTTTATAGCCAGATTTAAAAGTTGATTCAACACAGCTCTGTAAAATCTGTCAAAGTCAACGCCTCTTACATTTAATAACGTGTTTAATGTTGGTTGCCAAACGCTAACATTGGCTAGCTTGATCAGCATTTTTTTTCTGTCTAGTTTTAGGAAACGTGTTTCAACTTAAAATGACTAAAATGTGTAATGGGGAAAAAAAGAAGATTAGTCTGCATATGACATATAATATAAATTAGTGGTTATGTTATGTTGTTTAATTTGTCATATGCAGAGTAACAAGGTCAACAGTGCAATATGTTCAGGATGAGAAGAACCGATTTGACTCACTAAAAATAAACAATAAATACTAAAGCATGCAATAAGGGTACAAAATAAAGTACCAAAAGGTGAAAAATAAATATAATATTTACAAGGTCCAAAATAAATATAGTAAACGGCAACATGGTAGAATATAATGCAGTGTTTCCCCTACCATTTTACAAGCAGGCTGCGCAGCTCAGGACATGTCTCTGTATGTCCTGGTAGCAGCTGGTTCTGGCTGTCAGCAGCAAACTGGTTGATCAACTACGAGAAGGAGCTATTTATAAGACTGAGCTGAATACAGCTCCTCAGACTGAAGAAGTCTTTTGGATGAAAGACTACACGTTTCTACAGTTTTTTGTTTTGTTTTTTGAATGCCCAGAGGACCAGACAACTTTTTTAGATACGCTTAGAATAGTTTGCATTTAAAGCCAAAATTGTATTTTGTTTGAACAGTTTACAAATGTTAAAGTTATTGCAGCTTTTTTTTTTTTTTTTTTTGCTTTGCACCACAGTTCAGCTTATGAAGTTTGGCTTAATATTTAACTCATGACTACCATATATAGGATCATGAGGACCGCCAGTGGTACTTATACCACAACTA
The DNA here is from genome assembly GCA_031762355.1 of Hypsolebias martinsi. Taxonomy (NCBI): domain Eukaryota; kingdom Metazoa; phylum Chordata; class Actinopteri; order Cyprinodontiformes; family Rivulidae; genus Hypsolebias; species Hypsolebias martinsi. The sequence goes on from JARVGQ010000210.1 coordinate 25,571,689, forward strand.
GAGAACCATGGTTTTAAACTATAGTTAGCTATAGCTATACTTAAGAAGAATTCTTCAAAAACATTAATATTGAGAAACGTAATTGTCAGCACAAGTCGTACATAGAAGATTTTGAATTAGTTTTGCATCTTCTAATAAACAGTTTGGTTTGGAAAAAAGAACAGATTTGTTTTCATTGGAATAAATGTACTTCTGGTTGAGCCTTTCGCCTACACAGAATTTTATGGGAATAAAGCATTACTATAAGTTAAGTTAAATGGTAGATATGCTTTACAAAGACAATTAAGCACAAGTAAACAAGCTTTTTTTATGCTTACTGTAGCACACAAGCAAGTGTTTTTATAAAACGGTCAACTTGTTACCTGAGAGATTCAGCCATGCGCCGTAGATCTTCATTCTGCTGCTTAAGTCGCTCCAGCTTGGCCAGGATCTTGGAGAGTTCCCTGCTGGACCGCTCTGGGTGCTCACTGTCCCTCACCAAGTGACCACCGATGTAGAAGAGGAGTGTGCCCCAGGCTAACAACACCAGGGTAATCCAACGCCAGGAACCAGCCCAGGGCCGCATGCTTCAACCACACCCACCCAAAATGCCTCGTGGTGTGTTTGTCCACCCACCAATCCTCCGGCCTCGCCTGGATGCGCCCGCACGCACACTTTGTCCCCCGTCACCAAAAATGCCACAGCACTAACCTCGGCGCTGGCATCTTTGCAAGGATCATATATGACAGATGAGAGGGTACTGCGTGAGTCTGTGGCTCAGATGAATCTATGAGAAGGCAAGGAGTGCTTAGCTAGTGATCAGCCAGCATGTCTTGTGTGCTAAAGCATGGCTAGCAAACTCCAAAGAGTATTTTGATCGGTGTCTTTTCTCTCCGCCCAGCTTTGTGATGACCAGCTTCCCCAAGAGTTGCACGCTCTGTCCCTCCAGCCTCACAAATATTCTTCTACTCAAGTTGCATCCTGTAAAAACAAGACAAAAAAAAAAAACAAAAGAGATAGTTTACATAATGTTAGTTATTTATAAATGCAAACAAGCTCAGAACGAATTTGTTGATTTGCAAATACGTCTTGAATGTGTAGGTCAAACAGGGGCAAATAAAAGCATTATGGAATAAGCAAAGCAGACTAGCTAGAGGGAACAAGTCCACTGAAGAAGAAAAGAACGAAACAAGAGACAGACAGTGCCATTCAGAAACAAGTGCGCAGAACAGCCAAGAAGCTGCTGACTGATCTCGACAGAAACCTCTCTCAGCAGCCTCTGGGATTGATCAGCATGACACTGCAATTTGCATTTACACAGTGACGTGCAGTCCCTAAGCTGCGCTGTTGAGACGGGACACGGATGTTCCACTTGCAGCATCTTGCATGTTTGCACATTACAGTACACACTTGCACTCATGCACAAGGAAGTACCTCAAAAGTCAGTCAGCTCAACGCATATGAATACAAAAGCGACCGCATTAAAAAGAATCCATCTTTTATTTACCCCAAACAACATCTCTACCCCCAACCACGACCCACTTTCAACATGTTATCCATTTATCTTAAAGCACAACACGGTGAATTTAGTTGACACAATTCCACAAAACCAAGAAAAAAAAAATTACTTAAGCACTGTCCTCTTTATAAAATACAATCCCCCACAACCCCAGTATGTTTTGTGAAAGAAAACAACATTGTCAAGGTGATACAGTGAACTAACAGAGCAGAAGGAAATAAAAAAAATCCCCCTGATCATCAGTTCCCTTCATCCCCAAGCAGCAGAAAAGCTGTTGATGGATGCGTGCCGGGTTTAGGAAGCAACCTTTGCTGTCAACTCCCCAACAAAGCCCTGCCATGCAACCGAGACCAAAACTGTGATTGGATGGAGACTGGCAGATGTGTGTGAGTATGTGTATCATAACCACGGCATACTAGAATAATGCCAAGCATCTTTACATGAGTGGCACCAGTTGGGATGGGTATGACTGACGTGCTGCAGAGCCTCTTGTACGTCGCTCTTTGAGCTTTCAAAACAGAAAAATGCTGCTGCTGGGCTTCGCCAAAAGCAGAGAAATAGGGTAACAGTTGCTCACGTTTACCTTGGCAGTAGAGCTGATATGTAGGATATAAATGATGTCATGAAACTATAAAGTCTGCTTATGTGCCAGCGGTGCAAAACTGCCCAACATATAAGCAGCTGAGGTTAGTGAAACAATGAAAGCCTTTGTATTTTTATTAAATGATGTGGGAGCAGAAATGACTTTTTGTGCAGGTGTTGCTGTTGGGATTAACCTGGGCTGACACACCGGCGGCTCCTCTTTATGCATGCAGCTCAACAAAATGCTGAGCTGTGGTTTTATTATGGAAAATAAGATGTGCAAAGAGGACGGCACTCCGCTATAGTTAAAGCATGATTGGGACTTCACTAAAGCCGTTTTTCCAACTGTCCAGTTTCATTACGATTTGCTCTGCGCTAATTTGACTCTACTTAGGTCTACAGAACATGTTGATGGCTTATGATATACAGTAGTCCCTCGCTACTCCGTGGCTCGTTTTTCACGGACTCGCTCTATCGCGGTTTTTCAAAATAAGATTGGACATGACACACACTGATTGACTATCGGCATGGAATTTTTATTTAAAATAAATGGTTTAACATTATTTAGCATATGTGTGCAGCCCACAGCTACAGAAAAAGCTTCCTCCTGCAGCTGAAAAACTGATCTCCATTCTGCAGTGGAGGAGTGGGCGTGGCCAAGCGCGGCAGGTGGCAGAGTGCAGTGGAGGCAGAGAGCTGAAATCATGACATTCTGTGCTCTTTAAGAGAGTTTAGAAACGTAGCTTAGAATAATGCAAAGGTGTGGGAAGGGTTTAAAACGCCTTAATACATGTACTAAAATAAACTGCTTACTACTTGTACTGCTATTCCTACTTCATGGTTTTTCACTTATCGCGGGGGCTTCATGGTACGGATCCCCCACGATAAACGAGGGACTACTGTAACGTTCCACCTCAATTCATTCAACCTTTATTTAGGCAGGTTAATCCCATTGAGCCTCGAGGACTCATTTTCAAGAGAGACCTCAATGAAGGCAAGTCATAACAGAGATGACAGCAGTCAACCCAAGTCAAGATGGCTACCTAAGCTAATCAATCTTAGCCTACACAAAATAGCTACACATTCAAGGATTCAAGGTTCTTTATTTGTCATTCGCACCTCATGCGGTACATGTAGTGGAACTAAATTGTGTACACAGTGTCCCAGTTGCATTCAACAATAAAATGTAAAAGAAAACCTGTAATAAGATCAAAGATATGAACTAAGAAAAACATCAAGTAAATCTACACTAAGCACTAGTAACATAAAAACATTACATTGAACAGCTGCACGTAACATAAGTTAATTTTACAACTACTGAGATAAATATTGGTGCGGTTGTAACCAAGAGGCATTTACAACTTGAGCACAAGGCTATTTTTAAGGTTGGTCAAAATATTTTAACTCCATCACTTCTGAACTTAAGCTGATCTTTGTCCAAAATACTAGAATGAAAGACACTGAGCGATATGAAGGAATGTTCAGCCTTTTCCTCTACAGAGCCATGATACGAACTTTGTTGCAAACTGGTGCTTTAAAAACCAAAGAAAAAAAAAATATTTTTGATTGCTAAGCAAAAAACAAATGACAAGGTCAATGTTCTAAGATTTAACTTGTTTTAGCCCAAAGAGATGTGTAGCGTGTAGGCATGTGTATTGTATCCTATGAGCTTTTTATGTGTCAGTGATGTTGAATGCAGTCAACCTTGAATGATATAATTTTATTCATATTGAAAACTGACAGTGTAAGCAATAAAAACTGTGAATAGAGACTCTTCACTTAAATTTTTCCTGCTGGAAATCACAGCAGACGGATCTCACTTTTGGGCAAAATTGTTATGCAGCCTATTACCAAAAGCAGCAAACCCAATTCAACTCAATACGTCTGTGTGCAAAGCTGAGTGGGAAGATGTAGTCATTTAAATATGAGCACACTGTGTAGGGTTTAGATAAAAAGTGTGATACCAACCATCTTTAATAAAACACAGGAAGCACCCAATAATCATCATCATCTTTGGCTTTGATGAAGTGGCACAGGAGAGGCAAAACACATTAGAGTTTCGGATAGCAGTGCTTTATAATGAAAAGAATGAGGAAACATCTATTGAGTCCTGTGTCCACAGAGTGAGGTCTGGTTAAAGAGAAATGTTGCTCTGCTACGGTACTACAATTTGCTCTGCAGATGAAATCTGTCAGTGTCATATTCCATTAAAAATACAATTGAGAAAAAGCAGTGAAGACCTTAACATTTTCTAATAACCTCTCAAGTCTGCCCTTCAGTCCAACAAGTGGAAGGGGATACATAAATAATGAAAATTAGAGAAATGTCAGTTAAATAAATGAAAGAAAAATAAAACCTCCACTATGGCACAGTCATTGTTAAGTAGGACTGTGTCACACGTATATGCTAACAGTGGGGTTTTAAAAAAGGTTGGCTTAACATCTTTTCTTTTCATTCTTCTTTTGGCTATCAAGTCCCTCCTTCCTTGCTTTCAAAGAAAAATGAAATGCAAGATACAACTCCCATCGACCGGATAAGGTATCATTACAAATAAGCGGACATGGATGAATAATTGAACATGAGCCCGTTCATAAACACAACCTTTTCTCGACACCAACACCACCTTTGAATGCCAACCCTACTTAGTGACCGTGCATTTCAAGCGCCATTCTCCTGGAGTGCGCCGTTACATTGAAGGTTGCTGTGGTGTATGTGACCCTATGAGGTGGACTGTTGGCACTGTCAAAAAAATGTAGTTGAACCGCAGCAACATAAAGGAGCCTCAGGGATCAGCATGAACAATCCCTTTTCGTTTTTGTTGGAAAGTTTTATCTTTATTTTTTGTGTGACTAGGGCCACAGTAGGGGTCATCTATCAGCAGCCTCTGGTCTCCAGACTATAAGCACTGCATTGAGAATCACTACTGAATTATGCATGCAGCTCAGTTAAATATGGCTTCGATTGAACCAACATCACCACTCAACTTCGAAGACAATGGGAATGGATGCATCCATATACTATATCACATTATACTACCTATATATACTAAATATACTATATATTACATCTGTTCATGAATACATATCTATCTACTGTTGCTCCTGTTAGTGATGTTAGTGCACAGGATTATAATTAAGTGTTGCTAGGGGCAACCCTTAGGGAATATGTAGCAAGATGTGATGCATCTCATGGCAGGGTAATGATCGTGCTTTGGAAAAAGGAACTGACTGAGGAACAGGCAGGAGAAAAAAAGTGATGGGTTGAAAAAAATAAAGTGGAAAAGCTGTTTACACTCATGTAAACGATGCTGAAATATCCATGTGATAGATAAAAAAACAAAATGTGACCTGTGATCGAAAGGCAGATGTGTTTTTTCTCGATACCATCTGAGTATTTTAAAGAATTTAGAAATTCTCGATCACATCATATCTGCAGTTTGAGACATTTGACTGTTCCTATCAGTTTATGAGTACAATGCACGAGGTAGGGTGGGGTGGAGGATTTGTTTGAACAACAGATATACAGAATAAAAAGCATCAGTGCCAACTCGGTTGCCACTTTTTAAGTGTAATTTAACGAAAAAGGTTCTTTGCTGAGTATGCTGTTTTTGAGAATCAGAATCTTTATAGCGTCCTATAACTTGCTGCTGAACAGCTTTTTTGGTATTTCCCCAGCTGGCATGGAGCTTCAGTCCAGGAACTATCTATTTTTCCTTAAGCTTTTATACTTATTGCACAGCCACAATAGTTCCAGACACACACAGGTGCCACTTTATCAGCAGAATTCAATACTGTGTTGAACTTAAACAAGTTAAAGAATCAGTGCAGAGGGAAACAGAGAGCAGAGTGCAAAAGCTAAAGAGAAAAATAAGTTCAGTGATTTTTGTTTTTCTCCTGATTGCTTCCACTTGCAGCTAAGCTATGACAGTTTAAGTCCGAATGTGACTCTGAGTGTATTTCCATCATTGTGTAAGTCAGTAAATGCGTGACTCACTAAGCAGCAGGATGCTACCACTCCTAGCACTCCATTTCGACACTCATGTGGCTGGATGCCAAGATGAGGAGACACCCTAAGCTTTTTGGGGTGCCCCTGGTGTTTTGTATGCAAGGGGGTGTGTGAGGCACACTGCTTAATACAGCTGACTGCATCCACAGACACATACAGGCGCACACACTCACAGTGGTAAATATTTCATGAGCGGCTGTTTATTTTATTTTTCTAAGCCGAATGTGCAGTAGTCCATTAACTTAAGCTAAAAGCCAGATAGAAAGTAGGGCATCGGGACAAGCGTGGTGGAAGAGAAGAAAATAGATTGATAGAAAGCTGTGAGACTAAAGGGCATGACAGCCAAATAAATGCAATGAATTTTAATTTACACATATATAGAGAGACCCATAGCCAATATGATTTACACTGTGGTCACGTCCTTGGAGGAAGTTTACTGTACAGCAAATGTCTGTAATTACTAACAAATTACAAGCGTGTTCCCAGGCTAACTGTATTTTATATCTTTATATATGACTGGTTTATGCAATATCATTTCAAATCATTTGTCTTGTTTAAGAAAATTCTTTGACACATATTAAACACAACGGGAGCCTTAGGAGAGTCCCACCGCACCAAATTACCCCAATGTTTGTAAGTAGATTTTGCACTTAATTAAAAATGTCATGGGTCTTAAACCGTTAAGTCATTCCGACAAATTAAAATGTAGTTTATAGAGTTCAATTTATGTTTTTATGTTGTTTATAATGCATTCATTCTGAGCATTTTCCTAAATTTGTCCATTTTGTTATACAGTATACCATAGACCTCGCTTATATGGACTGCTAAAAGGAAGAGCAAGCAGCCTTTTCAGGTTGAACATCAATGAATAATCAACTCTTAAATTTGTTCAGTCATTGGAATATTTTTTGTTGTTAATTTTTTCATCAAATGGGGAAAAAAGAATATCCTACACTATTTATTTACATATAATTATTATTACTTACATCCCTTAAGTTCTCTTCATAACCGGCAAGATACTAGCCACATTGGCTTTATCTAGACAGGAACACTGTCTTTTCAAAAGTATATTTTTCCTTGTAAGCATGGCACCATACCTAGAAATGCTTTTATCAACAAGAAAACACAGGAACTTACATAAACACTGTAGTATCTAGGTCAGGCCTGTATGTAGGACTGTAACAATGCCATCAAAATCTTGCTGGACACATAAAAGATGACAGCAGACACTCCAAGCAATAAACACAGAATATTATTCTTCAGCAAACAATTGAAAAACAACAGAAGATGCTTCAAAGAGGAAGCAAGTAGTCGACAGACAGATGGCTGTATTGGTCATTAATATGGTGAAAGACTAAAAAACTTATTTTGCCTGCAACACTTGCTATGTGAAGCCTATGTAATGGTCAAATATTTGTCTATAGTTATTTAACAGTTCTTTAAAACTTTAAATTTTCTTTTCTTTTTCTTTTTTGTTTAATGCTTAGATGAATAAGATACTTATTAACATTAACATAAACATATTATGTAATTTTTTTCTTCTTTTTCTTCTTTCGGCTGCTCCGTTCTTCAGGGTTCACCATAGACAACTGTCTCATGAAGACTTGGAAATTGTTTTTACGCTGGATGCCCTTCCTGACAGAACCACTGACCACTGAGCTACCACAGCCCTCTGTGTGGAGAAGAGAGCTGCTATCTAGGGTGCCCGGGGGAGTAGATGGGGAGTGGGGGGTTAATAGTCTTGCTCGAGGGCCCAGAGTGGAGCAAATGAGGGTGGAGACTGGTGTAGGTGCTTCACCAATCCCACCCAATTTTTTTTAATGTTACTGGTACTGGGAGTTGAACCAGCAATCTTCCGATCATAGGCCCACCTTCTCTAACATCTGTGCCACCACTCCCTATATATATCAGGTCTGTCACAATAACAAATTCTGCTGGGCGATTGTCTCAAAAATTATTTCGATACACTATAATCTTGTTTGAAATTTGACAATAATTAGTAATTATAGTCAAATTTAAGAAGAAATGTTGGTTAATATTTGTATGTAGTACCTTTTTGACCACTGGATGGCAGTATAAGACTGTTTGAACTGAAGGATGGATAGCGAGGGAGCAAGAAGCGTGTCTCTAAAAAAATGAGAGGGAGGCCCCTTGATGTGACATGGATTTTTTTCATTCAACCTTTATTTAGGCAGATTTAGGATGTCTCTTGTTCCTGTTTTTCGGTTCTCAAAATGGCGGACGCTCGGTGTGGTTTGAGCTCTTTAGCATAGCATTTGCCACACAAAGTTTTGGATAAATAAAATCAGTAAATAAGTTCTCAGCTTCTTTTTGCAGAGAAAAACAACTTTTTGAACGAAGGCACAGGTTTCAACCATGAATTTTGTTGCTTTGACAAGACTGAGGTTTTTTTCTGAGGTCGGCATGTTAGTTTTGCTGCTTGTAACGACCCAGAAATGTGATTTTGAATGGTTAAAACAGATTTTAAAGAGAAAAGAGAAAGGGAGGGGTCAGTGGAGAGCACCTGAGTTGAGCCTGGTCATCCAGTGTCTTCAGTAGAAAGAGAGAGACACGAAGAAACAATAAAGGTGACATGTGAAAATGAGGTTGATAATTTTCATACATTTGATTTACTGTTTATTGCAACAGGCCTATACTGTATGTATGTATGTATGTATATATATATATATATATATATATATATATATATATATACATACACATACATATATATATATACACAAAAATACATA
>JARVGQ010000210.1:25698466-25709515 GCA_031762355.1 Hypsolebias martinsi
TCTCATTGGTCCATAGTAAAAACTGATGTCTGAGCTGATGTTTTGTTTTGTTGGTCCGGTGTTTTGTGCGCTGCATATATTTTATTGTGCGCTGAGAATGTACGAGCGGTGCGCGATTGCGCATGCGTGCAGTTTAGAGGGAACATTGCCTGTGTCTGATCCTAATCACATGCCTTTCATTTCACCTTGTTAGTGACAGTATATAGTCAGCCCCTTTGTGTCTTTCAGTGTCTCTGGATTGTCCTTGCCCTTAGGCTTCATGCTCTGTACCCCTGTGTGCTCTCCTTTAAAGTAAGGCTGCTGCCCCGACAGCTCTTTGTTTTGTTTATTCATATGAAACGTCTTTACTTATTTTACTGCACGTGGGTTCCAACACTCAGACACAGATCATGATAAATTAGTGTCAAATTTAAGAAGAAATGTTGGTTACTTTTATTGTGAGTGTAGTACCTTTTTTGACCACTGAATGGCAGTATAAGACTGAACTGAAGGATGGATAGTGAGGGAACGAGCAGCACGTCTCTTTAAGAAAAATGGGAGGGAGGCCCCTTGACGTGACATGGGCTGTCTTTCCTTCCTTTTTTTCCAGTTCTCAAAATGGTGGACACTCAGTGTGGTTTGAGCACTTTAGCATAGCATTTGTCACACAAAGCTTTTAATAATAATAATAATAATAATAAAATAACAGTAAACAATTTCTCTGCTTCTTTTTGCAAAGAAAAACCTTTTTACATGAAGGCACAGGTTTCAACCACGAATTTTGGAGTTTCGACAAGACAAAGGTTTTTATTTTTTATTTTTTTCCACAGAGATCGGCCTGTTAGCTTAGCGCGTAGCTTAGCTTCTCAGCTTAGCTGCTTTTAACGATCAAAAACGCAATTTTGGTTGATTAAAATGGATTTTAAAGAGAAAGGAGAAAGGGAGAGTCAGTGAAGAGCACCGGAGTTGAGCTTTTTGTCATCCAGTGTCTTCAGTAGAAAGAGAGAGACAAAGAAACAAAGCCGATAAATGAAAACAAGGTAGATAATTTTCATTTATCATACGATTCATTGATTTATTGTTTATTGCAACAGGCCTAGAAGTACGTTGAGGTCTCCACCACTGGCTTTGATTGAATAAAATACCTCAAATCAGACAATTGTTCTCACTAGAATAACGGCATTGCACGTTTTTGTGAGTTTGGTAATCACCAAGGACATTTTCTATAACAGAACATTTCTTCAAGTCTCAGTTATTTATTTTTCTACTTATCAGTACAGTGCTTAGTTTGAATGAGTGTGAAAAGATCATCTGTAATAGAAACTTTTGTTGAATTTAATTAAAAAAATGCTGCTGAGATCAATAAAATATCTTGCAGTATTTCTATCCCTGCTTTTATGGTTCATTCTTTTGTGTTCATTTAGCGTTAGTGCTTCAGGGGTCAATCCTCGCAGGTCCCCGCAGATATCTGGTGCTGCTTGCTGCTGCCGCCAGCCGGCCTTTGTACCTGTTAGCATCGCAAAGTACGTAATCGCTTCCCGATTCTGTTGACATCAGAGTAAAGGTGGAATTTCTGGAAGTCATCTTGGCTTTGGCAAGCAGAGAATGAAAGGACTGAACAACAGAAGATGCATTTTGATTTGTTTCAGCAGTTATCTGGCAGTAACATGTTCTGCGGCAGCTGAGAGAGGAAAGAAAAATAAAAAGGTAAGATGTGACTTTTTGTACTGATTGTACTTTCCTCTCTTCTTTTCTACGACTCATCTTATCAGTGAGGCCACATCCTCAGGGAGAATCGGTCTCTGAGTTCATCTCTGGATACTGACCATCATCTTTATTGCTTTTCTTCAGTTCTGAGCTCTAACACACTTCAGCACCTGTGCAAAAGTCTCTTTTGTTCTTATATTTTCATGTAAGCGTCAAACTTGCAGTACTTTGCTGCCAGAATTTCCTGTAGCTTTAATACCAGATCTTGCAGACAAATGGAAATGCTAGCCAGACGTCTAATTCTGCTACAATGCATTATCAGTGGACGTAATACCAGTAGGATAAAAAAAAAAAAAACGTCCCTGAACACAATTAAAAAACAATCTTATAAGGCTCAATGGAGTCTTAATGACAGCACTTATACCAATTACGGCATGCAGAGAGTCTGTGAGAACAATAGCAGCGTCTGCGCAGTCCTCCTACCCAGAATCGGTACTTTGTTGCCCTTATTCCACTCAAGTCAGTGATATTCATGAGGGCTGCTCTAATTGCAGGCCCATTATAAGATTCTCATGAGTGTGAAGAAAAGCCAATAATCTTGATTCATTTCATAAAAGTCTGCACTTTCATGAAGTATTGTTCACTCCTTAATCGATCTTTTTTGTTTCAGCGCCTAGCAACCACATCTCGCTTCCTTACCCTTGCCCTTTTTACTCCTTTAATCGTCTCTCTTTGCTGCTTGTTCTTTTTTTTTTTTTTTTTTTTGCCAGCATACCCAATCTCACCACAAATTGGATAGCAGGCAATTAAATGAGTTGTCGGAGGACTCGCTGACAGCAATTACAAGGTGTGTAGGAATTCATGTGGAGACAGAATGCCCCGTACTTTTGAATTCTAGACAGATGTCTCGTTTTCTCTCATCCAAGTTTAGATGGGAGGTGGGGGGGTGTCAAAAAGGTTTTAAGTTAAAGAAGCTAACGCGATAAAGCAGGAGAAGAATGGAGAAAACGGAAGACAGGTTGTGCTTGAAGGACGAAAAAAGATGAAGGGGAACGAGGGAGAGGGAAGCTATCAAATCCCGTTATGGATGTGACTTCAGGGCAAACTGCACGAGAAAACAGCTTTTTAAATGGGAGCTCTCCGAAGTTTTGCTTGTTTGGGAGCAGTTAGAAGGTCTCTGTGGAGATGTGGGACTCCCACACGTTACACACTGCTGATGGATTTTTAAAAAGTACATTTTAAGATGCATTTATTCGCAGTGAGTAATCAGATTAATTTATTTGGAACAAAAATGGATTTTGTGGTTTAAGTGATTTGCTTGATAACAAATGTGTTTTATGGGTACATTAAACCAGCCGAAAAGTGCTTCACTGTTTTCCTTTTCAGGGCTCCAGACTGCAAACATTTAATTGCAGCATGTGACCACAGGTGAAACCTAACTGGAGATTTATTTATTTATTTTAATGAAACTACTCCAGCTTCATACCATGAAAGTACAGACATGCTGAAGTGAATCATTTGCTTGTGTGACTTCAGTTAGCAGTTTACTACTGTTCTCAATTTCCATGAAATATTGGTGCTACCCCTGGTATGACCAAATCCAAGTAGCTGATGAGGAGAAAATGTGGAATCAACTGGGGATTTCAAATTAAAAGAAGACGAGATATCGACTACCGTTATTTTTCGCCATATAAGTTGCATCTTTTTGCATAAAATTGCAAGTCCTGCGACGTATGCACCGAAGCGACTAATATACGTTTTATTCCATACTTAAAACCAAATTTTTGGCTGAGATGTGACAATTTTATTTATTCAGACATGGAAAATATTGAGCACTACCATTTTCTCAACTAATATGGTAAGCCAAGTGTCTCATTAATAGGTAAAAGTGGCTATTATTGAGACATTTGGCTTGCCATACCAAGCCATCTTCGTCTCACTCTGGAACTCCTGGAGCAAACATCAAATCAGCTGCATTTTGCCGTGCCGTACAGGCAAAATGCAGCTGATTTGACCATGAAAGTGAATTTTTTTAAGGATAATTTAAACTGAGACACACCTTTGTTATAATTTTGAGTAAACAAATACATTGTTTTTCAGTGTTAATCTTGATTATCGGAATATCGCCGGTTCAAGTCCCAGTACCGACAACAACAAAAATGCGTGTGGGATAGGTGAAACACCCACACCTGCCCCCACCCTCATTTGCCCCACTCTGGGCCATTGAGCAAAGCCCTTAACCCCCACATCTGCTCCCCATGCACCCTAGATAGCAGCTCTCTGCTCCACACAGAGGCATGTGGTAGCTTGTTGGTCTGTGGTTGTGTCAGGAAGGGCATCCAGCATAAAAAATTATTACTAAGTCTTCGTGCAACTTAGTTTGCTGCAGCAACCCCTAACACAGGGAGCGGTCGGAAAAAGTAGAAGCATTAATCTTGTTAAATTCTTGTTAAAGTCCTCCCGTGCACGCTTCTGCGGCCACCATTTAGCAGCCAATCACTTTTTGGCACAACACCGGCCCACGTTTACGAGTGGTCAGCGGTGACACGTAACAAATGTGATGCATCAGCGGTGACGCATAATAGATGCAACTTATTTATGTATTTTTTCCACTTTATTAGACATATTTGAACTGATGTGACTTATATGGCAGCAAGTACGGTGTATACATAAACCAAAGATGTGGGTAAATTATTGTTAAAATATCTACTAAAACAGGAATTTTCAGCCTCTTCTCTGTATGTGGAAGAACTAGTTTGCTCACATATTCAAGATTTTATTTTTTTCTTTAAATGAAAAACTTATGAAGCTCGTCAGCCAGTAGCATTTTAAAAACAAAAAGCATCAATCTGCAGAAGACTGAACTGAAAATAAAATTTACATTGCAGCGTCCAACAATGTGGCAAGTTGAAGAAGAAAGGAGAATCTGCTGTTTGACATATTTATGTGCTAAATTAGTTTATTAGTTATAGAGGAATTTAATTTATTGTCTAACTTGCAACCTGAAACACCGTTATTCATCTTTAAAGAACAACTGATAAATATTTTAGTTAAAATCAGGCAGTTTAGCTTACAGAATATTACACAACTCAATATCAATAAACTGATTTTTTTTTTGTACAGTACTTGTATATTGAATTTGCTGATTAAAATCACTTTTATTTAATGTTTAATAAGAAAAAAATACATCAATTAGCTGCTCCTGCATATAAAGCGTAAAGTGTGAGAAAAAAAGTAGCGGCTTGTACACCGGCAATTACGGTACATTTAAATTCCTTTGTGCTTTTGCCATTCGTATAGTGGTGAAGGTCTTCCATCATGGCAACATGAGTTATTAGGCTGACATCAGTAAAGGCACACTTTGGGTCATGGGCGGCTGTGGCTGAGTGGTTAGAGCAGTCGGCCTCCATCGCAAGGGTTAGGTGTTCGATTCCACCAGCAGTCACATGCCAAAGTGTCCCTGGCCAAGACAGATACTGTATAATAGAGTGCTGTATGAATGGGTAAATGAGGGCACAGATTGTGTTGTAAAGAGTTTTGAGTGTCTGGATAACATAGAAAAGTGCTTTATAAATACAGTCCATTTACCATTTAAGATGAAATATCATTTTACTCCTAAATTATTTACAAATATTTTAGTCAAGATGAAAACATCATGCCGGCATTATGGTTACAGCTTTCTTAGAAGTGCTTCTAACTTTTGTGCTTGTGAATTTGGATGAATAAAGGAGCATTGGTGTTCACTAAAAATTAAAATATGTTCCCGTATTTTTTTTTTTTTTTTTTTTAATGGAAAATGAAAAAGACGTGCCCATGTTTGTTCTACATTTTATTCTGTGATTATTTTAAACAAATGGCCAAACTGAACCCATCTCTACACTTCTTTCTCCTGCACGTCTTGCACAAAATGTGATATTCACAACACATGTAAACTTTATTAACCAACAAGGATGAAACACTTAAACTCAGGAAACTAGGACTTTAAAAGATTCACAGATCCCAGACAATCTATTTGTCCCCAAATTCTCTTAAACTCATAACTAAAATCAACAAGATTTAGTGCAGACTGTGTTGCGTTAATTTTAAAGAGGCGAGTGTCGTAGTTCAACTAGAGATGTAGCGAAAGGCTAAAAGAAAAAAAAAAAAACAGGCATTCTAGGAACGAGTTGCAGCATGTGCAAGCGAACGCAGTCAAATGATGGATTGTTTTGTAATTTGAGCATTGTGTTTCATAATCCACCTAAAATTTACATCATTTACTTCAAATTCATCCAAAAATAAACAGTCAGGGTATGCAACATGCTGTTAAGGCTGATTTTAGTCTAAATGACTGAAAAGTAAGACCATTTAATGTTTGAAAAATTCTGACACGTTCATGCTGTGAAAGCTTTGCAAGTTGCAACACACACACACACACATATGTAGGCTATACACACGCACACACATACACACACAAGAGCATCAGGAAGCACTCTCATCTGTTCATTTTAGCTTCATCATTATCCTCTCCACAAAGGCTTTATCAGGCTGAAGTGCACCCGTCCCCCCTCCTCCATCTGAAATGATTCAGAATATAAAGCATATCAAAGGATTAAAGGAGATAATTAATATTTGTTTTCTGTCCATTTGGAGCGTCGTCAAAGACGGGCTAATGCTCTCTTTACCATGTAAACCATGCGGCGTTTTATTTCTGTAACAGCAGACTTTGTGGTTCATTAGCAGTCCCCTTGCAGACACTGTCCACACCTGATAAACTCAAGGCCATCTTCTGGCCAAGCGTATTACATCACAGCGTTCATCTTTTTGCCTAACAAAGTGCACGCATGAACGTGCATGCTCGTGCAGGCAGAGTTGAGAAAGCTGCGTCGAACGGACACAGAGCAGATACCCAGCACGAATACAGAAGCATTGCTTTTACGCCCACACAGCTTCTTTTACATATGCTGTTAAATAAAACATAGTTTAGGGACGTGAAGAGGAACGGTGCAACGCCGCGACCTCATCACCATTAGTGCACACATAAATTAAGTTTTAAACACCCTTATTGTTCTCTGCGCTTCACACACTAAAACAAATTAAAACCCTGGGCAGAGAACGGTGGTGGAAACATAATGTGGCCTCGTAAACAGTGGCAGAGGTAAGCTTTTAATCACATCTGCACACAGCTGCTCACAACTTTCACTCTGAAAGTCGCTGACTGCTTGATGCACAGCTTAGGGTTTCCTCGAAGTGCATGTTTTTAGACACGTTTAAAATTCCCTGTGGTTTAGTGGAACATGATGGTTTTTAATAATTATGATTTGGACAGTTTTTTTTTTTTCTTTATCAGTTTTACAGACGCAATAAAAGTAAACAGATGAAGCTCATGAAACAGGAGGTTTAAAATACTGTATGACAATGAACAGGTGATCCTTGCATTAAAATTTAACATTTTATACAACCATCTACAGTAACTATAACTCCAGAGGCTTGATATGTTTGTCATGCTCTAAGATCAGAAGATATATCAAAGTCGCGCCTTTTTGCATAAATTTGCAAGTCCTATAATTTATGCACCAAAGCGACTAAAATACGTTTTTTTCTGCATATTTATAAACCAGTTTTTGGCTGAAATCTGACAATTACATTCATTCTGATATACTAAACTACTATTTTCAGCCGCTATAGGGCCCTCGAGCAATATGGCAAGCCAAGTGCCCCATTAATAAGTAAAAGTGACTATTAATGAGACACTTGACTTGCATACCAAGCCACCTTTGTCTCGCTCCAGACCTTCTGGAGCAAACGTCAAATCAGCTGCATTTCACTGCACCGCCCAGGTGAAATGCAGCTGATTTGACAGTTAAAGTGCATTTATTATGGAAAAGTAAAAATAAAATAAAATAAAATAAAGGTTTTAAGTGTTAATCTTGTTAAATTCCAGTTAAAGTCCTGCTGTGCATGCTCCCACGACCGCCATTTGGCAGCCAATCGATTTTTGGCACAACACCGGCCCACGTTTCCGGGTGATCAGTGGTGAGGTGACGCATAATAGATGCAACTTATATGTCGAAGTGACTTATTTATGTTTTTTTCCACTTTATTAGACATATTTGTACTGATGTGACTTATACGGCGGTGCGACATGTACGGCAGCAAGTATGGTTCATAACCAAAAATGTAACAAATCGTACTATACGTATAGAAGTTATAAATGTGTGCACTCATGTAATCTGTAATTTAAAATTGTGATCTCAAAACATAAAATTATTTTTTATTCCTGCCTGCTGCTGAATGTGGAAGTAGAGACAATGTTCTCACGTGTCCATGTTCATTTGTCTATACTGTTAGCAAAATTGCTTTATCCCTTATTTTACTTAAACTTTCAAAAAGTACTGTAACCATTGAAATTATATCTTCAAATGCTTTAACATTTGGAGTCAACCTGATTTAAGATGGCTGCACAACCAAACTCTCTTATCGGTCAAAAATGTCTAACAGTTAATTTTAAACAAATAAAAGCTTAACTGAGCATCGTCCAACACATACCGTACTTTAAGTGTAACATAATGCACAGTCCAGCTTTAACAGTTTTAGTCAATCATGTTTGTCTGTTAGCAAAATAGCTCATGAACCACAGGACAGATCACTGGATGGACATTTACAACTGATAAGCTTTAGGAGAACTCAACTTAAGATGGCCCCTATAGCTAACTGAAACTACTGTATTGGAAACAAAAAATGCTTTTATCGCTGACAGTTTTACAGTCTTTGAGCTAAAATTCGATGTGGTAGTAGTTGAGAGTCTTTCACTTCACAAACTTTCAAAGCGATAGCCTTACTAGATCACAAGAGCTTGCTCTTAACAGATTTTCATGGCTGGATCAACAACAGCTACAACTTCATTTTTCAACATACGGTAAGATGATCTCTGTCAAACTTTGGCATGAACAGGATGGGCGATGGTTTCCATTAATTACATGAGCATACAGTTTAAAATGCAGACGTTTAAAATACAGTTGATCTTTTAAAAGAAAGCCATGAAACAATATCAAATCATCCAAAACAGAAGTTTTTTTTTTCCTAATCTCCCAAATCTATCATGGTGGCAGGAGGTTTTAGACCCAAACTGCAGACAAACTCGAGGAACTAAAAAAAAAGCATTAAATTTATTTTAGACATTCAAACAAAAGCTATGTTGGGGCAGCAAAAAATATAACCAAAGAGGTACACTGAGGTTTTTTTTTTTTTTCCCCACAGAGAAACTCAAGGAGACCAGATTGTGGCATTAAAGCAACAATGCTCTACTGATGTTAACATTGATAAAGACGATAAATAGAATGGGACTGATGAGGGAAATGGTTACAGCTGTGACAGGGGAAATGGTGAAGATGGGCGTGGCAGACTGACTGGAGGAAAAGATAACAGGCTGAGAGAGGCTCAAAGGAACAAAAGTAAAAAAAACAACACACACAATAAAAAAAAATTAAACCCAAAGATCACAAAACATGAAAGAAATCCGATCCTAACATGCAAAGAACTACAAAAATAAACCTCACAGGGTCATGGGGGGTCACTGATGCTCATATCCAGTAGTCACTGAGCGAGAGGTGGTGTCAATGTGCATGGTGTTTGCATCATATCTGACCCTGGACAGGTCTCCAGTCCATCAAAGACACATAGAGACAAACAAGACAAACAAGCATGCACTCTCTCACTCACACTTAGAGACAATTTAGAGTTACCAGTCAGCCTAACATGCATGTTTTTGGCCTGTGGGAGGAAACTGGAGTACCCGGAGAAAATCCACGCAAACTCCACCAAGAAAGGCCCATGGCTGGGATTTGAGCTGGCAACCTTATCGCTGTGAGGTGGCAGCTCTACCAACCGTGCCACTCTTCCACCATGACAAAATCATTTTGTAGATTTTTAGTTTTTGCTTTTATCTTTGAATGCGAGCAGTAGATACGTGTTTATAAAGTGATCAAAAGGATTGTTGCTTCTCTAAGAGCCTGTTTCATTTAATGCACAGATGATGACTAATTCAAAAATATTCTTACACAATGTTTAGACTGGATGATTCCATAAACAAAACTGCATTTAAATTTGGTAAAATATTGACTCTTGCTTTCTAAAATGCAACAATAAATGAAATATATATTACACATAATGAAACTTGGAAACTTTGTTATTTTTTGGTAAAAAAAAAAAAGCCTGCAATGTCTTTTCATAAAATAAACAATCGCCCCCAAAAGGCAAAGACAGTAAATAGTAACATTTTCAGTGAAATGAATCAAATTCCAAACTATAACACCACCTCTGCAGTCACACTCAAGGACTCTCTTGAACATTTTTTCCCTTTTGAAACCCAGCAGCCTGTTTTCAACCCACTAGAGTCCAAACATGAAATGATGCCAAATTGGTCCCAATTTGGAGTGTGTTTCAACACGACTCACCTGACAGCAGAAACATGTTCGTGTTTGTTTCTGGGTGCTGAATGACACACACACAGCTGTGGTGATGGATATACTGAGCTGCAGCTAATGTGAGCTGACAGTGACCTTAACCAGGAAGTTCTGCTCGGGGCTGTGTCGCAGACAGAGAGAAGGAGGGGGGGGGGACAGAAGGTCATAATGGAAAAGAGATGAAAAGAAAGACTGGAGGGAAAGATGGGCAAAATGAAAGGGACTGAAAGATCAAGAAAACTCCAAAGAGGCAACAAGGGATGAAGGGATAGAAAAGTCATAAAACAGGATAAGATTGTAATAAACTCAACAGCCTCAAGCATTTAGCAGCATTTGCCCATATATAGTTATCGTGTTTTTCGGTTTATAAGTCGCAGGTTTTTTGCATAATTTGCATGTCCTGCGACTTATACGCCGAAGCAACGTACTTATGGAGTTTTTCCCATATTTATAAACCAATTTTTGGCTGAGATATGACAGTTTTCATTCATTCTGACTAAAAATATTGACCCCTATCAATTTCAGCTAATAGATGGCACGCGAGTAGTATGGCATGCCGTTGTATCATAGAATAGGTCATAGTGGCTATTAATGACACAATCGGTTTGCCATAGCTGCCACCGTCGTCTGCCTGGAGCAACCGACTCACTTTCATTTTGCTGTACTCCCTGATGAAATGCAGATGATGTGACTTTTATTAAGCAAAAGATCAACTGAGACGCACTTTTACTATAAAGTCGAGCAAACAAATAATTGTTTTTAGGTGTTTTTCTTGTTAAATTTCGAAGAAATGGACAGAGTCGTCCCTCTACGCGAGACTGTTCAGTGATTTGTAGACATACAGGAGAATTTTGAACTGGATTTGAAGATGAACTGGTAGCCAGTGCAGGGAGGCCAAGACTGGTGTAATGTGCTCTCT
>JARVGQ010000210.1:25772691-25787975 GCA_031762355.1 Hypsolebias martinsi
ACACCACAAAAAAAAAAAAAAAAAAAAAAAAAATCTTCAGAACATTTCATCAGTCATTCAGCTCTCAACATTCACACAGAAAAGCAAAATCTGCAGAACTGTGATGTTGTAATAACAGTAGAGGTTTGAAAATATGACTTTTTATTCCCAACCAATGTTGTAATAGTTCCATGTGTACTGCATTTCTGTGTGTATTTGTATTTTTTCTGAACATTTTTTTAATGAGAACACATTCTTAAAACATTTTAGTTACTAATAAAGATGCAGAATAACATTGCATCTCCAACTGCCAAGCAGACAATCAAGTCTAGTAGCTTCACTAGCCAGTAAAGTGACCGATCAGAGGTAAATGTAAATAACTATAAACAAAGGACACTGACTTCCTGATCTTGAGAAACCTAGAAGGATGAACTCTACCCACTTATTTGAGGGATTTAGTATAAATTATTAGACAAAAACTTGTAAAAATAGATCAATAAATTAAATCCAAAACCATAACAATAAATTAGGCACGCTCATCTTTAACACTACCACTATCAGAGGTGCTCATCAGAAAAAAAGCATCCAATTCAACAGCAATCTAATAACATTCAGCAGCATCCTAATATAGTGTATGTGTAGACATGGGATTTTTGACACTCTGCAGGGTCATATCTTGATTTTCCTTTCAAAGAACTGTTCAAAAAAAAAACGGCTTTTGAATAGATAATCCTGAGATAATGACATATTGCAGATGCACATTGCTTTGTACACATGTAGGATGTTATGTACAACACACGTTATGTTCAGCCATACTGCTTTGGTAACTCCTCCCCTTTGTATGTTCTTCACCATTACATTAAAATAGCAAAATAGGAGCATATGTGTCTACATCTGTTACATCCAAGGACATTAAGAAAAGAACAGCTTGCAACTGTCTGCAACTCAGTTCCTAATATTCCTTTATAAAAGAGCCTGTTAAAAGATTTGGATCCAACATCACATCTTGACATATCTAATATTTCTCTGATTCCTTTGCCCTTTATGAGACATGTCCAATTCTCCTATCGTTAAAATGTGAGCAGAGACATACAGCCATTAACTACATCTCAAATAAGACACATATTTGGCTATCTGCAAAAACAAACAGGTAATAAATGATTGTAGGCTTACTGATAGCAGCTGAGTCCGACAGCCAGCAGCTAATAAATTACTCATTCTTTACATCAGCTCATTAATCACGCTTCCACACTGTGTTCCCTCTTGTCAGCAACTTAATTATATCCAAAATATTAGAGTCATGAATTCATCCCATAACTATTAGCAAGCATGTGTCTGTGACTTTGAGTGAAATGCACTCATTTCTCAAAGAACTGTTACCAAATGAAAACTGACGGCAAAAGCACATTTTAAAAATAAATTGGCAACAACCTTTGCTATTCTGTAGAAAAAGGAAAAGCTGTTTCATTAAATACTGTAAACTGCTAAGAGAATAAGAATAGTATGACTGAAAATGATAAAGGTTTTTAAATAATGATGTTTTAAAACAGATACCTTGAAGCCAATGATTGCCTTTTGCAAAATTAAAACCATCTTTCATTGATAGATTGATTAAATCCACATTGGTGTTTAATGCTTTAAAAAACTGTTGGAGTCATGACTTTAAAAAAATTCTCTAAGGGTTAGAGATGAATCTTGAAGTGTAACAATTTGTGAATGGGCTTTTCTTTATATTCAGAGAAAAATCAGCCTATAATACATTTTTGATATATTACCGTATTTTCCGCCATAAACTTGCACCAATTTTTAAATTACACTTTCGTATGAATATACAGAAACCAATCATTTTTGGAAACCGCATGAGGTGATTAGCTAAACCAAAGTAATTTGTAATATATTCCAACTAATTCACAACAGTTGCCTTTTTTGCAGCTGACTGATGTTTTAACCTTATCAAGGACCAATCTTAGACATTTTTCCATGAAGCCAAAGCAGGAAATTGAATCTGTTTGTAACAAAGGTTATGGCTGCGTCTTTCAGCAAGGTCATTTTAAATAAGTTGGGAAGACTTCAAGGATAAAAAGCTCTAAGAAAACCATCGCTTCAGACAGCTGCTTCTGATGATGCAGCTCTGCCCTTTTCAGCTCTTTCAGCTGCTGGTATGTCTTATTTTTGTGCAGGCCTTCTTTCCACTGCTGTACTAAATAAAATGTTATCTCTTTTATTGTATTCTGAAATTCTTACAAAATCTATACTGATTAGCGTTTTATAAAGCCAGAGGCTAACCGCAGAATACCTGTAGCAATCAAAGTAATTGTTGCTTACAGGTCGATCTGAGACTTGCCATTCTACTCACATGCTCCATTCATCCACAGTTGTCACAAAAGTGATGTTTGATGGAAGCCTGCCAGCCAGGCTGACCTGAATTTGCCATCTGGGGCGCCCAACTGATAGGCAGGACACAAAGAGAGGGATAGATGTGACTGAATTCCTGATTTGTTCACTTCACAAGGAGGAGTTGTTGTGGATGGAGAGATGTGAAGGAAGGAGAGATGCAAAGAGACTTAAAGAAGACAGAAAAAGTCTTGCATCACAGTTTAATGTCTGTCAGAGGAAAAGAGTGAAGGCAATTCTGAAACACAAGTGAGACAGAAAAAGGGAGGCAATATAAAAACGCATTATTCGCAAGATCAGTTGAAGTAAAGAAAAGGGGCAGCACAGGAACATGTGAGTAAAATAAGTTGAGTTAAAAGTTGTTTAGGCAGATGTTACCAAGATGCTTACATGAACACCGCCCTGCAAGGTAAGGCGTATCCATAGAGAAACTTTCCAAAGACTAGACGTTCATCCGAAGTGATTTCTGTACAGTCAGAACTCAAAAAAATGTTTTTCAGCAAAAAAATTAGTGCAAGCATTGCTTATCCAGTCTTACCGCCAGGCTAAGCCTTTCCGAACACCTTTAGTGCTCTTCTTGGTGTTGTTACCGAGTAGTGATTGGATTGTCAAGTCAAAGTACAGCGCAGCACTTCATAAGTGGCTATCTGGTACTCCTTTTGGGAACATTTAGGACTCTTCCTTCTGCTAATTACATAACTCTAATTAGCTCGCGGGTAGAATCCAGCAAATGCTTAATTGTCTATTGACATTTGGCAATGAGCTGAAACAAAACCCTCCATCTCCGTTATCGTATCGCTTCAACAGCAAAAACGGTAGGCTGCTGAAAGTGTCAGTCTTTAGGGTTTGGACTGCGCTAGCACACAGTTTATTTTATTAATTTATTACCCTTTATTTAACCAGGCAAATCCCATTGAGATCACAGATCTATTTAGCAAGGGAGGCCTGAACCTGAAGGCAGACTAACATGCATGTTTTTGGTCTATGGGAGTTTTAAAGGGAATATCCATGTTCAGTATTATAGTCATGACTTTTAATAGTTGCAAACAAAATATAAACGACCTAAAAGAAAAGTTCTGAACAAATAATGTCTTAAATAGACAAGCTAACAGGTAGTCTGAGCAGGAGCAAGACCAAAGTGGATTGCTGCCATCCTAAAACAAATGTAACGCCAAATAATTTTTCCAGATCATGTAAAATCTATTATATACAACTTTACATTGCTATCAGTTTTGAATTGTGTGGATATTCCAGGAAAAATAATATATTTATACCAGAAGCAAAGTAAAGTGCTAAATATTGTCATCATATATTCTCATACAATGATGAAATTTGTGCTCTGCATTTAACGCAGCACACGTGAGATACACCCAGGTGGCGTGGTGGGCAGCTATGTAGGCACCCGAGGAGCTATTAAGGATTAGGTTCTTGCTCAAGGACACCACAACATGTGGGCATGGCGAGGGTTTAAACCTGTGACTTTATGGTCCCAGGTCATCTGCTCTACCTCTACATCATCTCAGCCCCTCAAATGCCTCAAACGGAAGAAAGCTACATCCAGCTGATGCCATTTGCACGTACAAATAACCATAGGAAAAACAAATGTGTGACGCAAAACTAATGGTAGTGTAATCGTTAAAAGAAGTGAGAATAATAGTTTAAAATTACCGAATTATGAACAGTAACGGCTGTTTTCCTCTAGTTATTTGTAGGAAATTTGAGCTCTCCTACAACGGAATGGACCTGGGGACATAAAGTTGTGATGCAGCCGAGGTTTTGGAAAACTTAAAACTATAACAGGTGTAAGTAAACTACTGCCGCCCACAAAAATTACAATAAATCAGAAGATTTTACTTATTTTGAGCTAAAACCTGATGTGATAGTTGCTGGCAAGTTTGCGCAACACAAACTAAGCAACTAAGCAATAACAGATTACATGAAATGTTATTTCATTTTTCATTTACAGTAAAAACTATTGGAAAAGACATTTTTGACTGTTAGAAAATATCTCTTAAATCACCAGACAAATGTGTATGAAACTGTCAGAAAGTAATCATTTGATGTGCATCTACTGATTTTGGAGCCAACCCAATTTGAGATGGCTACTACAGCAACTCAACCCCAGGAAACGCACAAATGACTATAAATTGTACTTTTATAGATGTTGAGGTGTAATTTGATGTAATACTAGCTAAAATGTATTCTCAAAAAACACTAAGCATTAATGAACAGCACAATATTTTTGTTTTAAACCATCATACAAGGCAGAGTGATAGTCATGTCTTCAAATAATGCTACTTTTAAATGCATTTTTTTAAACTTCCTTCTGTTTTACAAAAGAAACATCTGAAGCAGCAGCAGTTTGTCAATTTGTCCAGGTTGACATCACCGATTGTAACCTCTTTATTTCTGTTTGATGTGAGCAAATTGAGAACATTGCAGATGTGCTGTGGAAGATGAATGTGGTGTTTTGTTTGTTGATGAGTTCATGCAAACCTTAAAGAGCCTTTATTCATTTTCTTATACATGTATAGTTTTGCCTTTTATTTAAAAAAGATAACGCCACTTTGTTCAGGATCATTTGTGGAACATCCTGTTCAAACAGATGAATATACATGTCATGTTGAATGAAAACAAAACTGACATTTCACATAAATGTCTTGTATATTTTATATTGAATGAAAGATGTGAATAAATCAAAAATTAAAATCTTTAATGAAATGTAGCTGAAATTCAAAGGGATATAAACCAGCAGGCTAAATAATTATTCAATTATGTTATTATGTGACAATTTGTTTTTGGTTCATGTGTTTTGTGGTCAATGCTCTGGCGTTGGTGTTAATCAAAGCAAAATTAATCAAAAAGGTAGAGGAGATGACGATTCATTAGATATTAGCTGACTGAAGCTACAGTAGCAATTTTCTAAATTATCATCTACATTTTTCATCAGCCCAACCCTATTTATTGTCAGTTTGTTTCCACCATTGGTGCATTGTTGGTTTTATGCACAGTCCAGTACAGTACTCTTGTTCCCCTCCACATTAATCTCCTTGTGCCTCCCTGTGAATTTCTTTACTAGTAGACCTTCATACCTTGGGAAAGTTTTTTCCTTCACTTTTTAATAAAGTAAGATTTGTTTTTAGAAACTATTCATGTCCTGTCTGTATTCTGGGTCCAAACATCCTGCCGTTGTAATAGTAGTAGCTTTTCTGGTCAAAACTTGAAGGTAATTTTACGTGTAATCTTGTGCAATACTGCAAGATATCATGCTCATGAATGACTTTCAGCTACAATCAAAGCAGATTTACGTCAATATTTATAAAATTACGGTAATTGAGATGTAGCACTTCATAGTTTTTTTTTTTTTTTCATAATTTTTCTCAGATGGGCTGTGGCTTGACTTTAACTGTTATACAATTGTAGAAGAACAACAAATGATTACTTTCTGAATGTTTTATTAAAACATGTCCAGTGGTTCATGAAATATATCTTTCGAAAAGACACACAGACATAGAGGCACTTGCCCGCCTTTGCATATTGGCAACAGGCATAAATATTTGTATGTGATATATTGCACATTAACATTAACAAAACACCACTTTGATCCTTTACATTATATCTTTGTTTCACAAACGTCTAAGAAAAATAATCACATGCCAAGAACTATAATTTTTGTTTACCCTGAATACAGTTTGCTGACAGTCCTCTCACAGGACTCAGAATATTCACTGCAACTAGAACCAAAGATAAGGATATCGCCTAAAGAATGAAAGGAATTACTGACGCTGTCATTGTTGAAACGGGGTTTGCCTGGGAGTGAAGAGGAGATAAAAGCAAAATGATATTTTTCTTCTTGCTTTGCATGACTATCTGTGTCCCAATCCCTATGTGAGAAGAGCGAAAGACAGGAAGGTGTCATGTGAGGAGAGTTTTGCCTGGATACAGTGGCAAGACAGCATCATTATTAATTCATTGGTGTGTTTATGATTTTTATTGCAGAATTTTTAGAGCTCAGAAAAAAACTATTTGAGCTGGGCTTCTGACAAGTGTAACTTTACACAGAGTTTATTTGTGAGTTTAACTGTGTGCATGTGCTTGTGTGTGTATTTTGGCCTTTTGGTATCCCTTGAGGCCCAAGCAACTCTTGGACTAAAACACAGAGCAGCACTGTAGAACCTGGGAGAGAACTGCATCGCTGCCCATGTTGGTCAAGGTGTTCAGGGCCTGCTGAGCACAATTCAAAACATGTAGGTTTACATGCTCACATTGATGTCGAAGTGTAGAGACCTCTGTGCTCAAGTAAACATATACAAGTAGAATACCGCAG
Source organism: Hypsolebias martinsi (assembly GCA_031762355.1). Classification (NCBI taxonomy): domain Eukaryota; kingdom Metazoa; phylum Chordata; class Actinopteri; order Cyprinodontiformes; family Rivulidae; genus Hypsolebias; species Hypsolebias martinsi. The sequence goes on from JARVGQ010000210.1 coordinate 25,779,392, forward strand.
TAAAAGTAAGAAGCACTGTGTGCAGCACCATAAGGCTCAAAAATGATCAGATTCACAAAACAAGCAGTTGGGCATTAGACTTCTTTTGTAGAAATAGTTTCCAATATAGAAAGAAGAAACAGTTTTGCCAATAAGCCTATAATTAGTTGTAGAATTACCCTGCAGCTTATTCTGTTCATTACCATTTATGCTTACCGGTACTTTTGTTGCCCCTCTAACTTTTTTGGGCAACGTGTTGCTGCCATAAAATTCATATTTCTTAATTTTTTTTTTATCTCAAAATTGTACACTTTGTTCTACCACGACTAAGATGTGGGTTCATGATATTTCAGTTTTATTTACATTTTACACAATGGCCTTTCTTTGGCATAATTGGAATTATACATGGATGTTTCTTTTCCTCTTTGGGTAGGTAAAACACGGTGGACTAACCTGCATCATGGCTCATTTGGCTGGTGGAAAGACTGAAAATTTCTGAGACAGAGTGGTGGAACAAACATAAGAGAAGAAAGCAAACTTATTCTCAAAATAAATACAGGTGAACATTAGCACCAAATGGCAATCTGGTGATGCCTTAACTAAAATATGAGTCAAATATATTGCCAGCTTAAGAAAGAAAAAAAAACACAGCTTTGATGTTTTGACAGACATACAGTACTGTATACACAATACTTTGCAATTATTTCAATAATTCAGTATGTAACCTATGTAGCGCTAACCCACACCAGTGGATTTGAGCATACGTCAGAAGAACCTATTGGATTGTGATTGAGGCATTCAGTCTGGTATTAGTACAACATGAAATAATAGGATTCAATAATCAGAAATAAATTGAGCTGCATTATCTGGCCTTTTTTATTGCATTTCTTCAAATGAGTAACAATGGGTACTAAGCCCTGGTAGCACTAATGATGTTCCTGCATAATTGTGACAAAGAGGAGCATTTTAGTAGAATATTTTTAAAAAAATCAACATTGTGGCACATACATTTGGTAACTGCAAGAGAATGCTGCTCACAATAAAGTCTCCAAATCTGCAGGCTTATTTACCATCTGTCAAATGAAACTAACCTCAGGTGTTTCGTCACAATTTGTCAGGCTGCACAGATGTCACACCGTTCGTTCTTCCTCAGGCTGTAGCCATTGGTCATTCTGCACAACTCAGAGCTGACAGACCTTCTTTGTTAGTGGCTACAAACTCAGTATCATGCACCACTGCACTGGGGGAACAGTTTGTAAAACGAGAGCCAAAATAATTTCCGTATCTCTTGCGACCTCGTACCCTTTTTCCCAACTACACTAGAACACAGAAAAACACACCATCGAAAAACACCAAAACATTTCAGTTTAAAATATGATAAAGCAAAATTATTACTAAAGAAAGGTGTCTGAATACTCCCTTTAGAGCTTCTCTTTCAGGCCAAAAATGAAATTTAATCACTCAAATATCATTACTATGAGCACTCAAGGAAGATTATGACTGGCTGACTGAAAAGATCCATGCTCACACCACAAATACAAATACTATTTTATCCGTAAGACCGTGCGTATGTTCACATAGACACAAACAGTAGGTAAAGCTCAAATACTGACAGCAGGTATAGCAGCTGCATGTTAAAAGAGTTGCCATGGTGACTGGGCAAAGTCTGCATAGCCACCCCCTCTCACAGTTCTTATTCCATCACTTCTTTATCTCCTGGTAACTTTGTCTCATACCGCTGGACAGCGTTATATTACAGTGGTGGGACTGTCCAACAAAAGGGTCATGGTTTAACGCCGTCACACACTCAAAGTCTGTCTATCGTTAGCATGCAATGACAGAACATTTCTAATGAGAGGAAGCATTTCCAAGAAAGGCAGCACTGACTCTGGCATCATGCCTTTATATGCTGATAGCTTTTTTTTCTCCCCTCAGAGCAGCATAATTGGGGGAGGAAAGAGGGGGGAGTATGAGTGAGCCTGGAGCAGATAATCACATCCTGACAAGAGAAATTATCATGTTCAGTAGCAGAGTAGGGCAGTTGCGTGTCTCAGGCACAAATGTCACGCTGCTTTATGCTCCCCTGTTTTTCATGCTTAGGTCATCATACTCCTTTGTGTTAAATGCTTTGCCATGTACTTGGTGACTTTTATAGGGTTCAGCACCCCTTCAAACCCTTCTCAGATCATCGCCAAGCACATCTATAATCCAAGCTATTAGACAATCTATGATTTTCTGGCTCAAGCCTCATTCTCTTTTACTCTCCCATTATGCAAAGTTTTCCTTTACTTCTGGTCTATACTAGAGTGTACCACAGTTTTTAACCTGCTCATTTACATAGCCCATTATGGCCGAGGAGACAGGGTAGGACAGTGGCAGAGCAGAACGGTTAAATGTCACCAATATTTTTATGCAAGCCCATAATGAGAGTGAGGGAGTTCTGAAAATAGCAGCAATTTCTTGTGATAGGAATCTAATGCAGTGGCTCAATGGGCTCTTTGTCTTTTTGGGCTTGAGCGTGAACACATGCACGTACACTCACAGTAAAACATTGGCATTCAGATACACTAGAAACGCATACACAGACAAAACGCAAGGCCACAAACCACAATCTAATTCTCATTCTCATAAAGAACAGTGTGGCACGAGCACAAGGTTTAAAAGCGCACGCACACAAAAGAAGTACGCACACCCACGAAGGAGAAGACACGATTGGGAATAATGTAATGAACCATAAATGCACAATCTCCTCACAGCATCAAATTGAGCAAGCTCCCATGATCTCTCCCATGTCTTTTCCTATCCCTTTACAGAGGAACACAGCGTGCAGAGGGAGGTGTTTTACTTTTACAAATGAGGCTGGGGCTTACAGAGGACAGTGGGGTGGAACAGAGAGGTTCAGTGAAATGCCACAGAGAGTCTTCTGGAACAGGATTTTGTGGTTCAGAAATCCATCATTTGATGTCGCTACCATCTGCTCGTGTTTACAGACAGCATGGCGTGTGACCAAAACCCTCTGAGCCTCAGAGACATCATTTGTGCCTTGAGGATGTACTGTATAGATTGTTTCAAAATGTAATATGTTTCAGAGCGCTAACAAACATTGCTCTCCATAGACAGCAAGAGGATTAACGTTGGTATAACTCCTTGTGGTGGGTGATTATTGGAAAAGGGTGATTATTGGAAAAGGTATTTTGGACCTGGCAGTCCCAGCAAGACATTACCAGTACAAATTAAATGAACAATACAGTAGCTTTTATTAAACTTCCAGACTCATTAGCAGAGATTATGCATACAATTATTTGTTTTTCCCCTCTAAACAGTGGCAGGGGGCTGATCTAATGAAGTCAGATGTGTCAAAAGATGTTGATCAGTCAGGAAGTTTGCTCTCAGACTGATGGAAAGGAATTAACACTGTCACCTGGTTCAATCCTTGTCTGGGGCTGTTCTTGTTTCTGTGCTTGTTTGTTTTATTCATACATGCTAAAAATAAAAGTTTTGGATTCTAAATTGCCTGTAGGATGAGGACAAGTTTGTGCGACGCTTTGCTCATTTTGCCTTCGTAATAGCCCTGTGATGGATTGCAACTTGTACCTCACGTCTCAACCTGTGACACCTGAACAGATTATGATAGATGATTAATTAATTATACCTTTTAAGTCATTGTTGGGCCTGAATACACTAATTGTAGAATTAGGTTTGCAATTGGTGAATGCACATTCGGTTAGAATTAGAGTTTTGGCTGAGCAAGCATTTTGTAGCTGTTTCAACTCCCGATTGCAGTCCATTAAATTCTTTTAAAAAGTTTTATTGTGGGCAGCTGTGGCTGAGTGGTTAGAGCAGTTGTCCTCCAATGCAAGAGTTGGGGGTTCGATTCCACCAGCAGTCACATGCCAAAGTGTTCCTGAGCAAGACAGTGAACCCCTCACTGCCTTCGTTGTGTATCCCATCGGTGCATGAATGTGATCTAAAGAACTAATTATTTTCTGTTTCTGCACTCGCCAAACATCAGCCTGGACCACACACCGAGCACCTTCAACTTGTCACACTCTCCAACATTATCACCTTTTCTGGATCATGCCTCCATCTGCCTTTTGGAATCCTAGGATCTCATTTCTCACCAACGAAACCTGCAAAACAACTATAAGGCTACAAACAACTTCCCACCAAGTACTTTGAAAACTGCCCATACTCACCTTCTTCCCCTATTCCTTATCCTTACAGCCAAGATTTCTTCAAGCACTTTGTAAATAAACTCGCTTACCGGTACTTATTATCTCAGAGTCTGTGTCTTTATCAGTCTTCTAAAATATGATAATTTAATCCATCATCATGTTGGATTTTATCAGTGAACTTTACCTCAGGTCCTCTTTTATCAGAATGCTCAGTGTTTCACTAGTATCACTTTATTCAGCAATGTTTTGAGGCTGAATGAATCAGTGGGAAAAGGTTGTACTGTTCATAACAAATTCTTTACAAAATGAAACTAATGTGATTTAGTTGAACACAGAGCCAGGTCTTGTGAAGTATATGTTGCTAATGGTTAATGCCAAGGATAAGTGATGACAGCATTACTGTCACACAACATCCAATTTCTCTGAAGTAAAAACTTTCCTCAAACAAGTCACAATTTAAAACACGGTTAGGACTTACATGGGTCATGCAGTAATATGTGTGACTCCTTAAATCATCCTGCTTTTTGAAGTTTTTAGCCTCAATGCAAAAACATGGCAAGTACCGTACTTTGTTTTATAGCCTAAAATCTTTGCCTTATTCTTATGGGACAAAAGCATATGAATGTTGTTTTCTTACATAAAAATATGTTTTATAGATAGATACTGGAATGTTTCCCATGATTGTAAATGGTCTTTGACTATTAACAACCATGGCAAACATGCAAGACCAGCCATCACTGGATTTGCATGTACCACAAATCCATCAGTCTTTAAAAAAAATTCTGTTTTGGGGGATTGGTGGACTTGTATGTGTAAAGTAAAATGTTCCTCTTGCAAAACTAGTTTCAATCCCAAAAACAAAACCGCAATCCTGTAAAGCTTTATGGCTTTAAGTTTGATACGAGAAAAGAAATCACTCAGAGCTAGTAATTTTCAGTAAATTGCCTGCCATACAGTTGGTTCGCCACATTTGGCTGTAACTCAGATCACTGCAAAAGCTCAACGCTGTATGTTAGCACAGCCAGGGGTTTTGGTATCTTTCACAAAACATGACTAAATTAGCACTGTAAACTGGCACAACTACACATTATACATAAACTTGTAATCATGCTCTTACAAGACTATTGCACTGCATTTCTGGTCCCAGGATTATTTCCCATCAACACTATAAAATTAATGTTTACAACTGTGTCTAAATTAGATTAACAGTATTCCTATCAAAACCCACTGACACCACAGCAGATCAAAATAAACCATATTCAACAAATAAAAAGCTGAACAACATGTTTCATCCATAGACCAGGAATATCTGGAGTGAGTTCACATTTTATGGATCATGTTCTTTCAATTGCCACATCACTCAAAGACCGTCAAAGTTACACAGCTATCAATGTCATTTAAATTTTCATAAAGGGCTAAGAAATGTCACATTCATCTTGTTTATACTTTGTACTAGTGCACAGACTGAGGAGAGAACAATTTGTTACCTTCCTACTGCACCGCCATCTGGAAAACCATCAGTCCTGCATGCTTATCCACAGAAACCATCCACATAACCAGAAAAGCTTGCCAAATATCCTGCTCAGTGTTGTGCAGAAAAAGTAGGCAGACAATGGAGGGAAATGAGAAAAATAAATAAGGGTTGAGGAGAAGTTGCAGCAGATCTCGCATCTCAAAGGAGTTAATTTGTAAAGGATTTCTGAAGGTGATTTTAAAGGAGGTAAACATATTGCTCGGCCACAACCCCCCGCACAGTTCCCTTCATGCTCAGCAGGATATATTTCTAAGTTCAGCCAACACAGCTGCTTGGACACATGCCCGACGTTAAGTGAACATAAAGCAGCAGGTTTATCTTTCTCGATGCCCTCCACATAAGCCAGGACATTATATTTGAATAACATGGGTTACATTAAGTTCTCAATTCTTCTGCCATTTGGTTGAGACTAGAAAATATTCAGAGTCCATGGATTTTTCGCAGCATGTGCAAGTGCGCTACTGCGCTAAACCTTTAAACTACTAGTTTGTTTCCAGGATTCCAGGATATTGTCTTCTTCAGATAGATAACTTTTTACTAACTTGCATTTCATAATGCACTGTGTGGGGATGTGTGGTACTATAACAGGAATGAATTGACTGTGTGAATGCTGATTCAGCATTCACACTACATTATTGTTTCCATGTTTATTTCAACAATTTCCTGTGGGATCAATAAAGTTCTTTCTTATCTTGTTATTTTTTTCATATGTATTTTTGAAATACAACTACTTCTGCACACTGTGCTACTTTTGGTAATGTATAAAAAAAAGTGTCGCTTATTTAGGGGATGGATGCTGTGACGTTTAATGTTTGTGACTTTTATACTATTTAAAATATTTAACTTAAAAATTGTACCTAGTGTAAATACATTGAGATTTTTTTTAATTTATTAAATACCGTTGTTCTCTTTAAAAATATGCTTCAGCAAACTTGCTTCAGTTTTATTTTTTCATGCTATTTTTAGTATTAAGCTAACTCTTTGATGCTTTTAGCTAGCCACTGATACATTTAGAACTACAGTATCTAAGTTTTTGCTACTTTTAGCTTCTAGTTAGTCTTTTGCTACTTTTAGCTGGCATTTTGCTAGTTTTTTTCTATTTAACGATCATGTTACTTTTTTAACCTAAAGTTCGTATTTAGCCACATTCAGCTCATAGCTAAACTTCTGAGACTTTACTAGCTTTTTGCTACTTTTAATTTTTAGCTTCCTTCTGCTAATTTTTGGCAAGAGCTGCTACTTTTATCTTTAAGTCTCAGATCTTTTTCAACAAATTTCATCAAAGTCATTCTGCACCAGTACTCTAACTATTTTTTTTTTCTTTTTTCAGAAAATGCTATTTTTCTAGCTATACTTGAATCAAGATTTGAATTGAATTCACAATTTGGACTTTCTTTTTGTTACTGTGCCCAGAGATGAGTTTTGTTGTGAATACGCACACATAAATAAATTGAATTGAACTGAATTAAGAGTTTCTGAAGGGTATTCAATGGTTTTCTTATGACCGACTAAAAATTTGCACAGTATTATGTGTAAAAATAATAAAAATACTGTATATATATATATTCTGTTAAAGTTCACTCCATCTTTTTCTTGTAACTACTGGGCCCCATTTCCTGTGCAAGCCCTGTGCTTCTGCTTTATTGTGGGCTCTGATTGTCAGATGGGCTGATAACCTTTCTGCCTCCCTTTTCTAAGTCTGTCAATCACAGCAAAGCCTGGAAGCCACAAAAACACAAGACACTAAGGGACAAACATGACAGAACGAGTTACAGACAGCAAAATAGACACCCACACGGAGAGAGTATGTGAGAGGAAGAAACCCATTCTACAAACATTAGATGTTCAGCTGGAAGTCGTAGCTAACCTCAATCAAAGCCTGTTTCAGCATTTCTGATCATTAAACTAATGCCCTAAATTAGTCTGGGTGCTCCGTCCCCTGTTGTCTTCACTGATCTATCAGTTTTCATTGACCGGTCTAGTTTCTATCTGGGAGATAATCATGTTTCCACAACACACCCCTTTTACTTTGTTCCTTTGCTGATTTGACAAAGTTGCTAATTGCTGAAAGAGGCTAACATCCACTAACGGTCAAATACTCTGCTGTGCACTCATGTCTGGTCTGTGTCTTCTGCACATCATTCTGCTAATTCTGTTGATAAATTTAAACTGGAGCCTGTCTGGGCTGCTTAGCAAAGATGATTTACTCAGCACGTTGCTTTATTAAAGGGGAACAATCGATATAGTTAAGACTTGTTTAACCAAAACAGAAAATATTTCTCTTTTGTTATTTGTTCATCATCTGAAAGCACAGTTTCACATCATTAGACGTCATCAGTGCTTTATCCTAAATTTGCATGCTTTAATAGCAGAACTAAGCTGTAATGGCAATTTGGCAAATCTGTGAGTTTCTTCAATTTACAGCAGTTTGGCAGAGTTTTGCTTCCTGAAGTGTTTTTTTGTGTCAGAGTCTTTATGTCAGTCAAGTCCTTGACAGAATGCGCTCCAAACCATGTTTCATTTCTTCTCAAGTAAAGACACCATGAAAAAGAAATTTGAGCAGAGCCCTTAAATTAAAATAACAAACCAAAATCCTATCCACACAATCAGCACAATGTATCTATGACTCAAATTCAATAGATCACTGATACATTTAAATAGTTGTATGAGTCTGCTACACATATGAATCTAATGAATCATGGAGGGAAATAAAATACCTTAACAGGGTATTAAAATAAAAATGTTAACAGTGGATGCTAAATCAAATAAGGAGTATTCTATGAAGGTATGCATACTGTCTAATGCCTTTCTTGCTAGAGGTTTATCCATCCATCCATCCATCCATTTTCTTCCGCTTATCCGGGGTCGGGTCGCGGGGGTAGCTGCCTAAGTAGGG
>JARVGQ010000210.1:25816939-25828561 GCA_031762355.1 Hypsolebias martinsi
TTTGTGAAAAGAAACCGTCCATCATTAAACAGAGGTGGAGGCCTCCGGGTTCAACTGTCCCCCTCTTACAATGCTGTCACTTAGTCCTCAGTGAGCAGCAAGCAACCACCAGTGTGCTAACGATCAGTGGTTAGGAGGAAGGTCCTCCTTCTACACAGAACAACTAGTTGTGACTGTCATTAGCAAACTAGTTGATCCACTATGAGAAGTTGCTTTTTATAAGGCTGAGTTTACTTGCAGCTCCTCAGAGTGAGGAGGTCTTTTAAATTATCAAATGTTTCAAAGAAGAATCCATTCAGAGGACCTGACTCAACCTTGTTAGATTGTATTTATGACGATCACAAAAACATAACTATTAAAACTTGTACATAATTTACTCGAACTGATTCATACTGTAAAGGAAATATATTTGTTCTTCTGTCACAAACTTACTTTACTGAAGGTAGATGTCCGTAAAGTTCTGCCTGTCCCCAAAACAATCGTGTTTATCTGAATTTGGCTCCCTGACTGGCTTTGACAGGCCGTCTTATCTCAACACACCTGGAAAGTTTTGTAAACCTGATGCTCTCCCTGTCCCAGCCCATCTACTGAGGAATTTCCATGGACTTTTCAGAGGAGCCCAGCTGAATAAACATTCTGTCAGCATTTCAGGATTCTGGATTTGTCTTGGGTCGTCCACGGCGCCGTACTCAATGTGACTTATCTGTTTAAATAAAGGCTGAATGAATGAATGAACTTTCTCTGCTTTAGGTACTTTGTACAACAATTGTTTTTACTCAACATCACTGCTACAGAAACTAAGAACATGGTGACCACGGAGCTGCAGAGGCTGGAGGCACTGGAGAGAGGGGGAGAGTAGGAGAGTCTGAGATTCAACGAGATCGGGGGGAACCACCATTTAAAAAGATCAACAAGGCAGAGGCCAGCAGTGATCTGACTCTGGGCAGTGTATTTGAGGAGCTCACACATGTGCAAGCATCTGCATCAATGAGCAGTGTTCCAGTGGATGCTGTCATACAGGTGGAGACGTACTGTAGCTTGGAGAGCCCATCATTTCTCGAGAAGATTAACCACTGCAGTACCGGGCCGTAAACAAAGTTAGGTTTCCCATTCTGACCCATTGACCATTATCTTCCACTTGTTTTGAAGTCGGGTCACGAAGAAGCAGCTAGAGCACAGAGAATAAAATGCACATTTCTGAGATTTGCAATCACCGCATTTTATTTTTATTTATATTTTACACAACCTCCCAACTTTGACAAAATGAGAGAGCTGTAAACAAAAAGCAAAGTGAACTGTTTCAAATATAAATTTACTGTGCAAGGATCCTGGATATTTTTCTTCTGTTTCTGCTCTATTAGCATATTCATTCAAATAATTCAGCTGAAAACACATGACCTCGCCCAATGGATCATTTTAATATTTGGAGATATCATGTTAGATGTATATTTTTTCTGCCATTTAGCAGTTTATTTATTACAAATGTAATTCAGACTAAAAAAGGCCAATTTTTTCATCTCCTGAAATATTCAGGAGATGAATCCACATAGCATTTCACAAAACACTACTCTGACAGTGACATGTAGGGTTGTGAGTTGCTCATTACATACAGTCCAAGCGCAGCCACAGGTGAGCTGAACAGACATAGAAGTCAAAGCCAGACACAAAAAAATAAAAATCCTCACAGTGAAATAAAAGTTGCTGTAAAAGTTTGAGGAAAACTTTTAAAAAGCCCAAACAGTGAAGAATGCTTGTGAAAGAAATAAAACCTCACACATCCAGAGGCAGACTTAACAAGTGTTTTTAAAACTTGAAACAAGTCTCAAAAGGGCATGAAGCAAACCACAATGACTACAACTTGAAAAAACAAACAAACAAAAAACATAGAACAAGATCATTTTAAAATAAAAACAAAACCTGACATTCTTACTTTGAATATTTTCTTAAATTTAAGATTACATATCACAGTCTTAGTCTGATCATGCAGTAGACTGGCGCAACTTTCCTAGTTGTACAGACAATATCATCTCCTGTTCTGCACTGAGTCTGATTATAACAAGGCTCCAACTTCACCAAGCATTTAACTGCATTCAATAATATACGATGTCTGTCAGGTCACAGGGCATGCATTTTACTGATGCTGCCAAACAGACTCACTGAGGTTATAGAGACTCAGCAGTATTATATCCTCAGATCGTATTACATCCAAAAAAAAAAAAAAAAACTGCCATTTTGAGACTTTGGAAAAGTCTGGCATTCTTTTGCAATATTGCAACATGCTACTCTCATGTGAAAGTTAGACATTTTTGTGATGCTAATGTCCATTAGCTGTTACAGCTGTATGGCTCATCCGTTGGTGTGCATATATAGTTTTGTGTGCTTTATTAAATTTTGCCCATTAGTTTGTGAGATATGTGGTTTACACACTGTGTCCAACACACAAACGCATGCATTCACAAACAGAAATAGGCAAAATCATCTTCTGCCTTTACAATCACCAATTTTTGCTGAAATATTCACTTACTCTGCTTGATTTATCCCATTCAGGATTACAAGAGGATTGGAACCAATCACATTGCCTTGGTAGATATGAGCAACCTCATCACCACCACTGTCACGCTTAAAGTAATTTTAATATATTGCAAATCAGTGATTTGCAAGTGGAACCAAGAGTATCATTCAGCATAAGAAGAAAATGCAAACAACATGCAGAAGTCTCTCTTGTAGAGAACTGAAGTGGAAACATTCTGAGGCTGCAAAGTTTTGGTTTCCATAGAGACAAAAAAAAAAAAAAGTTGTGAGAGCAAAGTCCATCTATTCAGAGTTCGCACATGCTTTATCCTGTTCAGGGTTTCAGGCTGCTGGAGTCCTTCCCAGCTGTCACTGGGTGAGAGTTGGAGTACCCCCCTCAGAGATCTATCAGTGGTCTAGCATTGAAAAAGACAACACTGGTACCTACAGTTGATTTCCAATTACTACAGTAAATGTCTGAAGAAACCAGAGCAACCAGAAAAAAACCTGTGCAAGCTCTTAAAGAGTTACACACATTTTACACATACTGTATTTATTCTTTGAGTTCCTGTTCTTTAAATGTTTGTTAAAAATACAGAACATCATTGTTTTTATATTCTGCAGTCACACAGTACCCTAGTTTTTTTTTAAATAACATTACTAATTTTTAGCTATATTGCCTAAAAAAGGTATTCAAATCCCTTTGATCACATTTTGTCATGTTACAGCTATAAACTATTTTACTGGGAATGTAATGTGATAAATCAGTACAAAAAAAGCCCATACAGTAATTGTGAGGTGTAAGGGAAATGATAGAGTATATGCAAAATTGTTTTTACAAATAAAAGTGTGAAAAGTGTGCTTTTGTAATTAGACCTCCTGAGTCAGAGAAAACTTTTGCTCCAATCGCATCAACAATTCTTTACAGCTTTGCCCATGCACAGACTGAAATCTTTGCTCATTGTTCTTTGTAAAATAGCTCAAGCTCATTCATATTGAAAGGGGTGTGTGTGTAAACAGCTGTTTTCAACTCTTTTCTCAGATTCTCAGTTGGATTTCAGCCTGAACTTTGGTCTATTCTAATATATTAATATGCTTTGATTGTTCTGTGGCTTCTAATGATTCCTGTTCAGGTATTGACAATTATCTCATTTCTTTCATAAAATAGTGGACTCTCCCTTCATTATGCCAACATATTTGAGACAAACTGATAGATAGGGGGAGGCAGCAAAATGGAAAAGTGATGATGAGCTGGGAGGTTAGAGGTTTGCCTCCAAGCCTTTATGAGTACAGTCTGCATGTTCTTTCCATGATATTTTACTCCAGTTTGCTTCCACATACCAAAAACATGCATGCTGGGTTATTTGGAATCTCTAAATTGCTTCTTGGTGTGGGTGAGTGTGAATGATTGTTTGTGTGGTCCTGTGATGGACCTGTCCAGGGAGTTCCCTGCCTCTCACGCAGTGACTGCTGGAGATAGGCTCCAGCTCCCTGCAACCAAGAAATGAGAAGCAGGTAAAAAAAAAAAAAATGGATGGATGAATGATGGATGGATGATTGATAGAGACAGAGAACAGGAGGGAGGTGTGTGTGTGTGTGTGTGTGTGTGTGGAGGGGGAGACAAACGGAGAGCGAGGGAGAGAGAGTGAGTGGGGGGGGGGGGGGTTAAACCTCTAGGAGGAAGCGGCCAAGAAGCCTCAGCAATCACACTTGGCAAAGCGGCTTCGCTGAGCCAGCAGGCTTCTCTTTCTGAATGTAAAGACACATTCATTAATTTTTCTTGCTCCAATAATAGAATTCCCTTTAAACTTGACGGCGGCATCAATTTTTATTTTAGCACCTCTTGTCCTCGCAGCGGATTTAGAAAAAACGAGAACCTGCGATCATATTCAGCACCCAGGACAGCGACTGAGGATTTCAGCACCATGGATAGAGACTGAGGCTTTCAGCGCTCTGGACAGAGCCTGAGGATTTCAGCACCCTGGACAGAGACTGGAGATTTCAGCACCATGGACAGAGACTGAGGCTTTCAGCGCCCTGGACAGAGACTGAGGCTTTCAGCACCCTGGGCAGAGACTGAGGATTTCAGCACCATGGACAGAGCCTGGCCGTCCGGAGGTGAGTCCAGAGTTTAAACATCTTTTTCTCGTCGGGTTTATGGGATGGGGCGGTATAAAAATACAGTAATTGTATCACGCATGTAGCATATTGGACATGGAGTGACTTCAGGCGAAAAGACGTGATATAAAAAACTAAGTTTTAACGAATCTGCATCAAGCACAGTATCTGAGAAGTTTAAACGTTAAGCAGTGGACGTTTTGAACCAGTTCTCCCACTTTTTTTTTTTCAGCTTCCAGACGCATCTCCGAGTGTTAAATCTTGTTAATTTCACTCAGTAAAGCCAGAATGTCGAGGCGACGGGAGGAAAACGAGTTAAATTCGTGGTTAAACGTTTGTTCAGATGTTAAAATATTCGCTATTATCGTTTCAGTCCGATGAACGGAGCGCTTCCGTCAGCTTTATTTAAAAGGAGAGAGTCAGCGCGTGCCTGAGCAGCCGCGGCTCGAGACTCATCTGCAAGAGGAAGAAAAAAAAAAAAAACCTAGCCTTATCACACGCACACGACCGTTCATAATCCTCGTGACCCCCGCGGTTCTCACCACAGCATATTCCAGATTACCTGTTTGAAGCGGAGCAGACGCTCCTCCACCCCGGAGCTCTGCACGTTTCATTTTTACTCGTGTTTTTTTTTTTTTTTTTACAAGCTTCATATACTCCACCCATTTATTAGGTTTGCTCGACACCTGCCATGTCCTAAACCGAGTCCATCCAAAGGTTAATAAGCAGGAGATGATGGACCACATAATTATAACTACGAGACATAAAATCTTTCCAATGACTCGCTGGAGAGCTGTGCGTGTCCGTTTTGTGTGTTAAGTGTTTCAAAACGAAACAAAAAGTGCTTTCCATTTTAAATCTTTCTTGATTGTGAGAATATTCATTTAAATGACACTGTTTTTCCATCTTTTTTTTATTTTTCCATCTTTTTATTTACCATCCTTCTGCATACTTTGAGTTTTATAACCATTCATGTGTCAAAACGTTCCACTTATTCAGGTGATGTGTTTTTCTCATGTTTATATTGAAAGAATCGTTAAATAACAGGAAGATTTATAACTCGTTCAAAATATTCTTGTGGAAATCTTCAGCATACTTCACCTGTTTTGTTGTGGTTCTTTTTAATGCAAACGTTTTGCTAAATTTAACTTTTAGCTAGCCTTTTGCCTTTTTTTTAATTTTTTTAAACCATTTAGTTAGAACTTTACTGCTTTAAGCTTTTAGCCATTCAATAATTTAGCTATCAGTTTGCATTTTTCTACTTTGAGCTTTTAGCTACTTGTAGTGCACTGCTATTTTGGCTAGCATTAAACTACTTTGGGTTTTAAGAGTTTTGCTACTTTAAGCTAACAGACTTTTTCCTTAGTGTTTTTGCTTATTTTAGTCTTTAGCTACAATTAGGAGTTTTAGCGTTTAGCTTACTTTCAATTTCTTCAGCACCTTCAGAAAAACCATTCACACTGGGTTTTTTTTCCAGAAAAGTGCTTCCTTAGAGTGGTTTTGCATCATTTTCCATCAAAGTTCCCATGAGTTGTCGGTTTGTCTTTTCCCACGCAAACACTTATTTGAAGCTGTGGTAGCTTGGTGGTCAGTGCCACACTCTTTTTATAATGAGGTTGTAGGTTCAAACCCAGGTTGTGCCAGGCAGGGAATCTGCTGTAAAACAACTGGGTGACCACCAAAGGGACCAGTTGAAATAATAATCCCGACACTTATGTCATTTTGTTCACAACAGGATGAGCATTTTTATGGGAAAGAGGGTCATAAAGTGGAGCTAGCTTTTTGTTACGTGTTAGCAAATGCTGTCAAACTCTGGGGTTTATCCATATTGTGTTTCTGTAATCCCAGCAACGCATTAACTGTAGTTTGGATTAAACATGTGACCTTTTGGTGTCCAAGCTGGTATTTGAAATCGAAGGGGCCACCCAGACTTCTATTTATTTCTCCCTTTCTTTAATAAGGAGCACTCAGCTGTCATGCAGCTGCTGGTTGCAAGAATGAAAGAAAAACCAAATAACACTGCAAATGAAAACGGAAGACGAATATTGTCCTTGTCAGGCTTGCTTTAAACACGAGGTGACCCCCCCGTGTGTTTTTGCCAGAGGCTCACTAACAGGCTCTGAAAACCCTAAACACACTCTCAGACACACACGTTCCCATCCAGACTGTTAACGCACAGATAACCCAGTTTATTTAAAACCCTCATTTTAATGATGTTCATTAGATTTTTGATTACACTTAATATTAAATAACTGTGCACGGCGTTAAGTGTGCCTGATACGTTGGCTCAGACTGTGAGTGACAAGAATTAAGTGGGAGGAAGCACGACGTCTGAATCATAGCGCAGATGTTGCTACAGGCTTCTACTCTAGTGTCCTTGAATAAAAGAAATCACATATTGATATGTCTTTCCCCCCTCTGGGCTATTAGACTCTGAGAAATACTGTATAGAAATTGCTCCTCTTTGTGACTGAAATGATGAACTAAGTGCAAATTAATCGTTCATGCTCAATTTATTATCCTATAAACAGGCAATGAATTTAAATGTGAATAGTGTCCCTACATGTGGCAGGCCACACAACTAGCTTGTTATTTTTTGTGTCTTGTTGGGAACTAAAACGAGTGAAGGTTGGATGGAGAGAATGTGACCTGCTCAGGGAACTCTCAGAATCACTTGTAGCCCTAAAGACGAGCTGGTTTTAGAGTCATTTGCCACCCGGAGAGTTCCCTCTTCATCGCTGCGGTGTCTCTCTGAACACCTCATTGAGAAACACGGCACAGTGCACAGCCCCGGGGTCAGCACTTACCAGCTTACATTGGTGGGACACCAGCAGGCTGATGTGGCTTTGCTTCAGTTATGTATTTTTATTTTGTATTTTGCATTGCACTGATTGCAGTTCCTTTTCCATGACTGTGCACTTTGCATGCTCATTGCAACAGGGAATCATGTTCCTGCATGGCTGGAACTCCTTTAATGGGTCTCTTAAAAATCAGAACCCCTTGCGAGGAACGCAATTAAATTCAGTATTGCTATAAATACATGACGGGCTGGGCTGAAAGGCTGGAGAGTGGGCAGAGGCAGTGAACGCCCACTCACTCTCGTCACACCATTTCCCAATCCTAGCTCAGTCAACCCCCCCCCCCCCACACACACACACACCCATTTCCCTCCACTGTGTAGTGAATTGTGGTCAATTTGAATGATCAACAGAAGGCAGTGGGTGTCACAGGTAATATTAGGCTGCAGTGAGGCATACAAATAACAAAAAAGATGCATTTCTGTGACAGTCAGAGTTTCCATTACTCCCTTTGGCAGAGGTACAAAATAGAAAAATGGGAGTGCTCCGTTCTCACTGATGCTGTGGCATTCTGTCTGAAGCTATGTGCTTCTTTGCTTTGCTTTGCGTCATTCACTTAAAAGTGCTCATTGCAAAGTCATAAAGACCAGCCTAAAGGTTAACAAATTAAAATGCAAAATATGTACAACATCTTTCTCAGATTACCTTAAAGTAAAAGATTGTAAACAGAATTTGCGACTGGATGCTGATTTCCATGCACGTGTGTTTGTTCATTCACCGAAACAACTGAAGCTACTGAAAATAGGTCAACGACATCCATAGTACAGCCATTTAGGGTCAAAAAGTTGGACAAATTACAAAGTAGATGTAATGATGTACACCCTTGAATTTGTTGAGTAAAGTATGCAGATAAAAGTGTATTACTTCTCAGCATTTTAAAGAACTGCAGATCAGTACATCCGAAAAACTACTGGCATAAACTCTTTCAACCTGCCTGAACCATTTCATATAGTTCAGGATAAACTTTGTTTGATTTCATACTTTGCTATGAGTACGTTTGAACGTGGCTGCTGTTGTATCTGATTGGTTCCCAGACACCAGTTTTCCATTTCAGGCTCACTGTGCTCTGGAGGGCTACAGTAGCTCTGACGTAATGGCATCTGCTCTGATCAATAGCCAAATGGCACAATGAATCAATGAGCGACCACACTGTACAACAACACAGGCTGGGAAGGGCTAAAAGGGAAGCCAACTGCAGGCACTTCTCATGTTTAACCCCGAAAACTCAATTTATCATCATAAACGGGTTTTGGATTCAATAGAATTCAGACACGGGAGTGCAAAAACAAGAACAGTTTTTATTGTTAGCTGCTGGGTGGAGGAGTCAGGGTCCGGCTCAGTCTTAACATAGAGCGGTTAGGGACTTTGGCGAGGAGGTTCTGTGAGTTGCTGTGATAGTCACTAACCTTCTCAGACCGTGGACGTCATTCATGAAGAGTGAGCTGCAGCAGAATCCAGTGTTTGAGAAACGTAGCAGGGGTCATGCACAGGAAAGCTGAGAGCAGAAGCCAGAGCCAAATTGTGATCCATGAGGCAAAGTCATAGAGGGAGGAAGGCAGGGTCGATACCGTGGTCAGAGCAAAGAATCCAAATTCAAAGAGGGGCAGGCAAGGCGAGGAAACCGTGGTACAGGCAAGCAGTCAAGGCAAGGCAAGGATACAAGGCTATGGTGTGAGACAGGAACTATGAGGGCTTCAAAATCAGGGACCATGGAAGGTTTATTAAATCAGCAAGAAGGAAGTGAATGACTGGCGCTTAGATAGCGCAGATAACAGGTGCATGGAATCAGGGCTGATTGCTGTGGCGGGGCAAGGGAGGCATGACATGGAGTGACAGGATCATGTTTGAGCTGAGATATGGGTGATAGGCAAAACAACGTAGGGAAACAGAAAGTATGGCAGGAGAACACAGAGCTTGAAGGCAGGAGTATGGCAGGATGTGCAGAAACGTGGCATGAGGAGCGGAGACGTGAGCAGATGAGGGGAGGCGGCGGGGGCCGCTGACCATCACATTTATAGCTCTAAAAATACCAAACTTGGAAACAGGCCATGCATTATAGATTATTATTGGTAAGTAATCTATGCTAATGTAAGCACAGCAGCTTTATTTATTTATTTAAATGGAGAAGAAGCTGACACAGAATCCACTGCGTTGCTTTTTAATCATCACAGAGAGACCCAAAATTGAAACACATGAATATTGAACAGAATGAAACCAATAACACATGTAATTAGCTTGCCTCTCCCTGGACTTTCCTTTAAAAATCTTCTCCTTGAAACTTTTTTTTTTTTACACTAACTAGTAGTTTTCAAAATCAGGCATGAACAAGAAGCATTCACACAGTCAATTAATGGTTTGCCGGCTTTCCCTGAGGAGCTAGAAAAATCCAGCAACTGTTCGTGTGTTCAAAAATATCCATTTTACAGGCAACAAGGCAGCAAGAAAAAAAACAAGTCTGTTTTTATTACTTTTTTCAGAGATAAAACAATCCTTTTATCACATTTGACATTTTAAAAGGTTTTGAATGTAGCAGCACACGAGAATAACGTACAAAAACATCAAATTGCAAAGGTAACGATGGAAGGGTCACGAGTGGAGCTTAGAATCTGCTGATGTTCCAGCAGAGAAGAAAATTACTCTGAATTAAAAATGAGATGTTTGTCTTTCAGTCTGAACCACACACTTAACACCACGAGTCAATATATGATTAGAATGTGCTGGGAAAAGAAATAGATGTTTTCCCCCTTGGATAGTAATTTGCTCAGCAGCTCTTAAAACAGTCACACCTGACATTTCCACATCATCTGCATCGAATCTGAACGTGATGATCAAACTCAACAGAATCCGAAGAGTGAGTCTGGAACAATCACACCGAGATGAACATGAAAGCAGTCGTGCAAAAACCTCTTCACTTTGTATTTAAATATTTTTTACCTTTATTTACAGTATATACCTATTTTTTACCTGTGTCCATTTATGTGTTCGAGCGTCTGTTAAAATATCTCAAGAACCACGTAACAAATTTTAATGATACTTTCAGGGGAGAATTATTAAATATACCTCTAGAGCTGATTTGCTTTTGGAGCCAACTCAATTCAAGATGGTGGCCACAGCTAACTAACCTTAGAAAATATTAAAAGAGCTATAAATCTGTAAATATTACATAAACTATTCTCAAATTTGGCATGGTAGTATCTGGGAGTTACTCCCAACACATACTTCAAGTGCTTCTCATTGTGTGGGATATTTCTTTGCTTAAGCCTTTAGCAATAGCTATTGAAATCAAGCCATTTGTCTGTTAGCAAAACTTCTCATGAAGCACTGAACAGATTTTCATAAAACTCACACAGAGTAATCACTAGAGATCTACAACTGGTTACCTTTTGGAGTCAGCCCATTTCAAGATGGATCCCACAGTTAATCAAAATTAAATGTAACAAAAATGAGCATAACTTTGTCAGTTCTACAGATTTCGAGGTAAAATTTTGTGACAGTATCTAAGAGTCATTCTGTGAGTTCCACTTTACACAAGTTTGCGCATGTTTTTTAAAATTTTATTTCAAATATTTAAAATATCAACTAAACACACACACAAACATAAATAAAAAGGTAAATGTTTCCACCAAAATATTCTGTAAACAAAACAAAAAATGTTCGAAAAGGGCGTAGGAAGACGCAAACACTTATCCAGTCTTGTCTCTAAGTTTTAATGCAAATTCTGAATCCACTGTGTACATGAATACATAAATACCCATGGATACTTGTACAAAGTAGACTACTGTATACATGCAGGCATGCATGTTACCTGCACTTACATAAATATATCTGCAGGTATAAATTTACTCTCATATCACCTACAGATCAAAGCTTAATATGCAAACAGAAATTAACAAATTAACAGCTGGAATAATATCATTTTGACTAATTTGTTTTCATACACATTCATTTTGTACTTCTTATATTTTCTCTTGAATTGTGCAATAGTTTTACTTTGCTTAATCTCCTCATCTAAACCATTCCAAAAAAAAAAAAAAAAAAAAAAAAAAATAACTCCACCAGCTGATGTGCACATGCGTTCAAGAGTTCTGTTAATAAAGGGTTGCTAAATTTTCATCTAAGCTCGTACCTTCCCTCT
>JARVGQ010000210.1:25873269-25902970 GCA_031762355.1 Hypsolebias martinsi
GGTTCTCCTTTTAAGTTTCGTTTTGATACCGTATTTTCACATAAACGCTGTAACTTGAAGCAATGCTTTTCAATGGGAGTGCGTTCGTAAAGTCGAATCGCCGTAAGTCGAGACTGCCATAAGTCGAGACCGCCATAATTTGAGACCGCCGTAAGTCGAGACCGCCGTAAGTCGTGACTACCTATATTTTGAGATAAGTCATCAGCATAGGAGTTGGTCTTTAAGTAGTGAATGTTTATGAAGCATGCACACTATTGTCATCCATTTTTCTTCCATACGTTTTTCAGCACAATTCTTGTCCAGCAGTTTTCAAGCTGGTTCAACAAATCATAACAAATCATTCAGTTCTTTCAGGACAATTCTCCTATGACTTTTGATAATGGTGCAGCTTTAGCTTTTTGAAATATTTAGACTTTTTTGCCACTTTTTCCTCATAGAAAATTAATTGAGCTCATTTTACATCCTTCAAATCTTTAGATCTGTTTACAACCTTTTCATTCAGTCATTCAACCTGCTCCTTTCACATTTTGTTCTGGTTCAGCTTCTTTCAGCTTCTTTCTGTAAATTTAAACCTTTTTTTAGCTACTTTCAGCTCATTTCAACTGTTTAGTGCTCCTTTCAGATTCTTTTTGCTAACGACAACATTTTTGTGCTTCTTCTAACATATCTCTGCTACTTTCAGCTTGTTATTCTCCTTTCAGCTTGTTTGTGCAAGTTTCAGTTTTTTGTATTATTTCAGCTACTGTTTTTATGCTAATTTAAGCTTTTTCAGCTAAATCCCAATTTTTACTTTTTGTGCTCCTTTTCTGATAATTTTAATCTAATTGGGCAAACGTGTTCTTTCTGGTTTCTTCTAATTTTAGCTTGTTTTACAATTTCAGCTACCCGTTTAGCATTTGTTTAGCCAATTTCAGCTATTTCCAGATAAGTTCAAGATATCCATGGTAACCTGCTATTTTCAGCCTAATTATCTTCGTTCTGATAATTTCATTGTTATGCTCTTTTCAGCTTTTCTCTGCTAGTTTAAGCTTCTTTCTGCCTTTTCAGCTACTTTTCAGTTATTTTTCCTAGCTAATTTACCATACTAATTTTTGAGCTAATTTCTCCTTCTTTAAAACCGGTACCTGTTTCATCAAATACGCATTCTGCTTTTTTCTGCTTATTTAGGCTTGTTCTTCATTTCAGCATGTTTTGTTTTAGCTTATTTAAGATGTTTTTCCAGCAAGTTCTTCTACAATGAACATTCACACTGCATGAAATGCAATTTCTCTAGTTTTATTAAACTTTCTGGTCAGCTTATTTGGACATGGCTGGTTAAGTCATTGACACTGATTAAATTTGGAGCCCATTCCTCACTGAGCAATGAACTTACTTAAAACATTAAGTCTAGTTGTAGTCTTAATTTTAATCTGAACTACTCTGATTAAAATCAGATCAAACTTGTCCAAAGAAATGTATTCTTTATATCTTAATTTACTAATAAAACACAAGCAGACAAAAATAGGATCTTTGCTCCCACTGTGAACATTTTGCCAGTGGAAAATGACCAGAATATATCACATTGTGTGCATTGTATTTTTTTAAACTTTTCTATTAGTTTAGCTGTCATTTTGTGTGTTTGACATCATGCATAATTACCAAGTTCAGTTAATTTTTAACCCAGATGTCTGGACATGTCAGAGGTTGTTTAAAGGTCTTTTCAACACCAAAAGCTAATTGTCTGATTCCAAACTCTTCTTTCACTCTTGCTATGCAAAGACAGCCTGCACAAGCTGATTATTAAACAGATGACCTTCAGTTAAATGTTTCACTTGTGGTCAGCATACGTGTGAGAAAAAGAAGACTGTTAGCTTTTTGATGAGTGAGGGAAGAGCAGCCCGTTCTCCCCACCCCAGCGTAGGTCAAACATGTTGTGTGAAATAAGAGAAATCAGGGCAGCGCAGGAGTGGAGGCAATGAGAGGAGAATAAGAAGGAACAGAAGTATCTGTGCGCTCGCTCAAGGATAGAAATGGGAGAATTGGAGCATTTCCCCCTTGCGGATACTCAACATTTATGACCACACGGAGAAACTGAGAGGAGAGGTGAAAGATGGGCCAAAGTACATGAATTGTTAATGCGTGTGATCAGCATGGATATAGATTTTTTGAGGCACGAGTGATTGGATTTTTCATGGTTTCAGGGTTTGCCATGTTTTTGGAATTTCTTGTTTTTCTTGGGTTTTTTTAAAAGTCTACCACGATCCTTTGTTAGGTTTCATGGGTTCTCACCTGGGTGTTTGTTGCTTGGTCTCAGCTGTTCATCTCTAGTGCTCCATTTAAAGTTGTGCTTTCAGCTCTGCCCTCATAACCGCTTCTCATTTGCAAACCACCACACCTGCTTTGTGCATCAGTTGTTTTTGTGTTCAACGGTATGTCAAGTCTTGCTTTCTTAGCCAATTAATCGGAATCTTTCCTCTGATTCCTACAACTGTATAGCTGTTTTTGTTTAGAGGGGTAAAAAAAATTCACCTTCAGCCTCAGGAGTCTCATTCTTCATCTGCTGTTGCTACTCTCCCATGCTTTCCTAATAAATGTCCAAGCAAGGTACAACCAAGGCAGAGTAAATAATATATGGGAATATTCACTGGAACTCACCAGTAATGATTCAGCTAAAAAGCCACGCATTATTCAAGCACGTTTCTTGGGAATCAAGACTGTAAAACACGCTTTACGGACATGAAAATGGCTTTTCAGTATTTTCTTTGAACTCATTTTCCCTAGAGTCGAATTAATATTTCACAAATCTTTTTGAAACCCATCACGTTTCTGTTTCAAAAGCAGGCTCAAGAAAATACGGAACAATGCAGATTGAAATTAGCATTTTGACGTTGCACCATGACCAGGCACTTTTCATTAAAGGTCTTCTGTAAAGAAATTGGTTTGGACATTTGACACTCTTCTTCCCCTTCTTGGCAGAATTGATAGTTTAATTAAATTCTGGATTCTTGGCACTTAGCTGGCTTTGAAGCATAAGCCACATTTCTAAAAAGATTGGAGTCCTATTGAGTGATCATTTCAAAATTTGAGTCAACCTATTATCCATCTTTTATATGTGTATCTGGAACACCGCTAACAAACTTTAGTCGTCAAGCTGATAGTCTGATGTTATGCTGAAGATCTAACAAGGCTGAGTCAGGTCCTGGACTTTTTCATTCTGACTGAAGTGACTGAAGAAGTATCAAAGTTCATGCTCAATAATCACAGTGATAATCCTGGTTAGGGATTCATGAGCCTAACAGCTTCAGGGTAGAAGCTGTTCCTCAGTCTAGTGGTTCAACATCTAATGCTTGTCAAATACTTGTCCATTTTAAAGGTGTTCACATGGCTCACTGTTTTCTTTATGGTTGGTAATACTTAAAAATGACTGCAACTTTGCATTCCAAACTAGTTTCTAAAAGTTACAGCTCAGTGAGTTACTACCTTCTTTAAAGTTTTATTAAAGTGATTAGACCTACACATTACCTGTATCTGTAATTAGACACTTGTGAAATATTTATATTTTTAATGGTACATTTTATCCCATTCACACTGATCTGCTTTGGCTTCTGTATTCTGTGTTCTGTATGTTGGTCTATTAATTATTGCAGGCTGCAAATACATTTCTTGTTGCCATGGAGAACTATTCAGCTGCAACAAATTAGGAAATATGGCCAAAGGTCTTGAAAAAGTTAATTTCGACTACACACAGCTAATTAGACACGGTCGCAAATGCAACGCCATATGAAGTGTTAAAACATGATTGAGATGGAATATAAATAACATTTTAGTTGAGATTTTTTGTAACTTTAAACTCACTTTAAAACTAACTTTAAAGAGTCATCACAATACGCCTCCAAAATAAAACTTACAAAGATGATGAACATTTTAATGTGATGGAGACAATATACCATATTTTCCGCCGTACATGTCGCACTGTCCTATAAGTCGCATCAGTCCATATTTGTCTAATAAAGTGGAAAAATCCTTAAATATGTCACTTCGCCGTATAAGTCACATTTATTATACAAAGTACGTCACCGCTGATGTGTCACGTTTGTTCCGTGTCACCGCTGACATCCCGGAAATGTGGTCCGAACTCGGAAATGTGGGCCAGTGTTGTGCCAAAAACCGATGGGCTGCCAAATGGCGGCCACGGGATCGTGCTCAAGAGGACTTTAACAAGAATTTATCAAGATTAACACTTAAAAACAATTATTTGTTGGCTCAAAATTATAGTCAATGTGCATCTCAGTCTAACATTTGCTTAATAAACGCACTTTGATGGTCATATCAGCTGTATTTAAAAAATAGTTTTGGTGCTTTGTGAATGTGCAGAGAGGACAAAGGGAGGAGGAACGTGGCTCGTTTCTTCGAAATTTGACAAGAAAAGCACATAAACAATTTTTTTTTTTTTTTGCTCAAAATTATAGCAAAGATGTGTTACAGTCTATCATTTGCGTAATAAATGCACTTTAATGGTAAAATTAGCTGCATTTCGCCAGGGTGGTGCAGCTGTTTTGACGGTTCAAGCAGAGAGCAGAATGAAGGTGGTGAGAATATGGCAAGCCGATTGAGTCATTAAAAGCTGGGGAAGATTCTCAGTTATCCAGGACATGGTAAATTCTAAAAAGTGCAAGAAAATACCTAATAAACTATAAAGTATAGTATAACACAGTAAATAAAGTCCAGGTGTTTTTGTCTTGAACTTTTTTGAATTTGTCACATTTTCCTATTCCATGATATAACAGCATGCCATACACTATTACTATTCTGCTGCCATCAAGTGGCTGAACGTGGTACTGCTCTTTTTTAAGTCAATGAATGGAAACGGTCATATCTCAGCCAAAAAATGGTTTATAAATATGCGAAAAAAATCCATAAATATGTCGCTTCGGCCTATAAGTCGCAGGGCATGTAAATAATGCAAAAAAACTGTGACTCATAGGCTGAAAAATACAGTAATATAACAATATATTTAACTATTGCCTTTTCCTGTAACCCAAAAACAACTAGTTTAGATTTCCAACTCAAACTAAGTGTAATTACATAAAATCACCAAAAAAAAAGTCAAAAGGTGTTTTAGTTATTGTTATATTGTTGCCTTAACTTAAGCTAATTTCTATATGTTGAAATGTCCCGTTGTTAAAAGCCCCCCCGGTTAATATCAATCTGTGTTACACATCCCTTTGCCTCTGGGACTTTAGTGAATTTTCTCATTTAACCTGCTTGTTTTAAGTCTTCACACATCATATCTGCTGGATTATTGTCAGGCCCTTTTTAGTTACATTTCAGCATAGGTGACAAGTTAGACACGAGGTGATGTGTTCTCAGGTTGTCTCTGCTGCTTTCTTGAAATTGACATTTCCTAGAAGACTTGGGAAGATTACTTTTTCTATTTGGCACAAATATTAACTTTAGCTTAAGAATGATGTGTTTACATGCTGGTGGCAATTGTAACATCTCATAAAAATGTAAATGTTAATTTAGTTTTTACATTATATCACAGTGTTCAGTCCAAACACTTTTTCACTAAGTCTTGCATTCGCAATCAAACCCTCTCACTTTACTTGATTCGGCGAGAATCCGTTTTATTTGTGTTTTGTGTTAGCTTTTGAGATCCTTGCGTTTTAGTTCTGTTTTCTTGTGCCACCTGTTCAGCCTTCCCACTGTTTCCCCCATGTAGTCAGCTCCCACTCCTGTCACTCACCTGTCCCTCGTTGTCTTTGCCCAGGTGTCCGTCATTATCTGTCCTCAGTTTCTCTTTAGGTTCTGTGCCTGTGTGTTTCTTTCTTTTCTGTGGATTGTGCTTCCCACAGCCGTTTATGCTTTACTCCACCATGTCTCCTCGTGTTCACTATTTATGTAGTCCTGATGCCACGTCAGCATTTTGTTTTCTTGTTGAGCAAATTAATTCCATTATTTTATTCCTGAGCTTCACATGTCTGTCTGCACTTGGGTTCAAAATATTCAAATCGTGATAAATTTACAGGTAAACCCCTCTTGGATTCACTGTTAAATGCTTTCAAAACAACTCAAACCCTCTCACATTCATTACAAAAGTTGCTCAAACTCAAAATCCTACTCTCTCCCATGCACTATTAAAATCAGAATCAGCTTTATTGTCAATGCACTGAAGCGCAACGAAATTACATTTGAGTATAGCCTGTCCGCGAAAACATAAATGAACAGAGAGACATGGGGAGACGGAGGTGACTGAGACTGCCGGCCTTGAGAGGCAAGACCCAAAACCTTTTGCACTTTCTGTATTTTCCGGCATATAAGTCACTCTAGAGTATAAGTTGCATCAGTCCAAAAAAAAAGCATCTTTTGCATATAAGTTACATTTATTATGCGCCACCGCTGACCCGTTGCATTTAATATGCATTTATTTAATGGTCAAAACAGCTTCATTTTGCCTGGGCAGTGCAGCACCATCCATCCATCCATCCACCCATCCATCCACCTATCCATCCACCTATCCATCCAGCCATCCATCCAGCCATCCATCCACCCATCCATCCATCCATCCATCCATCCACCCATCCATCCATCCATCCATCCATCCACCCATCCGTCCACCCACCCATCCATCGTGGCCGGAGCTGCTAGCTCTCCAGTGTTCCTTCGCCTGCACCAGCTGAGTGAAGCGAGCACACACGGGAGGACTCGCTGTTGCAGTTGTTCAAAATTTAAAGCACCAATGAAAAATGGTGCAATGAATATGAAAAAAAGTATATAAGTCGCAGGACTGACAAATCTATGCAAAAAAAATGGCAATTTATACACCATAAAATACGGTACTTTTAAACCCTCTCACATTCACTAAAAATAAAAAACAAAAACTTCTCACGTGGACTTTTCAACCATGTTGCATTCACTTTTGACATCTTTCGTAATCACCACCAAACCCTTAAACCTCCTTGCAATCCCTGATAACGTGCTTGCATTAACCTTTCTTTCCTTGTTGACCCACTTTACTCCATGACATAGTTACACGTTCCCAACATCTCTGCATTTGTCCTGCAAAATGCTTCTAAAATGAGACAGCCCGTGCTGTTTAACAGCCTGAAAATGCCTTCCTGTTGCATTCAAAGTGAAAAAGCAGCTGTGCGAATGCCTCATTATTGCAGCCATGGAGATGGTGAATGCTCGGCTGTTAGAAGGCTACTCTGGTGAAATCCTCTTTGGATTCTGCTCTTCCTCTCCTGTCAGGATGCATTTTACTTTTCCATTTTTTATTTTTTTATTTTTTTTGTGTGTGTGACAATTTAAAGCCTTGCTTGTGCTACGCCAAAGAGCTGGAGTCTCATAGAATCCATGACAGTGAGTCAGATTGGAGGCTGACTATTTATGAATGGCCTTTAACAGCAGGGGAGAGATGAACTGCTAGATTTTCTCACCATGTGTTTGTCTGCTGTCTCCCTCTTTCGATCTCCCCTCGGTGTGCTGCCTCCCAACTGGACATCTCATTCAGCCTCAGTGTGAAAATCAAAAGTGGAGTAATTTTGTTTGTTTGGTTGGAGTGGGTGTGTGTCTCTGTGTATGAAGGACAAAGTGTGCATGAGAGCTAAGAGCACCAAATAATGCATGACCACTGCTCCTTATAATTAGAAAAACAAACTTAATTTCAATAGGAGGCAGATAAAAAAATTTTGGTTCTGTTAGAGGACATTAAAAAAAACTCAAAAAAAAACAAAAGACACAGTCTCATGCAGCATGGTTTTTACCGACACCCTCTCTGAAAATAGAAGTGAAAGCCCTTAGCCTACACCAAACAACAGCAACTTTTTAATGAGTTGCTAATTCTCGTTACTTTTTTAGGTTTTAATTTATTATTCGAGCTAACAGCACAGCCCACAGGAAACGGAAACAAGTATCTGACAAAAAGACCACAAATTTTTTTTTTTTTTTTTATTCTCCTTTTACACACTTGGTTGCTTATGAAGCTGTGGGCTGGCCTGGAGTGTGTGAGAGCGTGTGCTGAATCAGTACTGTAGAACAGCACCAGATGGATGCTGCTTTCCTGGTGAAAAGCCTGCCAGCAGTTGACTGATTGATCAAACTTTCTGCTCAAAACTTTTCCTAAGCGTCATGTAGTCTTGTTTAAGGTGGGGAGAATATTTACTTTTCATTATAATTAAAATAAAAATAAAAATATGTTGGAAATATCTAGATTCATGCTCAATAATCCAGGTAGAACATTCTAGTTAAGTCAGGTCCTATGGATGATTTCTGAAATTGTACCTGCCTTAACTTTGTTACATTCAAAATAATTTAAATAAAACATTTAAACAATGTTTTATTTGTTGCTTTGGTGCTTTATAAATCTAAAATGGAATATGTATTGCAGGGCCAACTAATAACTAGTCCAGCTCATCAAACAGAAAAAATAAAATAAAAAAGTTTGGATCTGAGCCCTTTGGTCTTCAGCAAACATTAGTAAATGTGGAGTGAATGCTGCAAATGTTTACTGAAATGTGTTGAAGAGGCTGAAACTGATTGCCAAAGTTAAAACAAGTTGAACATCAACAGCTAAAATCAGCCACACAGTAGCTAAAAGTTACAACTAGCAAAGATACAAATACTGAAGTCATCGTCTGAAGGAGCTGAATGTCTTGATGCCTAAATGGAGTATGTTAAATTAGTTAGATGCTAAAATGCAGATTCAATAAACAGCAAAACAATAATGTGAGTGCCAAATCAGCAATCACACAATAAATCAATAAATAACATTTAACAATGAACCTTGAGGTGACTAAAACCAAAATTCCAAACTTTTTGAACAGCTAACTAATATTTTGGACTAAAATACCTATTCATCCATTTGTTCCCTTTTACTTATATATGTGGTCCGTTCACTAAAACTGGCCCAGAAGGGAAAACCAGACACCACTGGCATCCCACTCAAACTCCTAAAGATGTTTCCAAACCAGAGCAGATAAATAAATTCTTACACAGTTATGGTCCACCAAGATGTCCTCTTAGGGCAGTGGTTCCCAACTGTGTTCCTTGAGGAACACCATCCTGCATGTTTTAGTTGTTTTTCTCCTTCAACTCACCTGATTCAGTGGTTTAATTACTTCTTTAAGTTCGACAGAAGCCTATTAATCACCTTTCATTCAAATCAGGTGTGTTGGAGCAAAAGAACAACTAAAACATGCAGGATGGTGTTCCTCAGGGACCAGGGTTGGGAACCACTGTCTTAGGGTGATGAGAGGATTCTGGGAATCCAGGAGGCACCCTAATCAGAAGTCTCACCTCACCTGAGCTCTCTTTGCGGAGGAGCAGCAGCAGCTTTACTCTGAGCCGTCTGAAAACTTTACTCATTGGCCTTCAACCCAAGTGAGACTTGATTTTTACTTCACTTTTAGTGATATTGATTTTATCTGTTTAACTTCTCGTTTTATTGTGTTTTAGATTGAGTTATTTTACTTTGTAGTTCACTGTGTGCTTGGGTTTGTAGCTCTGTTTTTTTTATATGCTTTCTTTTTATCTTGCTTTTAACTGTCGTTCAGCACTTTGTTTCAGCTGTGGCTGTGTTAAAGTGCTTCATAAATAAAGATGATGATGATGAGCTCCTCATCTTATCTCTAAGGTACAGAAGAAGCCCGTCATCCTCTTTTATCTGGGATCTTGATCTTTTTGGTCATCCATCCATAATTTTTACCCCCTTCTTTTTTTCTGTGTTGCGAGGGTCACTGGTGTCTATATCCAGCCATTACTTTGTGAGAGGCAGGGGTACATTTAGGACAGGTTGCAAGTCCACCACAGGGACACAGAGACAACCTCTCACTCACACAGGGACAATTTAGAGTTATCAATTAGCCTAACATGCAGGGTTTTGGTCAGTGGGAGGAAAACAGAGTACCTGGAGAAAACCCACGTATGCATGGGGAGAACTTGCAAACTCCACCCAGAAAGGCCCCCAGCCAGCAGCTCCACCAACTGAGCCACCATGCCACCCTCTTTTGGTCATGACGCTTCATATTGGTATATGGGATATACTAAATATTGTAATCAGAAATGGAACTGTAAAGAATAGTTATCCTGAATATTTTGTTGCTGATGATAAAACTATAAATAACATGAAGGTGGTGGTTAGTGAGTTTAACTTTTTTGTCAATGTGGGACCAAAGTTGACAGATATAGTTACAGATTCAAAAGTGCGGGGAGAGAGTAGGAGATAAAGTAGGTAAAAATATATGTTCTTTTTAATAAGTGCATTTGAAGGAAAGGATAGGGTTGGTATTCCTAATGGGTGTAAGAACAAAACTTCTGCTCACTGGAATGGAACTGATATGGTATTTGTTTGTTTGTTTGTTTGTTTATTCATTTCATTTAAAAGAACAATACAATTTCAAGGAAAAAACAGACATAAAATACCTATAAAATGAAAGGTAGCAGAAGAAGAATAAATCTTATAATTTCTGCCCCTTCATAACAAAATTCATTCAAACATACAAATTCAATCAGTTAGTTAAGAGAGTTGTTGGAGGTGTTGTAAAACTATTTAATTTGTCATTACAAACAGGTATATTTCCAAATAAAACAAAGATTGCAAAAGTAATAGTGTGTAAATCAGGGGATAAACATGACTTTACAAATCATAGACCAGTGTCTCTACTTTCACATTTTTTCTAAGATTCTGGAAAAACTCAATTTGGGCAATTTGAGCATGCATCAGGATATCAATTTGGACAGTTTGGATAACTTTATTGAGAACCATCAGCTGTTGCCGGACACCCAGTATGAAGTTGGAGCAAACCAGTCAACAACTATGGCATTAATAGACTTAACTGAAGAATAACTAGTTATATTGATAGGTTAAAGTACACTGAAGGAGTATTTATAAATTTAAGGGTAAAATGGAAAGGGGTAGAAGTAGAGGGGTGGGCTGCCATTGCTTAAAGAGCTACATTAGTAATTGGCAACAGTTTGTGCATTTGGGTGACTACAAATCAAGATGTTTAGACATCATTTGTGGGGTGCCACAGGAGTTAGTGCTTGGACCTTGTTTATTATAAACACAATGATGTTTGTAAAGTATATGGACTTCTGAAATGGGTTAAATTTGCAGATGATGCTAACATATTTTATTTATTCTGGACACAATTTATAAAATCTTGTGGACATGGTTAAAATAGAAGTAAATAAATTGAAAAATAAGGTTTGATGGCAACAAGATACCAATGGATTTGAGTAAAACTAATTTCATATTGAATTCATATACTGTATATTGAAAGAGTATATGAAATAAAATTATTTTGCGTAATTCTAGACAGTAAAATTAGTTGGAAATCACATGTGAGAGCAAAATTAGCAAGGAGCATTGCCGTGTTAGGTAAAGCACGACAAACTGGAAAAAGGCATGCTGTATATTCTGAACTGTTTTCTTTTATCACCATATTGGTTTATTGTGCTGAGGTATGGACAAATGCTCATAAAACAATATTGCAATCATCATTTATACCCCAAAAAAGGCAATTAGAATTGGACATAATGCTTGGTTCAGAGAAAACAAACACTATTTATAAAGCCCAAATGTCAGATCTAGTTAAATTCAGAATTGTTCAAGTGTATTTACTTTCTGGTAATATTCAGAATATATTTAAGAGCAGAGGAGATGGGTATTATCTAATAAAGATAAAAATATAAAAGGCTATGCCCATACAAATTTAAAGAGTATGTGCATTTCATTTTGTGGTGTGGCTTTGTCAAATTTAGATGATGAAATCAAAGGAAACAGATCCATTGATCAGATGAAGAAAATGTTAAAAAATAACATTCTCAGGATATAGATAGGTGGAAGGAGGTGAAGTGTAACATGATAAGGATTTCATAACGCATTGTGGTAAATAAATCATACTGAAATTAATTTATTTTGAAATAGAAGAGGATAGAGGTAGGACTAGATAAGCACGTGCTTCATCCTGCTCCTTTTCAAACATTTTGGTTGATTTTCTCATTGTTGCTATGCATCTGTTGTCAGAATTGTTATACATTTGAAAAAACAAAAATAATAAAATAAAAATCCTTAGCTTATGACCATAGGTGAGGGGTTTGAATGTAGATGGAGCAGTAAATAGAACGATGTGCTTTTCGACTCAGCTCATTCACTACCGCAGATCGAGGCAGCCCCTCGTTACAGCAGACAAAGCCTCAATCTGTCAGTCCATCCCGATGTCACTCATGAGCAAGACTCGCAGATAATTAAATTCTTCCTCTTGAGGCAAAGACTCACTCCTGACCCAGAGGGAGCTTTGCATCTCAGCTGAGAACTGCAACTAAGAAGAAAAGCCTTTGGGTCTATTTGCAAGACTGGTAAGGGCATTGTATTCTCAGACAGAACTAAAGTTGCTAAATTAAAAACTTAAAAGAGCAAAAAAATATAAATCTTTAAATGTTGTTTTTATTTTTTTTAATGTGCTCACTTTAAACAGTTTGTCCCAAAATGGTGAGGGTCAAGTGAAGCTGCCAATGAAGTATTACCGAGGTCAAAAGGTGATTTTATAGCGATACTACATCTCATAATTGCAAAATAAATGTTAAAAATGCCCTAAAACACCTTCCAACAATGCTGCTTCATAGAAATATTCTTCTATATTTAATGTGATTACATAAACTAAAATAATACAACTTCCTGAAAAGGAAATTCCGCCAACCTTTGGTCTACAAGATGACTGTCAGCTTGGTGAAATGCTGAATATTTGATCCTGAAGTTTAGGAGCAAATATGTTTCCGTTGCACATAAAATTAATACAGCATCATTGGAGGTAATATTAATTTGTAGCTGGGTTTTATTGTTGCACTACTGTTGTGCTCAAAGTTCAAAAATTAAAAGGAAATGGTGTTTAAATGTCAGCTGCAATTGTTCTGGGAGAATCGTTAGCTATGATATTAAAAATTACATTTAATTTCAATTTTACTTTCTACTTCAGCACTGGTGTGTATATTTCTGTGTTTGTATGAATTTCAGTAAGTTTATGTGGACAAATGATTTTAAATGTAAAGTAAGAATATCTGTGACTTTTCCTGCAGGTTTGTGTTCTCATCTGGACACTTGCTGTAATTTGCTTCGTACACATCGCACCATCATATAAGTTGCATCAGTCCAAAAATGTCTAATAAATTGGAAAAAACAAACAAACAAATAAGTCATTTCGATGCATACGTCGCATCTATTATGCATCACCGCTAATGAGTCACATTTGTTATGCGTCACCGCTGACCACCTTTAAACGTGGGCCAGTGTTGTGCCAAAAATCGATTGGCTGCCAAATGGAGGCCGCGGGAGGACATTAACAAGAATTTACCAAGATTAACATTCAAAAACAATTGTTTGTTTGCTCAACATTATAGTAAAGGTGTGTCTCAGTTGAACTTTTCCTTAATAAATGCACTTCAATAGTCAAATCAGCTGCATTTCACCTGGGCAGTGCGGTGAAATGCAGCTGATTTGACGTTTGCTCCAGGAGTTCTGCAGTGAGACGAAGGTGGCTTTGATGTCTTATTAATACATGTAGTCACTTTTACCTATTAATGAGACACTTGGTTTGCCATATGAGTCAAGGGCCCTCTAGCAACTGAAAATGGTAGTGTTCACAGTTTTCCATGTCAGGATGAATGAAATAGTCAGATCTCAGCCAAAAATTGGTTTATAAATATGGGGGGGGGGGACCTATTAGTCGCTTCAATGTAAAAGTCACAGGACCTGCAAATTTATGCAGAAAGGTGTGACTTATACAGTGAAAAATACAGTATATTTGGGGTTTAGAAGACAATATAGGTTAAATAAATACTAAATGACATTTTATGCATGATTCAATTCTTAGTTCTCCGGGACTGAAAGTTTTTTCATTCACCCTTCAGTTGGCAGTTTGGCTCACAGGCCTGTGCTTTCTGTCAGGCTTCTCTTTTCTTGCGTAAAAGGTAACAGTCATGACTTTTTTTTTTAACCCCAAAAGAAAGTTAATGTGCCACTTGAGTGCTCCAGAAAAGTGCAAACTGTTAGAGTCACCTTCAGCAAGTGAGAATTGGCACCTCAGGTCAAAATGGATATTTAGGTGGATGAAAATTAAGAAGGATAACATTTGGCAGCATAGTGTAGCGAGACAGGGAGGAGAGAGAGCAAATTAAAATATTGTTTCACATTAAGGGAAATATGCAGTTTATTGTTTAATAATGCATTCTGAAACATTACCAGACATTGTAAAAAATATGAACATTTTGTACAAATACATCTCAAGCGCAGTTTCATCCTCTCTGCTGTGGCTTCACTGCTGTTTTGTTACATAGTGCACACTGAGCTGCAGAGACCTCCCTCGTTCTTTATCGAAAATCAGAGGACTAATCTTCTGAATACTCATGCGTCTTCTTTGACCGTGGAGGAATCAAAGAGATAAACTGTAGCTCATGCTTTGGGAGGCAATGTGCTGCTGCCATTGTCTGTGGGTGCAGCACTTTGCATGCAGGCTTTGACAGAAAAAGGTCACAACAAAGTGCTTTGAAAGAGCAGCAGCCAATCACTCAGTCACATTTCTCTAAGTCACTCAGACACTTTTGTGTTAGAGAGTGCGCGGCTCAATTCACCCAAAACTGTAAATAAAACGAGGAATTGCATTTCCTGAGAAAATGCAGTGTGAATGCTTATTGTAGAGGAACCTGCTGAAAAACAGATGAAATTAGCTAATAAAAAAAAGTTGAAATGGAAGAACAAGCCTAATTTAGCAGAAGAAATCAGAAAGAACTCACATTTGCAGAATTAGATTAAATAAGCAGAAATGAGCACAAAAATTAGTAAATCAGCTAAAAAAAAAGGTGGGGCTAGTGGGAAATAGCTGAAAAGGCAGAAAGAAGGTTAAACTACCAGAAGGAAATGGAAAGAGCTGAAATGAGCTTAAAAAATTGTGGAGTTAGCTGAAAAAGCTAAAATTAGTTTAAAACAGATGAATAGTAGCTGAAATAGCAGAAAAAGCTGAAACTAGTAGAAAAAGCTGAAAGGAGCATAACAAACTGAAAGTAACATAAGGAAGTTAATTAAGCTGTAAGTAGCAGAAATTGCATGAAAAGCTTGAATTTTCTGAAAACAACTGAAATTAACTAAAAACCCTAAAGGGTAGCTGAAAATGTAAAACAAGCTTAAATTTGCAGAAGAAAGCAGAAAAAAAACATGTTGGCCAATTACAGTAAGCTGAAAGAAGTAGAAAGCACAAAAAAGTGGAAATTATCTGAAAAAAAAGCTGAAATTAGCAAATAAATGGCTGAGAATGATCTAAAATAGAAGCAAAACGCTTACATTACCAGAAGGAAGTGGAAAGAGCACATTTTTACTGAATTAGACTGTAAAAAGTTGAACTGAGCAGGTAAAAACATGTGGAATTAGCTGAAAAAGCTCAAATGAACATAAAACAGCTAAATGCTTGCAGAAATCAGCTTACAGGAGCGTGACAAGCTCAAATTTGCAGAAAGAAGTTAGAAGAAGCACAAAACTGTTGTAGTTAGCAGAAATAATCTAAAAGGATCAACAACATCAACAACAACAAAACAGCTGAAAACACAGCTGAAATTAGCTGAAAGTAGCAGAAAAATTTTACATTTGCCCAAGGAACTGAAAGAAGCTAAGCCAGTACAAAACGTGAAAGGAGCAGTAAAAGGTTGTAAACAGATGTAAAGATGTGAAGGATGTAAAATTAGCTCGTCATTTTCTATGAGAAAAAAAAAAAAAAAAACTGGCAGAAAAGGCGAAATATTTCAAAAAGCAAACGTTGCACCCAAGACCAAAAGTCATAGCGTCATTCTCCTGAACGAGCTGAACGTTTTGATACACCTTGTTGAAATGTCTTGAATACTGCGGGATGAGAATTGAACCAAAAATGTATGGAAGAAAAATGGGTCACAATAGTGGGAATGAACATTCACACTGTTCAAGACCTGGCAGTCCATGAAGGAATGTGACCGCTGCCTTTCCTGCCGGAGACTTAAATCAAGCTCATCTGATGTTTAAAAATGACAGTTGTTTTAGTCAAACTTTGAAAATTACATCTGCGATATTTACAGATGTCCTGCTCTATAATTTGAATGAAAGTCATTGACAACATTTACTCTGAGCATGACATTGTAGAAATCTAATATTTGTCCCACTTTTAAAGCAAATATTACACCAGCTAATTTTGAGATGTCTTAAACTTTAGCGTGTGAATCTGTCATAAAAAGTTTCCAAAAACTGTGAGTAATGATAACTTGAGTGGATCAGAACTTAAGTTGTTATGCCTCTTGATGCACATCATCATATACTTTATTTCGCTGTATACAAGTACACAAGTCGACTTAAATGTGACAAAACTTTGTCTTTTGAAGCTCCTGGTTTTTAAGTTACATTTGTTACCATATCTTGTTTGTATTCCACATTTGCATTGTTAGCAGCCACCTAATTAATACCTCAGATTTTAATTACTTGTCCTAATGACTTCTCTGCCTTGTTTATCATTTATAAATCATTTTAAAGCACTGTTCAAAAAAGCGTGACATTGCAGAAGTTTATTAGTGTGCCCCATCTGTTTGTTTGGCTCAACAGGGCTGTTCACATCAGACAACCTGATGTTCTTGTCACTCTTTGAAGCCTGTCTTCTTAAGATCTCTTTAATTAATGCTTGCATTAAGTACAACAGAATATGTTATTTATAGGCTCCTCTCAGTGGTGCTTGTTGTTCTTGACAAAGCTCATTCTGTGGAGAGTTCTAAGAGTTGTTCCAAATGTGGTGCACAACAGCGCCAATTCATAAATAATTTACTCGCATCATTAACGGCAATAAATTATTGTGGTGATTCTATAAATAGACACCTACCGTAGTAATTTATTTTATGTATCAGACCTCATTCATTTTAATGCAGTCAATTAAAAAAACTGATTCCTATTTGATATTAATTATTGAACACCTGCCATGCCTAACTGGCTCTAGCTTTTGTTGTGGTTGAGCACGTTGCAGAATTGGAATCAGGAACTTCTGCACTTTGGACCCACCTGGCTGCTCTGTAGTTGTTGCCATGGCTCAGTGTGTCATACAAGCTTCTGCTGCCTTCTTGGATAGAAATTGTGAGCTAAATGGTTTGAAAAGAACTGTGAAAAAGAAAACAAGAAACACATCTACAAACATGCTGATTTTCATGTTTACTGAGTAACCAATCCATGTATAATAAGTAACAAACAGTACTGTATTTTCCACCGTACACGTCACATTGCCCTATAAGTTGCATCAGTCTAAATATGTCCAATAAAGTGGAAAAATCCATAAATATGTTGCTTCGCTATATATGTTCATCTATTATGCATCACATCACCACTGACCAGTCACGTCTGTTAGGCGTCACCTCTGACAACCCGGAAATGTGGGCTGGTGTTGTGCCAAAAATCCAGTAGCTGCTAAATGGTGGTCGCGGGATTGTGCACAGGAGGATTTTAACAAGAATTTAACTAGATTAACACTTAAAACAATTATTTGTTTGCACAAAACGATAGCAAAGCTGTGTCTCAGTCTAACTTTTACTTAATAAATGCACTTTAATGGTCAAATCAGCTGCATTTCAAAAGCCGATGCGCGAAAGTAAGCTCATGAACAGGACGAGTCGCTGTGCATTTCTTCGAAATTTAACAAGATAACCATCTAAAACCAGTTATTTGTTTGCTTGAAATTATAGCAAGTGTGCTTTTCCTTAATAAATGCAGTCTCTCTTGTAAATGAGTCTTCGAGGCTCAATGGGATTAACCTGCCTAAATAAAGGTTGAATGAATGAAAAAAATGGAGAGCCAAATCAGCTGCATTTCAAAAGCCGATACACTGAAACAGGAACACGCAGAGGGCGACTCGCTGTGCATTTCTTCAAAATTTAACAAGATAAACACCTAAAACAATTATTTGTTTGCTCGACATTATAGCAAAACTGTGTCTCAGTTGAACTTTTACTTAATAAATGCACTTCAATCGTCAAGAATCAGCTGCATTTCGCTGGGGCGGTGCAGCGAAAGGAAGCTGATTTGACGGTTGCTCCAGGAGAGCTGCACAAAGGTGACACTACGGCAAGCCGATTGTGTCATTAATAGCCACGTTTTTCTTATTACATGGCACAACAACATGCCATTCTACTCAAGTGCCATCTAGCAGCAGAATGAATGAAAACGGTCATATCTCTATCAAAAATCAGTTTATAAATATGGGGAAAAATCCATAAATACGTTGCTTCAGCATATAAATTGCATGGCAGGCAAATTATGCAAATAAACTGCAACTTGTAGGCCGAAAAGTTTAGTAAGCTTATTTATCATAGTTATCTACACATGCTCAGTGGTGTATTTAGTTAGTCTACCTTGCAAGATTTCATCTATCATCCAAGGATCTATAATGACTGAAATTATAAATCTAAGTTTGGAATAAAAACTGAGATTTAA
This sequence comes from Hypsolebias martinsi, assembly GCA_031762355.1. Lineage (NCBI taxonomy): Eukaryota > Metazoa > Chordata > Actinopteri > Cyprinodontiformes > Rivulidae > Hypsolebias > Hypsolebias martinsi. The sequence continues at coordinate 25,891,730 of JARVGQ010000210.1, forward strand.
GTGCACATTTAGTAGCATTAGGACCTAGGATTGTAGACTGATATTAGGACTAATAAAAAAGAATTTAAATTTCCGTACATGGCAATTTTGTAGATCACAAATATCGCTTAAAAATTGAATACAAGTACTCATTGACCATTGAGATGAAAAAAGGGCAAAATAATCGTGTTTTCTGACATGCAATGAGTCTCTTTAACTGCTGACATTAAGCCAAAAAAATTTAAAGAAAACACATTACAGAGTCCAACAGTCAGATGACACTCTTTCAACTTTGTTTAAAATTAGTAATCATTTTAATTGGGGGAACATTAAAATGCAAAAACCACATTTTGAGCTTTCCAAAGCTACGCTGCTGAAGCTCAGACATCAGATCTAGTAGGAACCAAACAGAGATCAAGAAGGAAGAATTTTAAATCATCTCTTTTTGTGGCTGTCAAGTAATGATGAAGTCTGTAAATTAAAACGTATGAGACTATAGCGCCGATGAGGGCACAGCAGGAACATGTGGAATGCAGTTAATATTGTTATCAAACTTTCAGACTACTGTATATGGGCAAACAGAGGATGCAGTCTCGGCAGCAAGAGTGAAGAAGCAGAGGCATCGTAGTGCCTGTGAACAACAGAGTAACCCTGGATATGTTACTGGGAAGCAGTGGATCTGCATCCTGGATAGTGAACAGTTATATGTCAGATTTGGCCCAAAGTATCAAGAGAGTCAAATTGCTAGTTTTTTGGAGTGTATGTTTTGCCTTCAGCTGCTGTTAAGACTTTGCCAGATGTTGCCAGGCTACAGAAACAAGACAAATGAATTCATGACAACTTCTGGTGAGACCAGCTGGCCGTCTTTTTGTTACATCTCTGCACTCCCACTTCTCAACTGTTTGTCAAATGCTCCAACAACAATTTTATAACATTTTAGACTTTGTACCGTATTTTCCACCATACACGTCGCACCGTCCTACAAGTTGCATCAGTTCAAATATGTCTAATAAAGTGGAAAAATCCATAAATATGTTGCTTCGCCGTATATGTTGCATCTATTATGCATCACCACTGATGCATTGCGCTTGTTACGAGTCACCGCTGACAACCTGGAAATGTGGACTGGTGTTATGCCAAATAGTGGCAGCAGGAGCGTGCACTAGAGGACTTTAACAAGAATTTAACACGACAAACACTTAAAAACAATTATTTGTGTGTCATAGTCTAACGTTTACTTAAAAAATGCACTTTGACGATCAAATCAGCTGCATTTAAAAAGCCGATACGCAGAAGTAGGAGCGCACACAGAGACAAGTCGTTGTTCATTTCTTCAAAATTTAACAAGATAAATACCAAAAAACAAATATTTGTTTGTTCGACTTTATAATAAAAGGTGCGTCTCAGTTGAACTTTTACTTAATAAATGCACTTTAATGGTCAAATCAGTTTCATTTCGCCAGGGCGACTCAGCAAAAAGTGAAGCTGATTTGACGGTTGCTCCAAGAGAGCAGAACGAAGGTGACACCTATGGTAAGCCAATTGTGTCTTTAATAGCCACTTTTACCTTTTACATAACACAACAACATGCCATTCTACTCGAGTGCCATCTAGCGGCTGAAAATAGTAGTGTTCAATATTTTCAGTCAGAATGAATGAAAACGGTCATATCTCGGCCAAAAATTGGTTTAAATATGTGAAAAAAAAAATCCATAAATATGCCGCAAGGCATGCAAATCATGCAAAAATCTGTGACTTACACAGTGAAAAATATGGTATATGCAAATATTAATGACACATGCAACTCTTCTGCACTGCTTTACTAAACACACACAAATTGGCACTTCTTACTTCTAACTGGGAGGAAAAAGAACAGAGAAGTTGAACTGGGGAAGTTCAGGAAACAGCAGGGTTTGTCCAGTGCCACATGCTGGTGGCTATATCAATGCCATGACTGAGAGTGTAATAAACTGCATCAACTTCTGTATGGGAAGGACCCTCCTACAGGAGCCGTGAGAGGTGTTTTCACAATAACAAGCCCTGAAGGAGTTGCTGCACGGAGAGAGTCTTCAGGAAGGAGGACGGGGAGTTTTTGAGGAGTGTGCAGAGAGAGATGAAAGTGAAGGAAGCATGCAGGGAAACAATGCAAGAACCCGCAGAACATAAGGGATGTGGTCAGTGACAAACAAGATCACTACATTCAAGGGGAATCAGAAGCTTAGACAAGTCCAATGTCCACAATAAATTTACAGCTTTTGATTTATAACCACGTCATGAAAATCCTAAAATGTTTTATTACGTTAACTTCAAGATCCAAACATGTCTACACCTTCTTAATACAATCATGTCGTGCCATCTTAGTGCATTTGCAGCAATAAGTGCATTCTGGACATACGTAATTTTTTTTTTTACTAATCCTGGAGATCAGATGTGTTGCTAAATATATAATCTAACCATAGAAGCAGCTCTGTAGAAAAGTAACTCTCCTAAGTGTGTCGCACGGCGCATTGCTGAGCTGATGAGGGCCAGGTGTGAAAAGAGAAATAGAGGTCAGGGAAATCTCTTCCATCACTAGAGGTAACTGTATGCATGAATTTGCAATAACATTAGAGTCTGTGTGCAGCAGGTGTTGAGCTGAGCTGTGTTTCCAGTACAAAGCGGAAGGGGTAGAGTTAAATGGAGAAACAGTCAACACAACACCGGCTGCAGAATGAGGGTTTGGAGACTAAATACAGCATCTGTTTGCCTTAAACTGAAGCATCAGAAGAAAATATTGTCATCAAACTCACATCGGACGTTTATGTCTCCTGTTGGTCTCATTATAAGTTGATTTTATGTATCATTTTGCAGTTGACTCTGATTTTTCTCTTTATAAACAGTTCATGTTATCCTAAAACAGCCATTTCCACAAAGAAACCACTTTGGCTCACAGATGGATGATTGTTGTCTTCCCATGCTGAAGGCAAAGTCTTGATAATGTTTTTACCCACATCTTTGTGTGCGTATGTATGCGTGTGGGTTCATTTGTCTGTCGTTAGCAAAATATCTCATGAACCACTGGATATACTTGGATGGAACTCAGAAACTAAGGATTGGGCTAACATAAAAATGATTATCAATCCATCCATTATTTTTACCCGCTTCTTCCTTTTCGGGTTCTGGGGGTTCACTGGTGCCACGACTGTGTGAGAGGTGGGTGACCCCTAGGACAGGCCACAAGTCCATCACAAGGACACAATGAGACAAATGAGACAACCATTCACTCTCTAACTCACACCTAGGGACAATTCAGAGTTACCAGTCACACTAACATGCATGTTTTTGGTCTGTGGGAGGAAACTAGAGTACCCAGAGAAAACCCACTCACGTAGCTCTATCAACTGTGCCACCATGCTGCAAATAGTTATTATAATTTAGTTAATTGTTGTAGCTGAGTCATCCTCAACACATTCGCTGAACTTTAAGATATTTTTCAAACCTCATGATGTCACGCATCACATTTACAAGGTTTGCCTTTTAAATCATAAGATGATTTAGGATTTTTTTTTTTTAATCTGGCATGAAAAGTAGCCTTTCAATACAACTCGACACTACCCAATTAGATTGTATTATATTTTTCTCACACTAAATGGAGATTAAGTTTATGATTTAACAGCAGCCTATTATTTTTTCCTTTTTATTTTGATACAAAACAAGTGTCACCTTTGACAAAAATCTTTCTTCGTGGGACACTTTTCAGTGTTTGGTATATTTTGTCAAATTCTCTTTCCCTTCCTTTCGATACAAAGCAACATGAGAACCAAATGAAACAATTTCTCCATCTAACAACTCCAGCCAGAGTAAATGACTCTGGATTGAGTTTCAAAAAGCAATCAATTCTAAAATGAGGACTATTTCTCACCTCCATCAATGGAATTTTTGAGTCTGCTTCCCAGAAAATACGTTTTCGAGACTGAGTGAGAGTGTACGTGACTTTCTGAAAGTCCCATTTTTGCTTATTTTCTCCTCAAACATCCCCCGCTCTGAATATTCAAATCTGGCTCCTTTGCAGAGCCATCCGATTTAACCCCTACCTCATTAGTAGTTCTTCAAATCTTTTCTGAAACGCGTCTTTTTTGTCGTGCTCTTGCTTTTCATTCAGCAGCTCTTGCCATCTTGTCTCATTCCCTCTCTGCCTCCTCCACCTTCTTATCTCCTCGCTCTTTTTTCCACAGTTGTTTCCCTCGGAGAATGCTGCATGAAGGTGACTAGTTCTTGCCCTTTTATCTTCAAGTGCACATCTGTTTCATACAAACTAGCTGCAACAGCAGGGTGAGGAAGTGTTTAACTAAAACAGACAACAAAGAGAAGCGTTTAGTAGATTCTCGCCTCATAAAATATCATATGTGCTGCATTAACAAAACCCAGAGTTATACTAAATACTGAATTGGACCTTTGAGGTTTCAGTGACTTTAGAAAGCCATTTTTCCCTCAAGTTGGATGAAAGCAAAACAGAAAGGCATGGAGGCATGACTGGAATAGGGTATGGATGCTACCTCCCCTAGGGTTAACAGATTAGAAATGGTGACAGTGAACACAGAAGGATAAAAGTGCTAAAGAGTAAAAACTAAGCTTCAAGTTGGAGGAGGAGAAAAGGGGAGCTGAGGATGAGCTACTGACTCAAAGATTAAACATAAAACTACTAAGCAAAGATAACTTCATTTTCAAGGTTGATCACTCCCAAATGAATGCAAGAGCTAGTTTCACACGGACAAATCAATATAAAACTCTCGCATCTGTCCACGAGAGAACTAAAAGCCTCAGGAAAGTGTGATAGCATGTTAGTATGGTACAACTCTGATGCAATCCCATAGATGTGTCAGAATCAGTGTGTGTGTGAATGAAGATGAGGTGTAATTGTAATCACTGTAGCACTTGAGCCTCGTTTTGTGGCCCTCAATTTCAAAAATTAAAACGGGGCATCTAACAGTCACCTGGAGAGGCAATCCAATTATCGTCGAGAGGAGCAGCCAAACCTTGAAGGTGCCTTTTTGCAACATAAAGAATTAAACAGGGGCTAAACGAATTAAGATCCAATAGCTGTTCTTGTTTGAAGCTGCAGAGATTTATGTATTGTTCCGTTTTTATCGACTGCCATTTAGTGTAAAATTTGAGAACATGATGAGTTGTTTCGTTAGACATGAGGTTGTGTGTTTTCATTTCTTTAAACCTGACAAATGCATTACACATTGAAGTGTATTCTTGTATTTACAGATCATCTGAAATTTTTTTCAACACAGGTGTTCTGAACAATTATTCCTAAATTTAGACACTTCCTCTTAGGCATACCAAGTCACATATATTTCTCAAAAGTTTTCTCCCTTCCTACTTATTTTTTATTTTTATTTTTTAAACCTTTATAGATCACCTTTTTGCATACCTTCCAAATTGTAGACTATGGATATGTTCAGCTGGTCTTGCAACGCAATTGATCAAATTTTCTCACAAGAAGGGTGAAGGAGAGCCCTCATCTAGGAAACATAACTGGATAACTGGATTCTGGCCCTGTGATGGACTTGCGACCTGTCCAGGGTGTACCCTGCCCCTTGCACAGTGATTGCTGGACATGGGCACCGGTGACTCCTGTGACCCAAAATGAAAGAAGCAGGTAAAAGATAATGGACGGATGGATGAATAACTGGATTCTGCTTTTTGGAATTGGTGGAAATCTGGATTTTTGACCAATTCTGAAATGTCAGCAGCTGTTTAAGCTGTGTGGAATGCGTGTGCCAGGTTTGGCAACACTCAGACTGTGTGCAAACTATTTGTGGACCTGTATCAGAGCTGAGCAGGCAGGTCTGTGGAACTTTGTGGCAGTGTTCATGGACGGTTGGAAGGAAGAGCTCTTGGAGAAGTTGTAAGCCTGACTTCGGCATAAGCATCACAGTTCAGCTGTTTGGAGTCGCCATGCGATGTATATTGGATATTATGGAAAAAAGACACTCTGATCCCCTTCTACATCCCCCCCTCTTACTTTTGACTTACAGGAAATTTGATCCAAGTGGGGCCTATATAGAAAGCAATAATGTTGTTTTTGAGGAACAAACTGTAAATTAATAAGAAATTGCCATTTGTTGTACCGAGATTAATTTTTAATAACCCCAGGGCTGTAACAACTCCGTGGAATTTGTTTGTCATGAGATAGTAAGAGTGTGCATAAAAACTTATTAACAACAGGAAAATGTCAACTGCCTCGTCAGGGTTGTAGAGCTGCATCACCATGAGAGCATGTCACCCTGAAAATGAGAACACGTACTCTTTATGGCAATAATGTTACAGCTAATGAGGACATCTCAGAAAACCCCTCATTAGATTTTATTTTCCATGGCACAAATGTCAGAAATGAGGATCGAATCTGGTGACTAAAGAGTAAACTGGTAAAATGAGGGCTCATTTTTTTAAACTAACAAGTCCAATGTCAGCAGCCACGAACAATTAAAGAGAAGGAAGCAGCATAACTGTGAAGTATTTTGTTGCAAATAACAAATGTGCCTTTGGTTGATGTCAAAACTTGTTCCTCTGAAAGTCTAATTCATTCAACCTTTAATTAAACAGATAAGTCACATTGAGCCTAGAAGACTCATTTACAAGTGAGATCTGCTTAGACAGACAAAAAGTAATGAAACTGGACACATTAGGAATCATTTAAATAAAAGAAACGAGAAAGCATGCCGGAAAAGACATGTTGAATAAACCACAACTATCCAAACAGCTAATATAGGAATAGACCATCGCTTGGTTTGGAATTATGTATTTTTCAGATTACAAGGCTATGTCTGTTTTCATACATAAGGTGCACCAGAGAGTATACGGTACATTAAGCGAAACAAAACAGTCAGATAAGTCAAACTTCTTTTTTCTTTATTTTATTCAGTCCATTTCATTACAGCAATAACTATAACACAACTGAAAGAAAATATATACAATCAAAGAAATGAAAGGCAGCAGAAGAAGAATAAATTCTTATAATATCTGCCCCTTTTTCCCAAAATATATTCAAACAAAATTTTTTACAAATCAAAATTAATTAATTAAAATAATTAAGCTAAATAACAACATCAACTCAAGAAACAGTTTTAATAAATACACATTATACTTCTCCATTTTTTTTTCAAAAGACTAATTTTTATACTCCTCTTGAACATATACATACATACATACATACCGGGAGGTCTGGCATTTGTAAAATCAACCTCCAGCTCATTCCACAATCCAATTCCTTGAACTGTAGTAAATCACATCTTCAAACTAGCTTCACAAACATCTCCATCCCCTTAATATAATAATTACTTTCCCTTTTAACAAATTTTCCTTGAATGCTAGTAGGAAGTATGTTTTTGTGAGCCCCATATGTAAACAGCAAGATGTTGTAATCAACCAAGTCAGTATCAACCAATATGTTTGGCTGATGAATGAATGTATTTGATGGATGGCTATCTTTTCTAGTAATAATTCTTATAGCTCTTGTCTGTGAAATAAAAAGGATTTGTAACTGTTTTACATGCTTTACTTCAATACATGGAATTAAATGTGGAACAATCATTGCATTATGCAATGGAAACTTGATTCAACTCATTCACAATAACTCAACATTGTTCAGTTTGTACCACATAAAATCGGTTTGAGGTCAGTAAGCACAGCCAGAATTAATATATAAGGTGCACTGGATTATAAGGCTCACTGTCAATTTTTAAGAAAAATTAAAGGATTTTAATTGCGCCTTATAGTCCAAAAAATACGGTAGATAATTTTAGGCTTGACACCAAGACACATTAATCTAGTGGAGTGCAATCATGTCAGTTTATGAGTAATTGAAGTGTACATTTCTAAACAATATTCAAGATATTACTGGAGATTTCCACAAACAGTGGTGTACCTTTCATGGTTCAGTCCATGCCTAATGGGGTATTGTTTTACAAGTGCTGCCAAACCCAATCTTTTCATCCTTAAAATGTATGTAAATAGATAAATAAATAAATTAATTAAATAAATTAAATAAATAAATAAATAAATAATATTTAAAAAAGAGCTTTGGTATGAAGTGCCACAGTATAAAATTTTTGAAATAGGAGTTGTTTTAAGATGTCAGAAATTATCCGACTCTGCTTGCCATTTGCTTGTTTCCCATGAGAAAACTTCTTGTCTCTTTTTACCAAACTTTACTCTGAGCGACTTCTACATCAGGTAATTACAGAAAATCCTTTTAACAAAACTGAAACGAGTCCTTTAACATAGATGGCTTCCTTTAAACCATTCTTAAATAATTTAGCTTCTTTGTCCAATATATCTTTGAGATGTACACCTTGGGAAATGGTTCTTTTATGCCATACCATGTTTTGCCTTTTGCTTTTCTTCAATTGGAACTGCAGCATTGTACAATAAGATGTGACATATCTTCAAGAGTCAAGAGAGGAAGTCATGCTACTTGTAGTTCAAGCATTTATTATTAAAATTATGTGGATGACTGATTCTTCAACTGCTAATAATAGTCAAATATGCATGAAAAGTTAATTTTTTCCAAAAAATATACGGTGTCTTGTCTCATGTGTGTACGTTAGACAGCTAGTCATCTTCACCCTGTGTTTCAGTGACTAAATACTGGGTGGGAAGCCAGAAGGCTGCTCTTCACATTGATGATGACTTGCTGTGGCATGATGCCTTTGATCCTCTCCCCATCTTTGTGAATAAAGAATACACTTTGATTGATGCCGTGCACATTATGGCCAATTCAGAGCTGGCAGGGGAGAAAAAGGCACGTCTGTCATGTTGAAAAGCTCCTTGTCTCTGCTGTTGAGGGCCAAGTCGCAGGAAGGCACTTTTGTGCTGCTTTTGGCATCCAAACCTATATGGCGATTATTCTGAAACCCTTTCTACACTCCCTTTGTTACTGACAGAGCGTTTGGTGTTACTGGTGTTTAATCAATGCTCGCTGCTTTTTGATAGCAGACGGCCCAAACACTGATTGAGTTAGAGTCGTAGTAGGAAATGGATCCTAATACTTCCATGCCAAATTTGAAACTAAATGATGAGAGGGGATGGAGTGACTGATCAAACCTTGTAAAAGATATGAACAATCAAATGTGATGTGATAAATTGGCTTAGTTATAGCAGTTTTGTGTTGGCTAGTGTTGTTCAGCTGTGGTAGCCATCCATTAATGAGTTGACTCCAAGTGTTTTAAGACTTGAAAGTCTAACCCAATGATGACTTTGTTTGATTTGAATAAAACACGTTCACTTGTTAAAGCAACATTTTGCTAACCGATAAAGTTAATGGCAAGCTTAAAAAATAAATAATAAATAACAGGTATCGCATGATCAGTCAGTGCTTGAGGTTTTCATGTGGAATGACTGTCACCTTTTAACACACCTAATTTCAGCTCAATGTCTGTAGAATTGAGTGAGTTACAAATATTTTTTGTTTATGCAAAGCTTTCTTAGCTGTGGTGGCCATCTTGAATGGGCTTGACCAGAAAGAATCTGTTTTAAATATACCATAAATTTTGCAGTATAAGTTGCATGGGGTTTTTTTCCCCATAAATTAGCATGCCTGTAACTTATTTAACCAATATTTACTGTATAGCCCAATTTTAGGCTGAGATCTGACGATTTCATTCATTCCGACATGGAAAATATTGAACACTACCATTTTCAGTAGCTAGAGGGCAGTCGACTAGTATGGCAAGCCAAGTGTCTCATTAATAGGTAAAAGTGGCTATTAATGAGACACTTGGCTTGCCATACCAAGCCACCGTTGTCTCGCTCCGGAACTCCTGGAGTAATCACCAAATCATCTGTATTTCGCTGCATCGCCCAGGAAAAATGCAGATGATTTGACCATTAAAGTGCATTTATTAAGGGAAAGTTAAACTGAGACACACTTTTGCTATAATGTCGAGCACACAAATATTTTTTAAAGGTGGTTATCTTGTTAAATTCTTGTTAAAGTCCTCATGTGCATGCTCATGTGCATGCTCCTGCAGCCGCCATTTGGCAGTCAATCAATTTTTGGCACAACACCGACCCACATTTCTGGGTGGTCAGCGACGATGCATAATAGATGTGACTTTTACGGCAAAGCGACATATTTATTTATTTTCCACCTTCTTATACGTGTTTGGACTGATCCGGCTTATACGGCGGCGCAACGTGTACGATGGAAAATACGGTACTAATACATAAGCACTGATGCACCCTCATCACGGTTCTGTTCACAAGTTTTCTTGTACTGTAGCCTAAATAAAAGACTTTGACATCAAAACGTGCATTTTGATTGAGAATAGTATGTTATGACTTTCGGTAACAGCATATTGTACAACGTGGATAAAAATGTGCACAAAAATGCAATAGCCATTAAAGCTCAGGTAGACTTTGCTATAATGCATGGTTCAAAAAATGTGAAAGCACCACAGAAAGTTGACCTTCACATGTCTGGACCAGCATTTTGATGTATTTTACCAGTTTTAACACGATCATAGTTTGGGTTTTATGATTTTTGTTGAGTTTTTTTGTATAAAATTTCAACTGTCAGATATCTGGTGTCACACATTTGAACTGTTGAAACTTTCCAAACAAGTTCTTCTTACTCCTATACCATTATTACTACATGTGCAGATTATACATTAAAACATAAGCATTTTGTCTTATTTACCCATCATGTCTCTCATTGAATATAAGATTTGTAATTGTCACCCAAATCATCTCACACAAGCTTCAAAAGATCAATTATGTTTAACTCAAAGAATTCTCTTCAAAACAGGAAGTAACATTTTCATTTAATTAGTCACAACTCCTAAATAAAACACAACAAAATGAAAATGCAAACTCCTATTTTTGACCTTCAGAGTTGATTTTGCAGCTTTTGCTTTAAGAATCTTGTACAATAGTTTTCTCACAGCAGCTGGATTTTTAGGCTTACTTTTAGGTCTGTGTTTCTAGCTGACGCTTCTGAGGTCCAGGTGGTTGCCATGGTGATTACAATCAGCCACTGTCTGCAGCTTGAACATGTCTTGTGATCTTGATTCTCCTTACATGTCATAAACAGTTCATATACAGGTAGTCCTCGGGTTACGGCGCCCCCGACTTACGGCAACTCGGCCGTACGAACGCCTCCCAGTGACGTCACACCGCCCATTGACTGTCAATAGCCTTTTTCAGTTACACACAGTGCCGTTTCTTTTGTGTGTGGGGTGTTAATACCTTTCCCTTTAAGACCCTGTGGACTCC
>JARVGQ010000210.1:25944502-25955543 GCA_031762355.1 Hypsolebias martinsi
AGGATGCACACTGTGGATGTTAAAGTTAGGTCTAGAGTCTTTACTTCAGCTGTGCGGCACATTGCAGTAAACTTTACTTGTAAAAACTGAGCATGTACTACTTTAGCTTGAACCAGTGCATACTCACCGTGAGTGCCACAGAGCCCAGCAGGAGTACCACAGAGTACACCAAGCCCCGACTGTTGATCATCACCTGAAACGAAACCAAGGGATACCTGAGGCTCCTTAATTGAACAAAATATACCCGACTATAGTTTTTTTTTTTTTTTTTTTCAGGTTCTCAATACAAAAATGGTACAGTCTGGCCTCGTGTCAACACACCTCCGATCCATAGTTGACGCACATGGTCTGCATCGCCCAGGGAACCCCAAGTCCAACTAAAATGTCAAACACGTTACTGCCAATTGTATTGGACACTGCCATGTCGCCCAGACCTGAAACAAAGTTATAAAAAGTAGTACAAAACCGATTATACTTGAACCATTTTCAATCAGTGCAAATTGTTTTATGCACTTATGAAATTGTTACTGTTATGGAGGTCTGCTAATTATTAACATGTATTGGAAATATAAAGTGTACAGAATAAATTTGTGAAACTGTCTTTAATGAATCAAAAGGGTAAAACTCTGAACATCCTTTGGAAAGACCAGCAGACCAAACAGTTTCTATAATTAAAATCCTTTCAAGTGGTAAACTTATACCTTGCCGAGCCACAATGAGACTGGCTATGCAGTCTGGAACGCTTGTGCCCGCTGCCAGAAACGTGATGCCCATGATGACATCTGGGATTCCCAGAGTGTAGCCAATTATAGTGACCTGAAAACCCAAAGTCAAAGATTACACAGTTTCCTCCATCGTCTTCGTTTAAAGGTTCTCTTTTTAATGGAAACTCTTTTTGGGAGGTAGGGAGTCATTACATCGACAAATACTTTCAAACATCCATTACTTATAGCTCAGACTAAAATCTTATGCACACAACTGTTAGAATGTCCCCTCATAAATGTCACTAAAGTATATTTTATTCTGTTTTATTAAAGAGGGAATTGACCAACAGCATTTTTGTGGCATAAGTTATCAAAAATCTGTTGCATATGTTCAATAAACAGAAGGGCAATCTCAAGTTGGAGAGTTTGAATGAAACTTATGTTGAGTGAGAAACTAGTTTTAAAAGGCAGTCAAAGCAACTTTTGCTGATGTTTGTTTCAGCCTGTATCCCGATGCAAATGGTATTTTAGGAGCACAAAGCTGCATCTTTTTGCAGCTGGTTCCAGATATGTTTGGGGGTTTGCTAATCTTGCATTTAAAAAAAACAATTTTTTGAAAATGATGTGATAACCCAATCAAATCTAACCCACAACACTAAGGAGTCCACTTTGCGTACATTTTGCACGGAGCATACAACCTTCAGGTGCATGCTAAATGCGTCGTTTCAAGGATTCAAGGTTCTTTGTCATTTGCACCCAATGTGGTACATGTGATGGAACAAATTTATCTTAACAGGGACCCAGTTACATCCAACAATAAAATGTAAAAGAAAAACCGTAATAAGATCTAAGATATGAACTAAGAAATACACCAACTTGAGCACTAATAGCACAAAAACATCACGTTTAACAGCAGCATGAACATTTCCTCATTTTTGGTCCAAATTTGTTGCAGTGTTTCAGCGTCACACACGTTCCCGACAGTGGCGGCAGCATTTTGGGTCATTTTTTGGCATTTTTAAGTGGCTGAAGACTTTTACAGAATTGTACCACATTTAAAAACTGAAGACGTGGCTTTAAGGGGAAAATCTTTTAAACAGGCTTGACTGAAAATGTGTCCTGTGCAGGTAAGATGCATTTTATTTGTATCCCTTTTGAACTTATCTACACAAAATGCACCATTAACTCCTTCAAATAATTTTTATGGTTTGATTTTTATTTTTAAAGAGAACTACATGTGGCTTGTTTTCCCGTATATGTATATATATGATACTTTTGTCTTCAAAAAATGCACTTACCGGTACATTTCTACCAAAATAATAATAATTTTAAAAAAAAAAATCGATTTCAAGCAATAGACCATACAAATAAAAATAAAAGTAAACAAAAATAAATAAATAAACGGTTTAGTCCAAAACATACAGCATTTGTGTTCACATGTATGTGGAAAACTTCATCCCCGCACTTGAAATATTAATTTCTGCACCACAATCAAGCAAAACAAACTGGTGGCTTGTGTCCATGTTCACTCATTCTGAGGACGAGCAATAAGTGAAGAGTTAAAGCGAAGCAAAAATCCCTTCCAAATACATTTCATGCTTACCATCCAGACCATTAGGTAGGAGAACACCGCAATCCAGACCGTAGAGAGGAGGAAGGAGACCATGAAGTATTTCTCCCAGCGAGGCTTGGCACAGTTTGGGACAGTGAAATAGAGCAGAAGGAGCAGGGGCCATGAGATCAACCACTTCACCTTGCTGCCAATTCCACCTGCAGGAGAACAATTAGCTCGAGATGAGCACACTCATATCTTTGCAGCACGAAGAGCAGTTTCTCACTCAGATTCAAGCTTTTTAAATAAGATTTTTCTCTTAAGTATTCTCAAATGAAACGTCAAACTTTGCTGGACATTAAAAGACGTCTCGTAAAATGACAGATGGAGCAGAAAATCAAGACTGCAGCCGAGCAGCTGCTTTTATCAGCGTCAGTATAGAACCATTAAAAAGGAGGTCATTGGGTTCGTGTAGCACTTCGCAACTAAACTGTTTAAAGCACTTCTGCTCAAATTCAGTTTCTTTTAAATTCCTGCTGATGAAGTCAGTTGTGATCAAATATTGAACACAACCCTTCTTGAATAGAAACCTGTCGCCACAGTGGTGCACTTCTACTCGTTCTGGTTTCTGAAGGACTACCTCCGCGATGCTTTTCCTACACTTTACATTTTACGTTCAGCATTTCCATTTTACACCAAACTAACAGTTACATTTTTTTTTTTTTTTTTTTTTTTTTTTTTTTTTAAACCAGCTCACCTGCCACTAAAGGCAAAATCATGTTTTTTGCTTACCTTTATGAGTGTGCAGTCATTTATATTTGCATTAAATATTTCAGGAATCACTGAGGGAATTTTAATGAACCTCTTGGAAAGTAATCACAGGGTGTATATCTATTAAATATAACTGATTAACTTTTTGAATCAGCGATTTAAGACGTAGGCCACATCTCATGAATATTAAACAAAAATGGCTACAACCCAGTCAAATTTACAGATATTCAGCTTAAGTTTGGTGGCGCTAGCTGCCTGAAAGTCATTTGCATCATCTACTCTGAGCACCATTAGATCACTCAATTTCACTTTACTGTCTATAACAATTCATGAGATGGAGATTCATCTTTGACATAATTTCATCCAAAACACCACAAGTTAAAAATGCCATAAAACTTTAACAAGCATTGCTAACCCAGTCCTAAAATATGTGATGCATTAAAACAACATCTTAGACAATGGTTTGTCATGCGAGGCTACGTTTAAAAAGGACTAAGGACAATCACAGCAGAAGGAATAAATTATTTTGTACCCATTTTTCTTTACCAGAGAAACCACCAGTTTACTGCCAGGTGGTACCAACCTGAATAATGGTTGCTGTGGATAAGTTGGGTCATTGTAAACCTGGATTGCCTTTTTTTTCTAGAGCCTGACTGTACATGTCTGTTGCATTTGTTGATGACCAATGATTCTACCACCTAGTTTGACTACCTGGGACAACTTGTTCCCGTCTCTGGCTAGGAGGTTCCCATACCATGAGACAAGGAAACACATTCAACCAGTGACCTGTACACCAATTGCAAGGTGCTTTTGCTTGCATTAAAGCTCTTTTGCGAAGTCAGTGTTGGGCTGAGAAGTCAACTTGTTGTCAATTGTTCTGAGGTATTTAACTTCAGTCACCTGCTGTACTTCCTGCCCTTTTGTAACAGAAGACCTGCATAAAGGTCTCGTGCTGCCAACTCCCCATCTACCTCCCAGAATATATTATACAAGGTGTCACAAAAATCACGAGATTGAGCCCAACGCCATTAACACGGTTTGACCAAGACGGGTTTAACTTCATTCCTTCTTGGCAAAAGCAGCCAAAAAAAAAAAAAGCTTTGGCACAAATGTTTGAGAGCAACGTGCTTTTCAAGTATGTACTAAAAGAATAATAATAATAAAACATTTTTTAAAAAGGATAAATATGTTTGTTATTTACAACCAAAAGGAAAACCGCTTTAATCCAAACATCACTCACTGTTCAAAGATGTCCGCTTCGCTTTAGCAGCTCCATATAATAGAACAGGAAATTCTTCCATGTCAATACATGTCTGATCAATGAGAGTCTTTTCAGAACAGCAGTCTTTAAGAGCAGTACCCTTCTGGGCTGCTAGAGATGATCATTAGTACATCTTTGGTTCATGAGAGAGAAGATATCAACTACCGAAGCAAAAGGAAACCAACTGAAAACTCAGAACAGTCCAGGTTTTTCCCATTTAGTACGTCTAGAGGAATGTAAAACAGGTTCTGAAACATGACAGACATGTGGAAATCTCATTTTTGCACTTCTCTAGCATCTGTCCACACATGCATCTAGTAAACACAGAAAAATCACATACTTGGGATGTGAAACGGAGAGATGGATTCACTTTGCTCTGCCTCAGTGGGTTTGTCCTCTGGCACGTTCCCGTTCTCTATTTCAATCTTTCCGTCAGTCACTTGTGTCTCCACGCCGTTGGACGCTTGCACCAACTTCTGGCGCTTTCAGGAAAAAAAAAAGTACCTAAGTCAAAGCACTCCGGAGCAAAGCACGCTATAAAAATCTGTTTCAAACTGAGCTCACTTCTGCAGACAGATGAAAAACAAACCGCATCAAGAATTGTTTTAGGCTTGCTAACTCCAAAAGGGCCGCCGACTGAAGCAAGAACGGCTGCTTTACCTCCGTGATGATGAGCCGACTCGCCATGCGCAGACGGGTTTTTGGTCCAAAGTGACTGGTGACCATGACTCTGAGGCCTGCTTCTGGAAACCTGAACTTTGAAGGGCTGGCGTTCATCATCTCATCCACCATCACCACAGAGCCACGGCTGTACTGCTTGCTGGGCTTGACTGAAGGGACAGATCGATACATTTGATTTTATAAAAGGCATTATGCAAATGTAATCACTGCACTGTTCAGTGCTAAACTCTGTAAAATCTATAAACAATGTGCCACCAATGGCTATAATCTGATCTTATGGTCTCGCACCAATTAAAATGTTAAATATTTTATTTTAATTCAATTTTGGCCTGACGGGTATAAGTCATCAATTTACAAAATGCTTTAAAATTTAAAAAATTGTCCCCAAACAGTAAGTCGTAGCTGTTCATTTGGACATGTCAAAGACTTATATGCTGCTTCAGTTGATATGTTTTATCAGTTATTGTCAAAGTTTTTGAAATCTATCAAGTTTTAACACACATTCTAATATTCTGGAACAGAATTATGAAATCAGAAAAGGAACAAGTCTCAATGTGGCTCACGTGGCAGTCTGCAACAAAGTGGTTATGTAACTGAAATTTTTGGATCATTGAAGAGCTCTGAAATTGGTGAACTCCTGTGACTCCAGTGTTGGATGCATATTTACTCCATTAAGGCTCCATGTTAAGGGTTGGTTAATGTGTTTTGAACTGCTTGGGTTATTTCAGGATACTAAACTTCAAATGACATTTCCCAATTGGCTTCTGCATCTTTGAAGTTTGCACATCAGCTAAATATTTATGTACTGAAACTGACTGGAAAAAATAAAGTTTTATCCTGAATCAGTAAACTACTCTGAACTATAAACTCATAAAATAAAAAGTAGCCAAATTAAGAGGTGGGTCTTTGTTGATTGCGATGCCACATTTGCCCTTTTGTGAGAATGAGTTCTAACAACTAGTGTACAGGGAATGAACAAGTTCTATAGTACACTTGTTAGTTCCAACTCCGCCTTAATTTGATTTATTATGCATGCACTGATGCACATAAACTAAAGTAAACAGAGCCAGCAGAAACATTGTCTCTTGTGAAATTCATTACCACTTCAGGAGTGAGGAGGTCTACGCTCCAGAGACCGGCAGAAGGAAAAGTAGTATGCAAGCAGAAAACATTTGGCACACAGCTGCACATCACTGTTGACAACGAGCAAGGATAAGTTTAGTAAGGCTAAACAGACAGGCATGTTAATGCAGTCAGGGAAGGGTTGTGATTTGCAGAAGATTTTCCAAAATGTTAGAAGAGCCAAGAGGCAGAAAGAGGGGGCTGAGAAGGAAAAAAAAGCCCAAATCCACACTAAAACAAAGGCTTTAATAGTTTTAGTAGATCAAAAGTCTTAAAAGTAATATAGTCAAAACATTATCCTAAGACACGGGTGTCCAAAGTGCAACCCAAGGGCCATTTGCGGCCCTTGAGTGATTGTGCGGCCCAAAACTGCAGTGCAAGAATGATATAATTTTCGCCAACAGGCTTAAGAGATCGATGCAGACTTTCTGCAAATTAGTTGGTAATCCTTTTTTATATTATTTAGGTTTAACAGGAAAAAAAACTGATGAAAAATAATCTTCTCAAAATGAGCAAACTTAAGCAAAATATAAACCTTGGGCTATATTTTTTTAATGTTCACTTCCTGGTACAAAAGCACCAAAAAATGTTTACCGATTTCTACCAGAAAGGAGACTTTCGGATAATGATTCATAAAGCTTGGATAAATTTTGCAGTTGATAAAATCATCAAGAGGGAAACTGGACATTCTTAAATGAATATAACATGGTATCTACATAGGCCTGTCAATAAATTTTGCTGGGCGATTGTCTCAGAAATTATTGCAATAAACGATAGTATTGTTTGAAATTTGAAATTAGTACCGGTAATTGTCAAATTAAAGAAGAAATGTTAGTTTTTTGTGTAGTACCTTTTTTGACCACTGGATGGCAGTATAATACCGTTTGAACCAAAGGCTGGATAGTGAGGGAGGGAGCAGTGTGTCTAAGAAAAATTGGAGGGTGGGCCCTTGACGTGACATGGGCTGTCTCTTGTTCTGGTTTTTTGGTTCTCAAAATGGCAAATGCTTGGTGATTTGAGCTCTTTAGCATTGCCTTTTTCCACAAAGCTTTTAATGAAAAATAAAATCAGTAAACAAATTCTCAGCTTCTTTTTGCAGAGAAAATTTTTTAGCCAAAGGTATCTTTTTCAACTGAATTTTGGAGCTGTTACAAGAGTTTTTTTTTTTTTTTTTCTCCTGAGGTCGGCCTGTTAATTTAGCTCGTAGCTTAGATTCCTGGTTTAGCTGCTTTTAACAATCCAAAAAACATGATTTTGGATGATTAAAAGGGATTTTAAAAGGGGGGGGTGGGGGTGTCAGTGAAGAACACCGGAGTTGAGCCTTTTGTCATCCATTGTCTTCAGTAGAAAGACAGACGAAGAAACGATAAAGCCGATACATGAAAATGAGGTAGATAATTTTCATTTATCATGCGATCAATTGATTAATCATTTATCGCAACAGGCCTAACATCTACATACAAGTTGATCAACTTTATCAAACCTATTAATCTGTTGAAGCGACTGACATCTGGACAATTTTTCAGAACGTCACCCTTTTGGGCCGTCCATGGTCCAAAAGGCTGATCGACCCCCTTTTTAAAAAAGGACACTTATATGAAAACTTCACTTTTATTTGTAATAACAGACTAAAATAAACAAACAGACCCTTCAAATCAAATCCTGTTTAATAAAATATAAGCTTATTCTTTGAGACTAATGTTTTGGATCTACAATAACTTAAAACTTTATCCACCAAAATTAGAAAACTTTTGTCCCTTCTCTAAAATATTGTTCATGAGAGTTAAATTCACATGTTTGTGGCCCACGAGTCCTTTCATCTAGAGTTTTGGCCCACACGTGAAAATGTTTGGACACCCTTGTTTTAAGATGTTTTCACTTACAAAATAATTTTAGGCTGGTATGCCAAATCTAAATCTAGGAAAATGTACTTCAGCATACTGCTGCAAAATATCAAGTCAGAGAAAATGTTATGTTTTAAAGGTTTTAGCCTAAAATGTTGTTAGGTGAAGCAGTTTTGGTTAATTCAGCAGAAAGGATTAAAGATGAAATCCACAGAACCCTCAAAAAACATCTACAAGCCAAGAATTGAATTCAAATTCTCCATTTAACGCTGCCCGTCTGATTAACCTTACCTGCTGAGAGTAAAGGTGATGACGGGTCATCATCCTCAACATAGTCAAAACAATCATTACCGTCCTCCATTTCACTGCTGGTCGCAGCGTTACCGTTGGCCACGTTTTTCTTTGGCTTCCCCATGAAGAACTGCTGCATGCTGGAGTTGAATCTAGAAGATTAAAGAAAATATATGCAAAGTCTGAATTAGCTAAAACAAGTTTTTTTTTTTTTTTAAAGCAGGCATTTCATGTTAGAACAAGATGTTCAAAATTTAGTCCTTTGTTAGGTCTCACTTTTCAACAGCATCTGTGGTTGAAAATAAATAAATAAGCTTTATATGTGCTGTTCTGTTGTAACAGAAAAAAAAAACCAGACGTTTCTTGGGGACAATCAAGTCTTCTGCTCCATGCCTTCTGTGAGACTATTTCAGTGCAATTACATAAAAATGGACCTCAAACGCTGAAAGAACTGGTGCTGCCTTTGAACACAGTAATCACAAGCAACACGGGCAGCGTTCTACGAGCGGCTCCATTTCAGACACCTTCAGAAAACATTACAGCTGGAAAAAGTTCTTTGATATTAAGGAACTGTTTGAGAGATGGGGTTTAGTAGTTTATTATTTAAAAGCCTTTTTTTTTTTTTTTTGTCTTTGTCTTTCCTCTGATGTGCATTTTGAGTTCTTGAGTTTTAGACAAAACCAAACCAGAATGCTTAGAATTGTGTTAACATTAAAGCAATTTATTTTGTCAGGTACAGGTACACGTCCGTCAGGTTTAGAAGCAGTCTCACGGTTGTGATCCATTTTTCTTTTGAATGTTTTAAAGCATCTTTCTCATTCCACAGTTTGTGCCATTTTAACAAATATCAAAACATTCAGCTCTTTCAGGACAACCCTGCTATGACTTTTGGTATTGGTGCAACTTTAGCTTTTTGAAATATTTAGCCTTTCCTGCCTCCTTGTGCTCATTTGCTTCCTTCAGCCTAATTGGACTTGCATTTTCTTCTACTAATTTAAGCTTGTTCTACCTTTCAGCTAGCTTTTAGCATTTTTAGTGAATTTAAGCCATTTTCAGATAAATTCAAGTTTTTCGTGGTAATTTCTGCTATTTTCAGCCTAATTCAATTGTCTGCTCATTTCAGCTAGTTATGTTCATTTCAGATCATTTCGGTTAGTTTCAGCTTTTTCTGCTATTTCAGCTACTATTTGGCTATTTTGTGCCAAATCCAGCCTTTTCAGCCAACTCCACATTTTTGGGAATTCAAGCTTCTTTCTGCCTTTTCAGCTAATTTTCAGCTTCTTTTTTTTTTTTTTTTTAATTATTATTATTTTGACAATTTCAGCTAACTGAGTTTTTTTTGGTTGCTAATTTCTGCTTCTTTAAACCTTCAACAAATCTGTGTTCTGTTTTCTTCTGCTAACTTATGCTTGTTCCGTCATTTCCACTAGATTTCAGAATATTTATAAACAATTTCAGTTGTTTTCCAGCAAGTTCTTAAGCAATAAGCGTTCACACAGCATTTTCGAATGAAATGCAATTTCTCTAGTTGCACTTACATTTCATTCAAATCACATCGAGTCTCCTTCACACTTAAAACTTCTGCATGCATCCGTCTGTTGTGACAGCTGAAGCTGCTTCTCCAGCTGTGCCGTTTGGACTGACAGCTGTTACAGATGCATTCAACTTGCATGACAACAACATGCAGCT
The DNA here is from genome assembly GCA_031762355.1 of Hypsolebias martinsi. NCBI lineage: Eukaryota > Metazoa > Chordata > Actinopteri > Cyprinodontiformes > Rivulidae > Hypsolebias > Hypsolebias martinsi. Next base: position 25,954,418 of record JARVGQ010000210.1, read on the forward strand.
AAAATGTCTGCACATGTACACAACTGCTAAAAATCAGCCTGAACCATGAAAACTCAGTGAGCCACAGCTAAAATCAGAAGCAAACCCAGTTACAAAAGAATGCTGCATCATAAGGCTGCAGTTATCATTAGAGCCAAAGTGCATTTTGGTAGACGTTGGAGGGAAACGGGGAATAGTTTCGGAAGAAAATGGAGCTGAATTTATTTCCATGCAGCTACGGAGCACCAGCTCACTGTAGCCAGATGTACTATGGCAACATGTTTAATTCATAAAGGATTAGAGGGGGAAAAAAATGTTGCGGAATGATACATTAGTTCTGTAAAGTCTAACAAGGATTCTTCTTTGTTGAAGTTAGTTCTGTAATGGTTTCATACACGAGGTGTCCAATCCTGGCCCTCAAGGAATACGGTCCTGAAAGTTTCTCATTTCCCTGCTCCAACACACCTGATTCAATAGTTTAATTACCACTGTGTTCAAAAGCCTGTTAATCACCCACCAATTCAGATCAGGTGTGCTGCAGCAGGAAACTTCAAACATGCAGGATATAGTGGTCCTCAATGACCAGGATTCAACATCATGTTTCACACAGAGCTCCCTCGTCAAACAATCATCCTGCATCTACAAATTCTGTAGGAACACGTGCAGGATTCAGAGCAAGTCCAGCAGACCTGCTTTTTGGATGGAATCACCTCAAACTTCAGTGGACTCTAAGGCACCCTCCCCTTAAACTGGTTAAATGCCTTTCTAGTAGAAGTAAGTTTAGGTTTGTCATATGCAGAACAACACAAGGTCAACAATGCAATGAAGACAAGAAGAATTGTCTCGACTCGCAAAAAACAAAAAAATACCAAATCATGCAGCAAAAATACAAAAACAAGGCGCCAACAGTGAAAAATACATCTACACCAGCACAGTGAGTGGTTCTGTTAGTGTCAAGGGAATTTAGGTAAAGGTCATGGATGTTTATTGTAACATGACAAGAAAGTTCATGCTCAATAATCCAGGTATCACATCTGATAATTCTCAATCAGGTCATCTGGACAGTATCTTTTTTAGTAGAAACGTTTCACCCTCACTCCAGAGGGCTTCATCAGTCAGAGTAGTTCCAGCACACTGTTCCCCCACC
>JARVGQ010000210.1:26014180-26024341 GCA_031762355.1 Hypsolebias martinsi
ATAAATAAAGTTTCAGGAGCAGGCTGAATGTAACTTGACAGGTCTGATGCATGATGTGATTTCTAGTTATCAAAGTTCATGCTCCATAATCCAGGTAAAAAAAAAAAATAAAAATCCAACTTCAGTCAGGTCATCTGGACAGTTTATTTTTTTGTTGAGATCTTTCATCCTTCATCCAAAGGCCTTCATCAGTCTGAGGAGCCACAATAACTTGCGTCCCACAGCACACTCACATAGTGGGCCAAAAGGTTTGCTGGTGATAAGATGGCGTTTGAGGCCTGCTCTCTCCCCCGTCGACTCTGAGGCAACTATAGCCAAAGTGGTTTAAAACATCAAAATTTGACAGGGGAGAGAGCAGGCCCCAGAAACCATCTTATCACCTGCAAACTGGTTTGCCTACTATGAGTGTGCTGCTTGTGGGACTCAGTTTGTTGTGGCTCCTCAGACTGTTGGAAGTGCTTTGGATGAAATCTATCCATCCATTATCTTTTACCCGCTTCTTCCACTTTGGGTCATGGGGGTCGCCGGTGCCCATGTCCAGCAATCACTTTGCGAGGGGCGGGGTACACCCTGGACAGGTCGCAAGTCCATCACAGGGCCCTTTGGATGAAATGTCTCCAAAAAAAAAAAAAAAAGAAAGAAACCGCCCAGACTGAACTTTGTTGGATTGTTAGTTTAGGTACAGCAAAATGGTTGAAAGTTGAAAAACCTCAGAACTACAACACAGAATGAATGAATGTCAGCAGAGCATTTAAAAATGTTAAAGGAAAATGTGTAATCTCTACAATTTTATGATGTAACATACTTAAAGACCTAAAATACATAAGTACCGGTACGTACAAATTTTACAGCTGTACATAAATACACACAAGTCGTATAATATGTTGTAAATACGTACTGTATGTATTTACAACTTTAAGGCCGAAAATCTTTAAAAATTTAAGTCGGTCTAAAATGCATCGTTTTTAGGAGTGCAATTTTTTCCAGTTGAGATAACATTTGCAATTCACCAAATGTTTTTGATGATTTGGGGTTTGCAAACTCTTACACATCAGATCAAATACTTTAGCGTGAATCAGAGGTTACGTTTCTGTAATATTTACAAGGCTTGTTATACTTTTAAGTCTGAGAAAAGTATAGAATATAAATATATCTGAATTCACTTGAACAGACTTAATATGACAAAATATATGTACTAAGGTTGAACCCTGCTAAAAAATTATGTGCCGATGCATTCAAATGTCTTGTGTCAAGTTAAAAAAAACACAATGAAATGTGGAAAAAAAAAAGGGTTTTACTGACAGAACACAAGCTGAAAAAGTTGCATATTACATGGATTTGGAGAAATATGAAAACTTCCACATGGAGAAAACATTTGCATTTCACTTTTTGAATAAACTACAAAAATGCTATTTGGAAAAAAATATATAAAAAGGACAAATGTACACAATGGTTAGAAGTACAACAGACAGAGCAGTCCGTGAGGCAGAATTTCACTGGTTCTCCTCTGACAGAAGTCCTTGTAAAGTCTGGAATGCCTCGGAGTGCTCTGCATCAGCGGGCCTGCTGCAGCTTCTATACAACAGCGTACTGCTGATACAGCAGCTCTCGGATCTTATAGTAGTCGTCACACAGGCAGCCTTCTAGGCCGATGCGTCCGGGCTCCGTCTGGACAAAGAGCAGAAAAACGAACGGGTCATCTCGATCCTTAAGCAATAAGTTTGCATCTTTAAACAAAGATGAACAAACCCCTTGCAGCAGACTGCTGGGCAGTAGAAGATTTACTGGTGGAGATCCTTCCTGCAGTCTTGGATTTTAAGTGTCTAATGCATCTGCACTGAGTTTTCCCATTCAAACAGCGTGTAAGCACACTCCATTAACAGTCACAACACTATTTGATTTCATTGTCTGAGCTGCATCTATTTTAAGTTCTTGTCAATTCTGCAGTTTGTTGTTAGGATCCTGGCTTGCTCTTACTTTTACTTCAGTGAAGCACTGAGGTGAGGTTTTTATATCCTCCTTAGGGAAACTGTGTTTTATTCTCTCCGTCTTTAATGTTCTTTTTAGTCTTCAGTGTGTGAGTATATTTTCGTACAAGTCTAAAGAACATTTTCATATTGTAGCCGTTGTCATTTAATATTACTCAGGTGTTTAAATAAAGTCTGAAAAGGGATTTATTTTGTAAGAATTATTCCTTGTTTATGCAAACACCACTAAAGGTGATCCAGTGCTAACAGGAAGCAGAGCACACACAGCATTGGCTTTTTTTTGTTTTCACCTAAACTCTGGCTTTAGCACAGAAAAACAAGTGCTAGCTCAGCATCGACTCTTTCTGGGTCAGACCCTACGAAGAAAAACCTAAAGAAAAGATGTTTGAATGCCTGAACCCTCTTGCTGCAACAACAAGAATTTTGCTGTACTGAAAATCACCCTCAAACTCAAGATGGTCAGTCCTGATCATAATAAGAAGCTCTTTTATATCATCAGCAAGCTTCATTGCATCTTTTGTGGCATGCAATGAAAAATGCAACAAACATGCAACTACTGTAATGAGAATTGTATTCACTATGGTTTTTAACCTGATAAACTACGTTTTTTAAAGGCAGACTGAAAGTCATTAGTGAGAATTTGAATATTGTAGTAGTGTCACCTTTTTCTCACAGTGTACATTTAATGTATCATTGTGTAGTTTATGTTTAGCGCTGTTGGGGAAGTCTGCAGTGAGCTGACAAGACGAGATGCTCAGAGAACAAGGGGAGAGGACACTCACCCTGCGGACGGCCACCAAGTTGTTGCACACCAGAACTCCGCCAACGAATTCAGCCTGGATGCCCTCCCTCAGAAGGACCTGCTTGAAGTCAGACAGCCGAGGCTCGTTGATGAACACGGACTGATGCCCTGAAATCTGTTGAGAATAAACAACTTCGGTCAAACAGTATTTTCACGCAGCTCAGCACAGCTTTTTGAACACAATCACATTAAAGCATCATCTCAGGAAACTCAGAGTCTCAGTAGAAGCTTTAATCAGAGCAGAAATCAGGTTTGGTTCCTGTTTGCAAACACTATTCTGAACATTTTGAGTAAACAAGATCAGGTCCTATTGTAAATATTGAAAATTCTAATATCAACGCTTTTAGTCTGAGTTGTACTAACAAATAAAAACAAGCAAGCACATTTCAAGTGAAATGTTCTCATTTGCCAAAATTCAGCTGATTTCCTGCAAAAGATTAAAGATTCAAATATGACAAAGTATGAATAACTTGAACATATTACAATAATAAAAAAATAAAAATTAATCTGCCATTAAAACATATAAATGGGGAGTTTTTATATTTATTCAAGCAAGAAAAACCTCAGGGATCCTCTACAATAAGAGTTTAAAGTATGAATGCACAAACAAGCTGCAATAAATCCACTTAACAATCCTAAACTTCTTAGGAGGAAATTAAGCTTTTCAGTGAGAAAAACCACTAGGAAGTTAAAACTATTTAAAGTTAAAAAATGGTATTTGTTAAAGATGAAGTGAATTAAAGAGAATTTATGATGAAGTTTAATGCCAAACTATTTATATGGAAAGAAGAACACTTTGCAATGAATATGCAAATGCAAGTCAGTTCTAAATTCGACTAAAACTCACAAAAACACACGATTATAACGCCTTTTTAAACACTAAAAACAGGTTTCTGTTGCCCACCTCGTTTGGAGGCAGAGGCTCCAGTGTTGGAATGACATCACTCTCATCTGATAGCTCCTTCTCATCCTCTCCAAACAGGTTCTTCATGGCACGCTGAGCCGCTACAGCAGTGGCATTGTGGTCAATGCCAAGCTCGGGGGCGACATCCATGGGTACCTCACCTTCCTCCATCTCTTCCTTAACACCCTCCTCCACCATCACGCCGGTATCCACCTTCGCTACCCGCATGTCCAGCACGCCATCGATCCATGCCAGCTCTGTGTCTCTGGCCTTGCAGAACTGCAGTGAGCTCACCAAGGAGTCTTTTAAACGCACCTTTAAATAAAAAAAAAAACACACAAAAGGATCAAAACACAGGCCTTTTTGGAAAAGTTATGTCTCATCTTAATCTGACAAAGACATTATTTAAATGTACAACCCAATGGCAGAATTTTAGATTTGTACCTAAACACATTTTCCCTCCTTGTTTAAAATATGTCATATTTTACTAAACTAAGCAGACTTTACTGAAGTTCACCTGGTAAATGTGTGTCTCACTGGTGGCATCAACGGTTTCCTGCAGTTTGGGTGTGTAGACTTTGATGTCCTTGCTGAAAGCCTTGCAGGACTCAGCCAAATCCTGACTGGCTTCTGGTGACCCATTAACAATTATCAGCTTTCTGGGTTTCATCTGGTTAATAATCTTCTTTATGGAGTCACCATCAGAGCGGCCTTCGTAGTCTATATATGTTATCCTGGCTCTATGGAAAATAAAAACAAGGTCAGGTTTTAAAATGGTGATCTGACGTTGTATGATCTGTTAAGTGCAGTTTATCCTAATATAACAACATCTGGAAACTGTTACAAGAATATAACTCTGATGCACTCTACACACAAATTACATTATACTGAAGTTCACTGACTTTATTTCGAGATTTTCCACACTTGAGATGCATTTGGTGGGGACAACAGACAGATCCTGGTCCATGGGTTCATCTCCATTTGTCAAGCCGGATTCCAGTTTGTTCTTCTCCTCCTCTGTGGCTTGCAGTTCAGGAATCAGAAAATCTTCCACCCTTTTAAAAGCAAAACATTGATTTCTTGATAACCACACAGAAACTCCTGGCTTCCAGCAACTACAAGCATTAAGACTTCAGCACCTGATAATTTCTCCATACTCGTCCCATTTGATCCTCTCCTCGTGCACTGGGAACATTGGATAAGACTTCTTGGCTTGTTTGAAGAAACTGCCTTTACGATTCCCCTCGCTCTTCATCATCAAGTCGTGGTGCTTGATTTTTATGGCAGCTGGCTGATCCAGATCATCATCCATGTCGCTCTCGTCACTTGTGTCCACATCCACCCTGCAAATCCACAACACAAATCTTCGTTCTATACACACCAAATTAAAAATCTCCAGGAGATGGTAAATTTCTCTTCAGTAGTAAACAATAAGACACTATGATTCATAAGTATTTACCAGATTTCATTTTAAATAAAAAAAAAATGTAGTTGGACAAATGATGGACCCTGTGCAAACTTTTATAATTTTTAACAAATTATACACCAAATTGTGAAATATGACACAAATTCAAAATACAGTAACTCCTCTTTTAAAACTCAGTTCATCCTTCCGTTTACCTACTAAAACTTACTGTTGTTCTTGTACAAGTTTTTTAGCAGCTTCTTTTTTTATTTTCTCCTTTTCAAGATAATCTTCCAGCTCCTTGCCTTCAAGCTTCACTCTTTTCTTCACCTGTCATAAACAAAAGAGAAAACATAAATGTGATGAGGATGTAAGGAATTAATCGATGTGTTCTGAAAGTAAGAAACTGAAACTTCTTGTGGGGCAAACACTCTTTGTCAAAGCCAAAACAACTTTACAGCTGCTGGTTTTACCTCCAGATCCAACATCTTTTCTCCAGGATTGTCGATGAGGTAGCGGGCCAAGGTTCCAGGTGTGGTGCGGTAGGTCAGGATGATGGAATTTTTCGGATTTTCACACATATGGATAAATAATTCTCTGGAGAAGCCAGACTCGAGGTCCGGCTGGCTGCAAAGTACCACCTTGGGGTTGGGGACACGGGCCAGGTCTGTCAGACTGTGGCACAGGGTTAGGTGTCTGAACTGGAAGGGGTTGTTTCTTTTGTCCTCAAAACACCTCATGAGTTTGTCACTCATCCATTCCACCTACAGAGAAGGAAAAAAAAAAGATTAATAGCGGGTGAAAAACGAGCATGTTGCAACATTTGCTCATTTGTTTCTGTAGTAACATTTATTTAAAATCAGGTTATTTCATTACTGAAAAACAAAAAGTGAAATTAATTTTTTAGAGTGAATGTCAGCGATTCATACCTGAGACTTGGAGAATTCCACCACATTGTAGCTAACATTGTTGAGCAGAGCTAAAGGGTAAGCTCCAAGCCCAGCATCCTTTGTCCTCCAAATCTGGTCCAGGAGCTGTGCCAGCTCCAGTACTCGCCCAGCCGTATCCACAGAAATAAGGACATTACCATCACCACGCAAGGTCTCCATTACATTGGCTGTGTAAGTGCAAAGGAGAAGGAAGATTACTAGGACAATTGGAGGGAAGGCAGAGGAAAGGTGCAAGCTTTGACATTAGGAATATTGTGATTAGCATATTAACTGTTTTTATTCTCATATCTAAACAGAATATTGCTTACTAAGCAGCTGCTCATCTCTTTGCTTGCGACGTGGTTGTACATAAGTAGCATTGAAGGAATCCGTAATCAGTAAAGATGGACGACTAATGCTCTCCAATGTGCAGCCGTTGAGGTGGCTAGAACAGACATATGCAAAAAAGTAAAAACATTAAAAATAATATTAATAATAGCACAAGTTAAACAAACCGCAACCACATTTTTATTTCACAGGCACGTCTCTACTTACATTTCTCTCTTGTGATTAAAGTCCACAGCATACACAATTTCCTCCTCCCCATCCTTGACAATTTTCCAAATGGTTCCTCCAATCATGTGTCCAGCTGGAAGAGGAGTAATCGAAAGACCATGTCCCTTACCTGTGAGGAAAGAAAAAAGGCACAACATTTTTGCAGACTGTATAAACTGGATTGTTCCCATGATCTTCCTTGTGATGAGCTGTAGTAAAATCTCACCTTTCAGATTGACAATTTGAGAGTATTTCAACTGCTGAATTTTGTCAAAAGCACTGTCCACATCATCAAGGGTGAAAAGTGTGAAATCCTCACTGTTGTTTCGAGACTGGAAGCAGGAAAGAAATGTTTGTCTGCATAAAAGCTTTATTTAAAGGAATATATTTGCATTCATTTTCTATAGTCACAATTTACAGTACCTGATATAAATCATACATGAACATCTGACCCATTTTGTAGACAGGAATTGTGGCATAGATTGTACAGTTTAGACCCAGCTTGCCCACAGCATAGGGCAGGGCACCCAAATGAATTGGATCAGGGTGGGAGAGCAGCACTGCATCAACCTGATGAACATATCTGGAAGGAATTTATAACATTGTTTCAAGCAAATAAACAAAACAAAAAAATATCTAAAACAAAAGGCTAAGGAGAACAACATGATGTTAGGTAATACCAAACTTACTTACACATTAAGCTGCTCAAAATCTATTTAAACAGATTTTTAATAATTATTATTATTAAAGCTTCTGTGAATTGGTCTACTAGCGTGAGCAAATGTAGTATTTCAGAAAGTCTGCAAAGTGGAGGGTTTTGTTGGTACATTTTGCTGTTCCTTTCTGTCAATAACTGCCTCCCAGCTTTAAAGACACATAAAACTTTGAAATGAGAAGAAAAATAATAATTCTTACCGCTTCATGGCATCAATAATGTCCATTGAGAAGTTCTCATCCCAGCCACAGTCCAGGAGGAAGCGAAATTCATCCACCTGCAGCAGGTAACACAGGGCAGATTCCTCCTGAACCCCTGACACGGCTGTCAACTTGATAATGGACGTCATGTTTCTTCACTTGTCACGCTGAAACGACAAAACACGACAGCTCAGTGGTTAGCACTGTTGACTCATAGCAAGAAGGTCCTGGGTTCAATCCCCGATTGGACCTGGGATCTCTGTGGAGTTTGCATGTTCTTCTCATGCTTGCGTGGGTTTTCTCCGGGTACTCCAGTTTCTTCCCACAGGAAAAAAAAAAAAAAAAAAAAAAAAAAAAAATGCATGTTAGGCTGCCTTCAGGCCAGGTCTCCCTTGCAATAAAAAGAGCTGTGATTTCATTGGAATTTGCCTTGTTAAATAAAGGTTAAAAGGAAAAAAATAGCCCCAACCATTTAAGACTTAACGTTAACGTCAATTTCTTCTCATAAGGGTTCATTCATTTTAGCTTAGCATGTTAAAATAAAAACAAACAGATGCAGCTCTAAAACAGGACTCAACAAAATAATTTCTTGCACGACTCGGCAACAACCTAAACTGCTGTGTATATCGTGGTTAAGACTGAAACGTCGGATTACTGAAACGTAAACACCGTTAGCAATATACCCGGTAAAGTGTATTTAGCATTCAAGCTAGCTAGCAGTCTGCTCTTTTGCGTGGATGAGTGAACAAGAACGACGAATCATGAAACATACCATTAAATAGGAGATAAAATAAATTATTCTTCGTTGAAACAGAAGGGAAAAAATTCTTAAAGTGGATTTTTGTAGTACCAACGTAAGAACATTTTTTGTTAGCAATTTTTCAGCACACTACATTGGCAGACATGTTTAGCGCTGCTACGTCACACGTAAAAGGGCAAAGGAGCGTACCAACGAGAGTGAAGAAACGAGCAACAAAATTAAATAAATATTTTTAGATAGTATTTTATATTTAGAAATAAGCGTTACATTTTGCACTTTTGAAAAATGATTATATGTGGGGGAAAAACAATGTGGTAATTATTTTAATTATTTGACATAACAGTACAGTACTCATCATCTCGTTCGGCTTTTGGTACAGTCCAATGTCCTTCTCTGGGTGAACGGAGTCGTAGAGGCCGAGGTTTGGATTCCAGTACATTTTTAATATACGCCTTGTTACATTTTATTCTTTGACTGAGTGTTTTAACATATAGATTTTGCGAAACAAAGTACTGTACTCAGTATTTACCATTTATAAATAAAACGTTAGAACATTAGCTAATGCTAACATTGTTGAGGATAGCATAGCTTCTCTCGGACTATTAAACATTTTCAGTCTCATATTTAAGTCTTGAAGGTAAATAGACTTTGTAGTTATTTTAGTCAATGATTGAAAGCAAATGCTTCACGATGTCTTAGCCTGACTTTATTTTAGTCTTTTCAGTACAAACGTTGCACTTGTGTAATAAATTGTCAAAGTTAGTAGCAGTTTCATATTATTTTTTGGTTTAGCTTCAGTTTGGTTGAGTTACACTTACAGCCATGCAGGCTTTGAGAAACTTAAAATGTAAGCATTACTTTATATACAAAAGTATGAAACGTGTACATTTCTTTGGTTTCTGTAGGAACCATGGTCAGTTTTGCAGGCAGACCTATAAATTGGGCACACATCGTGATGCCCATGAGCTTTGTGCTTGCATGGTACCTTATCAAGCGAAGAGAAAAGAAGCTGACAGCTTTCAGGAACAAAAGTGCATTGTTCAAAAGGTAAGAAAAGTGACTAATGCCAGCACAACCTAAGAAACTCATTCTCTGCTTATTCAAATCTGTTTTTCATATGTCCACATTTAGACCTTTTAAGTTTTACATTTTTAAATGATACGATTTTTCACTTTTTTTTAACTATTAAAGCAAAACATAAAATACATGTGATCATACACACAAGTTATAACCAAAACTAAAAGCTTCCTCAAACTTTTACTTTTTATACCCCAGCAAAATACAGGTAGTTGCAAAACTTCAATGGTTGAAATTGCCTGCCCTTTTAACATCTTTTTTAACTTCTAAAGTTAGAATATTTTTTATTGCTGTATACATTTGCATATACAGTACTGTACAGTAGTCCCTCATTTATCACAGGGTTTAAGGGACCTCACCCATGATAAGTGAAAAACCACGAAGTAGGGATTCAGTAAGTAAAACTAAATTTATATAGCACCTCAAGATAAAATCACAAAGTGCTTTGACAAACAAAATAAAAGAACAAAACAAATTAAGCAAAAGCGGATTTAAAAAGATAAGTTTTTAGCAGGCTTTTAAGGGAAGCCACTGAGACCGCTGATTTGAGAGTTTGAGGGAGTTTCAGTCTTGGAGCCACAGAAGAAACTCTCTCCTTTTAATTATGAGTTTTGTTTGGGGGACAGTCAGCAGGTCTTGATTACAGGACCTCAAAGCCCAGATAAGGGTGTAGGGATGTACAAGTTTCAAGATGTAAAATTGGGGTCTGTCCATGCAGAGCTCACCAAGTCAAAACCAGAATCTTGAAAGCACCCAGCAGTCCCAACTGTTCCAAGTTTCACTCCCAATCTCCCTCCTTCTGTGTAAATAAACAATTTAAATACAG
>JARVGQ010000210.1:26191449-26205083 GCA_031762355.1 Hypsolebias martinsi
ATGTCAGGACTAAGAGACACGGAGGAAAAAAATCAAAGCTTTGTTTCAACAACCTTCACCTCAGAGTGATGAAAAACAAAAATACGGTATTTATACAAAACGTGTGTAAATTCTTGAAGGAATGAACATCCCCTGCTGCCTTTCTTGGCTTTAAAACATTTTAAGATGAGAAGTGAGATCATTTTTGGCCACATCTTGACTATTTGAGCCTGTTTTGTGTTTTTAAAGATCTTCAGGCTGTGGCAGCCTTTTTGAATCATGTTAAAAAATAATAATAATATGCATGGGTTGTGTAGTGGCAGTTCAAATGAAGCATGAATTGAATGCTATGATGTATTGATGCAAAAAAGTAAACCAGCAAAGGAGTAAGAAGCTGATTAAGGTGAAATAAATTCTTGTTTATGCACAATAAATTACACTTCCATCAGTGTAGTTCCCTCAGAAGGTCACAACATTATTTTGTTCTATTTTACAATGTTTTAACAGCAAATAAAAATAGCAATTTTGCCATATACTGTATACATATAAACACAATATCTAAAATTAACTCATTCCCAGATGAACCACACCATCATGGTTAATATGACAACAGTTTAAATAAAAACCACAGTACATAATACATCCCAACATAAGTCACATGATTTAGTAAAAAAAAAAGGTAAACCCAAAATGTTGTAATAAAACAACACGTCTTTTCTGCACAGCTCCCAGTTAATGAGTCGCTCTCTGTAGTTCACATGCAGCTCCAACTTGGACATGCATCTGCTTCTTTGCTTATATATGCAACCCCCCCCCCCCCCCCCATAAAATGTAGATGATTAAGTTTAACTGTGAAATTATAATTAAGGGAAGAGCTGCTAGTTTAGATGATTTTCTTACAAATCGCGTTCCTCGAAGCACCTGATAAAGTGGGAGGTGTGACTTGAATTCTCCATTTGTTTTCCTTATTCATAGAGGGATTTTATTAAAAATGAAAAATGTGATTAAATTGTCCATTTCTGAGAGTTAAGTTGGTCAGATGGACAGACAGAAGCAGCAACCTGTGAGCAGATTAAGGTTTTTCTTCAAAAAGAAAGTGTATCAAACACTGTGGTGGCGTTGTTTTTATGCTAATGACCAAAAATGCAACGAGTACAACAAAATTACAACAAATGTATTTATGATGTCACACAATGCACAACAATGCAATTACTTTACTCCAACAAACGAAAAAGGTGCAAAATTATAGATTTATGTTGTAGATTTTTCTATAAATAAAAGTAAAGATAACAGTAGTGAGCTACAGTAATGAGTTGGGTCATAACTAAACAATATCTTACCTGTTGTAGATAGCACTTAATGACGCCTCTGTTTGGAGAAATAAATTCTTTGTGACTAAATTGATGAGCTAATGGTTAGTCAAAAAGGGGACACAGATAAAGTAAATTGTTGCCATATTAAAACAATTCCAACATCTAAACTTTCATAGCAGTTCTTGCAAACGCTATTTTCTAAATGCAGCTTTAATTTCACAATGATAACTTTGCATTTTAGCTAGCCTATTGCTAATTAAAAATGTTAGCTAAATTTGTAATGATTTTAGCTTTTACTTTTGCTAATGTGGTCTTTAGTTAGCCATTTGCTACATTTAGAGCGAATAATGGCACCTTTGTCCTGTTTTGATCATTTTAGCATAGCATTTTGCTATATTTTGGTATATAGCAGTCCCTTGATTATCGTGGGGGTTACAGTCCAAACATCCCCACAATAGGTGAAAAGCCTATAAACTCTTCCCACATTCTTCCAATGTTCTAAACCCTTAAACCTATGTAATTTTAACAACATACGTATATGTACTGTACAGTACTGCAAAACTTTACTGAAGCGACGTTTTTAATGGAATTTTTTTAACCATATGAATAAACCAATTTTTGGCTGAGGTATGACCATTTAACTCAAACCAATCATAAGCTAGCCGTCTAAACTTCAATAAAAGCCAGACACACACACACACACACACCCCGAGCATTCCCTTTAGAGGTCTCTTGGATCAGGTGCGTTGGTTTTAATGCTCCAGTATACAGTATGCATATATTCTGATCAATTCATGAATGTCTCTGAATATCTGTAAACCCCTGTTGTCAAATAAATATTTTGATCTAAGGCAACGTCTCAGATGTTTGAACACGACACAAAGTTCACTTCAGTTGGTTCAGTTCATTTCGCTGCACCGCCCCGGCGAAATGCAGCTAATTTGACCGATGAAGTGCATTTATTAAGTAAAAGTTCAACTGAGACACACCTTTACTATAATGTCGAGCAAACAGATAATTGTTTTAGGTGCTTATTTTGTTAAATTTTGAAGAAATGCACAGCAAGTCCTCCAGTGCACGTGCTTACGACTCCGTATCGGCTTTTGAAGTGCAGCTGATTTGACTGTCAAACTGCATTTATTAAGGAAAAGTTAAACTTAGACACACGATTACTATAATTTCAAGCAAAAAAAATTGTTTTTATGTGTTAGTCTTGTTAAATTCTTGTTAAAGTCCTCCTGTGCACACTCCTGCGTCCGCCATTTGGCAGCCAATCAATTTTTGGCACAACACCGGCCCACATTTCTGGGTTGTCAGCAGTGATGCATAATAGATGCGACGTATACGGCAAAGCGATGTGCTTATGGATTTTTCCACTTTATTAGACATATTTTGACTGATGCAACATATTGCAGTGTAACATTTACAGTGGTAAGTACGGTACTGTACAGTACCGTAAAATTTTACACACCAGCTCTGCAGAACAGCAGCTCAGTTCCGGTTCAGCAGACCTACCCTGCAATGATGAAGCCACTGCCCCGTCCAGGTTGATGTGCACGTGGATATTGAGCTTTAGGATCATTAGCGACTTTCCTGCCAGTTCTGTGAGCTTAATAGATTGCATAGATTAGCATTGCAAAACAATCCCTCCATTTCAGCAGAACGCAGCAGCCGGAAGCACTGTTGGCTTCTGGGTACTGTAGTTCTTTTTGAATGGCGTTACAGTACTGTATAGAGTTATAGAAAGAAAACTACAAAATCGTGGCACCTGTCTTAATTTTTTGATCAACTTTTTTATTTTGTACCGTCCCAATCACGTGAGCTATATTAAAATTGACAGTCGCTGAAAAACCGCAAAAGAGCGAGTCCACAAAAGTCAAACTGCAAAGTGAGGGACTCCTGTATATATGTAACTTTTGACTTGTTCTGTATTTTTTTTAATTTGTTTTAACAACTTGGTTTCAGCCTCTTCAGCAATTTTAGCAGAAAACATAATTTCTGTGGCTGTTCCAAACTTTTCCACAGAAACACACTTCAAAAGCTGCTTTAAGCTTCAGCCTGACTTCAGACTACAGCCTCATCACACTGTGGGCTGCGAGCAGAAAGCACGCAAGTACCGACGAGTGCTTTAACTCCAGACCAGCTTGGCTCCACTTTCTGCTGAATCAGCCGTGGGCCCTGTGCCTTACCCCGTGTTACAGTACAGCTGGCAAACATCCACAAGGTGAAAAAAGAAAAGCCTCCCTGTGTTTAAATGGCTGAATAAAACTATGGAAGGAAATGACGCTCATGAAGATCCACCCTGCATACAAACAGCTCATCCAAAGGCGTTCGGGGCTGAGGATCTGTCATAAAGCGAGAAACTCTGACAACATAAAGAGGGTCAGAGGCTGCTCATGTAATCGCTGTACGTCCACCCGGCTGCTGATCCTGTGGGTGGAGGCTAATCGAAAGAATATTGATGAACGCTGCTTCTGCTGCTGCTGCACTGTTGAGAAACGCAGTGGCTCTTCAGCGCCCACTGAAGTGCTTTAGTCGCTGTTTTGCAGCAAAACAAGCACAGAGAGGGTTCGTGTGAACCCAACACAAAGAAGGACGTTAGACCAAACAGTTTTAAAGAAAAATGTGTTGACAGTGTTTAATTTCGCTGGCAGTGGTCATGCTGTTGTGATAAAATTCCCTTTCTCCAACTATGCTATAGTACAACTAACATCCTGCTTGTTACCATGGCGAGATGATGCAAGTTTTTTTTTTTTTTTTACAGAGAGATGCTCAAATTAGAACAAAAACCTATTCTTGTGGCTCCGTTTGTTTTTACTGTCAGATCCCGTCTATTCTTATCTTCCTCTGAGGTTCTTCGTGTCACCGAAGACGACACTTTTTGCTGTAGTCGCTAACACGTTTACTACAAAGACGAGTTGTTGTATAAGTTTGTTCTGCCAGAGACCTGTGCCACACTGACACACTTAGAGCCGTGAAGAAGGACGACAACGCGAGAAAACTAAGGAACGCATCGCCACTGAGTTATTCTACATCAGCTTTGGGTTCAGCATATGGAAATTGGAAAAGGTGTCTTTTCAGCTAAAACACAGCGTGAACGCCCAGAGCTGAACGGCTTTGTTGGAATTCACTGAGGAAGCTGAAAACGAAATTGTTAAAGCTGAAACGCTCAGGACTAAAAGCTAAAATAACCAAAACAACATCTGAAAGCTGCAAGTATCAAAAGCTATGGTGAAACCAGCAAAGCTAAAGCCAGCAGAACTGCAGCAAAAAAGCTAAAATGAGCAAAATAGCAGCTAAAAGGTAAATTAGCAAAACAACAGCAACAGCAGCTATAATCTACAGATGAAGTAGGTCAGCTGACACAGGTTTCAAAGAGCACATTTTCAAGAACTTGAAGAGATATCTGCATTTTGATGAGAACAAAATGTAAAAAAATTAAATAATGCAAAAAATGGAAAAGTTACAAAAACATGAATCTGATCGTTTCGACACCAAAACAGCTGAAAGTATGCCGAAATAGTGAGTCCAATAATCCTGCTACAAACTATAAACAGGAAAACGGTTTTGAAAATGCTGAGTCAACATTCACACAAACAGAAGTTGAAGCATGTGGAGTTCATTATTCCATCCACCTTGTGCCAATACCGCAGCATGATGCTACCACCGCCGTGCTTGACAGTCACTAACATTGTTCTCAGGTTTGAAAGCCTTGCTTTGAGGCATTCTTCTCATCATTGTGGCTCAATTTTTATCTTGTCTGACTATAAACCTTTTCCTCTGGCTTTTCCATGTGGGCAGTGGAGCCTAGAGGGGCTTATTTCTTGGTCAGTACCTTCTCGATCAATTTCCTTTCATCTGAGTGTGACAGATGAGTATTGAGCACTCTGATGAGTGCTGCCAAACAAATCCTCATCACTAACAGGTGGTCATTGGAAAAGTAAAACACAATCTAGGACTTTCAGCAGCAGTTCAGGTGAATACGTTTAATCTTGACACTATGCTGATGAGATAAAATCTGCTATAGATTCAAACTTGTGCATCCAATTCTCAAGTTTTGAACAAGTTGCATGTTGTATTATGCAATAATGTTCAGCCAGGTCATCTGGTGACTCCTCTGAGATGTACCTGACTGAACATTGTTGGATTTTATACCTGGATTATTGAGCATGAACTTTGGTGTTTTGAACCACTTTAACGTGAATGTCTCAGAGGAGTTGACGGGGGAGAGGGCAGGCTCCGGAGGCCAACTTATCACCAGTAAACTTTTTTTTTTCCCCACTTTGGAGTATGCTGTTTGTTTGGTAGCTCCTCAGATTAGAGAAGTCCTCTGGATGAAGGACAAAATGTCTCAGCAAAAAAAAAGAAACCGTCCAGATGACCTGACTGAACATTGTTGGATTTTTTTTTTTACCTGGATTATTGAGCATGAATCTTGATGTTGTATTATCATTCCATCTTGAAAACGAATCATTTAAAGTCAATTTGTGGATATAAAAACCTCTGACTCCAACAGTGTTAATAGATCTTAATCTCATACTCAGAGTTTTGGTTAATCTGACAATTCTGAAAGGTGTAGTAGAATCTTTGATCATTTAGCCAAAGCAGTGGGTCTTCCTCACATTCTGACTCCACTGTTGTCTGAAGTTTAGAACCAGATGTTAAAGTTAGCTATGTTGCATTTGTTTTTCATAAGATCCACTATAGAAACTAAACTTAGAGATGTTTCTGGGTAAAAATGTCTTAACCATACCATGCGCATACATAAAAACACTGCCAAACTGGGATGTTTAGCTATTAATGTAAGAAGGAAGTTATTTAGAGAAGAACATTTTAATTATTGGTTTTGTTTGGAGTAAAGGTTTTCCTTCGTGAAGGTAATCTGCGATAAAAACCATTTCAAGTGCAAGATGGCAAATAAATAAATAAAATAAAATAAAAAAGGGAGAAATAAGATTACATAGCTACATATGAATAAAAATTGTATGAATGTTAGGGTACATTGCTAAGTAAAAACCAAAACATAAAACCCAACTTTGATTGGTTTATGGTTTTGATTGTTATGCTTGTTCACTTCAAACCTCTGGAGTTTGGCATTTTGTGAGTTGTACAAAACACTGCGGTTCACACCCTGCAGGACCGAGGTCTCTTCATTGAGAACTTTGAGCACAATTAGCAACATCTCAATCTGTCTGTGCAAAAAAATGTGAACTCTCTTCTTCTCTGTCACTTCTAGCTACCTGCAGATTTTCAGGAGCGCCTGACCGTGCACCTGGAGGAGTCTCCTCTCTGCCACAACTACTCCGACTCCACCTCCCTCATTGCCAACGTGCTCGAGAAGCCAGATGAAGCCTGCAGCAGCAGCCAGGTGTCCCGTTCCCCCAGCCCCCAGGCCCAGGAACATACTTTCATCCTGGAAAGACTGGGCCCCGGGGAGCGCCTCGGGCTCCGCGCGGCCTACAAATCTGACCTGTATAGCAGCGACACGGCCCTGTACTGCCCCGACGATCGTCACCGCGAGAGGAGGCCCAGCATGGATCTCCACGGTTACAGGACGCTTCTGTACGGGCCCCAAAACTCCACCGACAGCACTCCAGAGGAGGGCTCCGTGGGACTGAGAGACGGCTTCTCTCAGGAGCATTTTGCTAAGTTCCCTGCTGCACTGGCTGGAGGCTCCAGCTCATACTCCAGCTTCAGCGGAGAGGGGTCTGAGGACAAAGGCAACAACCCGCCAAGCAGTGCAGCCTCCTCGCCACGCCACCACTCCCTCTACATGGAGTGGAGAGATGCGGGGGACTACGAAAGAAAGAGCGACTCGTCCTGGGAGAGGGACAGTCCGGGGAGCTTCTCCAACGCTCATCCCTTCCAACAGACCGAGCTGAGCCACCACCAGAACAGCAGCTCTCCGGTTTACAGCCGTACCATGTCCTCGTGTTTCAGCGAGCCCTACGAGCCGCTCCCTCCATCCTCCTCCCCGAGCGTGGCCTTTGGAGACAGTCGTCGTGGAAGCACATTAGCCCCCGAGGAGGAGGAGCTGATTGGTCGATGGAGGCAGCTCAGTGTGGAGGACTTGAGCGCCCACTCGTACCGCAGCCCAGGCCGGGCCTCGCCTTACAGCTTCTCAGAGCAGCACTTTTCTGTGCGCCCCGCTAAGATCCGCCTCGGACCACTCTACAGCAGCTTCCAGGAGGGGGCTGATTACTACCGCCAGCAAGGAGCGGACGCCATGGACCCCGTGTGGGCCGCCGCCAGCCCCGAATGCAGCAGCCCAGGTCTGCGGCAAGCCCACAGCCAGGCCCACCTCTACCGAGCCGAGGACAGCCAGGGGTCCGAGCACAGCCTCTACCACTCAGGGAGCTCCAAGGACAGGGAGGGCAGCGTCGTGACTGCGGGCCAGAGCGCCGAGTACATGGAGCCCAGCCCGAACAGCTCCACCGAGTCGCTTAACCAGAGGTCCCTGGAGATGGCTGCAGAGCTGCAGCACTATCAGGTGCTGGAAATGCACAGCATGCCCGCACAGGTGGGGCAGCCGCCACCGCAGACCCCGCCCCCGCCTTCACCCTACAACCAAAAATTTGGCTCGCTGGGACTTTCCAGGAAGGACAGTCTGACCAAGGCCCAGCTTTATGGAACGCTTCTGAACTAAAGCCAACCGGGTTTAATCCTTAATCTCAGCCTTGGTGTTGCTCAGCTCCACCTTCTTGTTGCTGCCGACTGGAAACAATCCCGATGAGCAGCCGGGAGACGGACATTTCCCGAAGACGTGACCACTGAAGATCATTCAAGAGTCCCGACTAGGAGAGGAAGTGGATCGTAAGGGTTTACAGCTGAAACTTTCTGAGGAAGTGAGGCCAAAAGGGAACAGGCAGGGAGTTTACGAACCCTTGAAGTGTATTTAAAAAAAGTGTCTGTATGGAAGTCACAGTTGTATAAATTCTAGTAAAAATTGAGTGATATATTTTCTATGTAGTCGTTAGCAAGAAATACATTCAAAACAAGTTCGGACCTTCTTGATAATCCTGGAACTTGTAGATACATTTTAAAAAATGCCGATGATGCCATATGTGATCAGTTTCAGTCAATATTTTCAACCGGCTGAGCCAGCGTTGGCCTTCTGAGAGGAATTAAGAAATAAATCAATCCTATTTTCCTTCTTTTAACTGAATTTGACAGTATTGATGGATGTGTTTTGCTGTTATTGATGGAACGTTTTGAGCTGTAAACATCTGTTTTAGCTGTCAGTATTACATTTACTTTTTTATTCTGTTTCCCTGTCCCTCTGAGAGGTTTTCCCACCCCCAGTTCTACCTCACATTTGGATGCCCACACCCCTCTAAGCCTCTGTAACCTAGTTTATTTGACAATGATGCATGTTTATATATTTTAGTTGTTTTTTTCTCTCTTAATAAAGCACAATTATACATATAACCCCATGTTTTCAATTAGTTTCATATTTAGGGATTTTAAAAACAGAAACGTGTGGAAAATAGACGTTTGTTTTAAATTGAAAGTCAACTCCAGCGACGAGAGAGAAAGATTCAGGCTCCTGCGACCACGTGGCGCAGAGATGCAGAGTCATCATCAAGCTCTTCTACGTATGCCGCTGTTGTAAATTTAAAAATAAGTTTGTAGAGGCAGATTTTTGCAAAGATCAGCAAATCCATTTTGGGGGGTGTTTGAGTTACTCAGGGCCGTCATCGTGGGAAAAAAAACTACAGCATAAGATATTTCTATTTACGGTATCCAGCACACTATAAAAAGAGCAGATTCACCTCATACCTCATCATTTACTTTTATTTAAAACATCATTCCAAATACTAAATATACAGAGCAGGCAGAGAAATATCAAAAGAGAGTTTTAAAAGAATATTGCCTAAAATACCCATTTTAAAATGCTTATAAAATTTTTTGTGCGTGTTAGCTGTGCCCAGACAACTTTTATTTTGGAGCTTTTAAGTGAGTATATCACAAGCCACTAAAGGTTAAGGATTTTCCCAGTTTTCCTAGACGTGCTTCATAATTTAGCTCTATTATCTGAGCAAATTGTCTAACCAAAACATTTGTTCAAAACGTTTGGGCCAAAATAATATTAACAGCCAATAAAAAAGGAGAAAAAAAAGTAACATAGCAGACAATTCTCTTTGTTTGGCACTTTAAAAGTGTTGCTCTGTAGAATCAAACAGAGTTAGGCAACGTGATTAAAACTCTTTTCTTGGACTATTTGCAACGTTAACCTTTTTCAAAAGCATCAGAAAGCATTCACACTTCAAATGGATTAAAGAAAACAAGTTTAACTTCCCACTCTTAGGTTTTAATTGCTTCTATACGGCCAAAAAATGTGCTAAATTATGCACAAAAATAGCATTACAACAATCTGAATGATCGGGTTTTACTCCACTTGGAATGTTTGAAGAGAATAAGCAACCATGTGACCGGATATTTTATATATATGATATATAATCTTTGTCTGTTGTACTCAAGAAAAAGAAATGTCCTATATTTAGGCAGTTTGTTTACGTCGACTGATTTGGCTTGATTGAAACAAGTAGTTTGGAAATGCTGTTTCTAATTCGTTTTTCTAGAATTTTTTTTACTAAATCTTATTCACTTTCTTACATTTATTCCCCTAAACCTCAATATAACTGTTGTCTCTTTCAAGCAAACTGTTTACTTAAGTTTTATGTCGAAATAAAAGTAGTTTTCAAACACTGGCAAAAGAAGACGACAAAAACCTGTAGAATTATTACAAAAGAAAATTTTAATAAATAAATTTACAAATCTTTTTCTTCAGTAGTGCCACATTTAAAGGCACATTTTCTAATTCTAATCCTTTTACAATCTCTAATCAGCTCTGTGTAATGTTGTGCACAGAGACTTAATTATCACATTTCATTAGTGTTTTTCCCCCCAGGGTTGCAAATGGATTTTTCACAACCCATCTCTCGTCTGTGAGGCTCCCAAAAAAAAAAAAAAATTGTCCAAGAACACTTAAGTCCCCACAGAACTGGCCCCCGGTTCTTTATCGAGTCCAACCATCCTTCTGCTCGTGTCCCACAGTTTCCTGGCTGCCTGCTCATTTGTAGCTTTAGCCATCAGCTCCTCCTCCTCGCAGTTGGCGAAGCACTTCCCCGACACGCCCTCCACCTCCGGGGAGCACGCCAGATAGAGCGGCGTCTGAGCTCCCTCCAACGGGCTTTTGAAAAAGAGCAACGATGCGAGCTGGAACAGCGGCTTAGCCAGGAGAGGGATGTGAACGTGTCTGCCCAGCTTGGTGCGCACGATGCCCGGGGTGAGGGCATTCACCGTGACCCCCGTGCCCTGGAGCTGACGGGCCAGCTCCAGTGTGAACAGCAGGTTGGCCAGCTTGCTCTGGCTGTAGCAAAAAGCCTTGTCGTACTTCCTCTCACTGTTCAAGTCATCGAAGTTGACGTGGCCGTACTTGTAAAGCTTCGAGGAGACCACGACAACGCGGCTTGGGGCTGAAGCCTTCAGGAGGTCCAGCAGCAGATGAGCGAGAAGGAAATGACCCAAGTGATTCACTCCGAGCTGCATCTCAAAACCGTCCTCCGTCTTAGTGTAGGGACACTGGAAGATGCCGGCGTTGTTCACCAGCACATCAATCTTGGACTCCTCCTGAAAACAGATACATTTCAAACAGATTCCATGTCACAATTTTTAGATAAAAAATAAAAAAAGCTCATAGTTGGTCTAAATGATTTGTTAGTTTTTATTTATCTTTATAATGTGCTACCATTCTGATTTTTTTTTTATTTTAACACCTTAAAGATTCAGTTTATGTCATCTGATTTGGTGCCAACCTGGGTTTCATGAGTTTAACAAAGCACACTTTTTTTTTTTATCACATAAAACCACATATTGTCTACATAAACTGATGAACTAAATAGAATAAATACCCTGATGCATGCTCAGTAATCCAGGTAGAAAAATCTAAAAAAAGCTAAGTCTGGTCCTCTGGACTTTTTTTTTCTTTGAATGTCCAGAGGACCAGACTTAGCTTTTTTAGATAAATAGAATAAAGCTAATCTGGTCCTGAAAGGAGCACTCTTGAGATCACGAGACACCCAGTGGTTCCGACAGGTAACTGATGTGTTTTACAGCTGAACTCAGTCAGAAGAAAACAAATGCAGAGCAAAAAATATATAAAAACACATCTCAGTTAGTTGCACCTAAAAAGACAGGTATTGTTAACGATGACCCTAAAAAAATAAATAAATTTAAAAAAAAAAAGCTTAAATGAAGATTAAAATATCTAATTTTTATGATGGTGTGTTCATCACTGTGGTCCAACACATTTGAATGATCTAAAACTCACCTTTTATGCCAAAGTTTTACACTAAAATCATCTTATGTTGAGAAATAACAGAACTGTGTATGACTTACAATCAAGGACATAAATATAATTAAAATTATAAAAAGGAAAGTCAACTTAACATAAGTCAATTCAAAAACAAGCGCTAAATAACTTGACAAATAAAAAACAGCAATGTAGTGTGTTAGTAGGGTCAGAACTGGCTACGGGTTAAAATTTCTGATGACACTAGGGTAAAACCTGCATTTGAATCTGGACGTGTGGGTCTTAATGAATGTGTAACTCCTCGAGGGCAACAGCAAGAACAGACTGTAGCCTGGAAGGGAACAGCCCTGAAGAATGTATTTTACGAGTAGCATATGTATAAATATCTAGTATGTGTATATGGGGATCTGAGATGGGGTAGAGGTAGGGCAGCCAACCTGGAACCAGAAAGTTGCAGGCTAAACTTCCTGTTGTGCCCACATGTCATGGTGTCCTTAAGCAAAACATCCAATCACTGATTGCTCCCGAGTGCTTACATAGCTGCCTACTGCTCCACCGGGATGTATCTCACATGTGATGGGTTAAATGCAGAGAACTAATTTTGCCATTGCATGGGAACATACAATGATGACAACATATAGCACATACTGTATATCTGGTATGTGTATGTATCTAGTAGGATGGATGGATGGATGGATAGATTAGAGAGATAGACTTTATTGTCCCCCAAGGGGAAATTCGTCTTGGACATTGTGCGCTAACAAAGCTTCTTGCACAGTTAAACACACTACAACCAATAAAATCATGTGAACCCCATAATAAAATACAGAATATAAAACCCATATTAATAAAAACACGTAGTTCAATAAAAACACATATTGCACATTCCCACATACTGTACATTCCAGCAAGTAAACGACACAACAATGAGACCAGAGCATCAGTGTATAACAAAAGAAATGTGTAGATATCTAGTAAACATGACACAGAAGGAAGCTGTGTATGTATAATATATGCATGAGTAAAACATATAGCTGACTTTCGGACTGGAAGTGAGTTTCTTGACAAAAACTTGAAACAAAAAAAGAGTTCCAGAAATGCCTTCAGGGAAACCAGAGACCCAGATCATGTGTTAAGATGGGAATTGTGAAGAGGTTCCGGTAATTTTAGATTTTCAAACTCAACTTTGGCTTTTTATTATATTTTATTTTTTTCAGCACCATGGACAGCTCTGTTCAGGTCAGCTGATGTTGACGCCCTTTAAATAAGAATAACGCACAAATAACAAAAAGCCAGACGGTGCTAGAAACTCCTCCATCCTGCGAGCAAAATAAACGAACAATCAAACATTCATCGTGCAGCTTACCTTGTTGATTTCCTCACAGAATGTCCTCACTGATCTGAGAGAAGCCAGGTCCAGCTGTTTGACGACCACCTCCCCCTGCTCTGGCCCGGCTTGCTGCTTCACGTCCCGGGCTGCGTCTTCAGCGCTCCGCAGGTCTCGACAAGCCATGATGACCCGGGCATGGAGTTTCAGCAGCTCTCCGGCCAAAGCCTTCCCTATCCCGCTGTTAGCACCGGTCACAATAACGGTCTTTCCTCGCATAGCGCCAGCTGGATACCGGAGCAGTTTAGCAGCCTTTCGTCGGGGGAATAAACGCCGCATAAAAAGTAGAACCCCACCGCCGACAACAGCGGCTATTAGCACGGCTGTCGACATGGAACAAGAACGGGTAGCAGGTCAACAAGGACAGGACAGCTGAGTAACACACTATTATGTATATAATTGACTAAATTAACCCAGAAATAAATTTCGAAATGAAGAAAAAGATGGAGCAATACACCTTCTACACGGGCGCCGCCATGTTGGACTGGATGTGGGCCCCTAAGCTCCGCCCCTTCCCTCCGAACACAATTGATGTTTTTTGGGGCATCAAAAGCATTAAAAAACAAAAAACAAATCAAGTGTTTAAAAATTCAACAGCAATTTTAGAACTACTAAATCAACTAAAGTGAACACATGTAAT
>JARVGQ010000210.1:26314513-26324632 GCA_031762355.1 Hypsolebias martinsi
CATAAAACAGCTACTTTTCCACAGCTGCTGCCTGTTTCTGCCGGTGCAGCTTGGTCCAACAAGTTTAGTTTTGTTTTTTGAATGTCCAGAGGACCAGACTTAGCTTTTATTTCTCCGCCGCTGCGGTTACAACATAAAACCGGAAACGGCGTAACTCGGCTTTTCAAAATAAAATGTCAAAATTGTATTTTTTTTTTTTTTTATGGGAGGTGTGTCGTAAGTGCGAAACGTCGTAACTCGAGACCATCGTAACCAGAGGACTACCTGTATATTATTTACCCTTTATTTATTCAGGTAGTCTCATTGAGCCACGAGATCTCATTTTCAAGAGAGACCTGTTTTAGGGAGCAGATGGTGGGGGTTAAGGGCCTTGCTCAGGGGCCCAGAGTGGGGGAATGAGGGTGGAGGCAGGTGTGGGTGTTTCACCTTTTCCACCCGCATTTTGATGTTGTCGGTACCGGGGCTTGAACCGGCGGCTTTCCGATCACAGGCCCACGGTCTCTAACCTCTGCGCCACCACTCCCCCTGTATAAATAAAGGGTAAATGAAAAAATAAAATAAAAATAAAAAATATAATATTTATAATTCAGATTTCAATGTTCCATCAATGATGGCAAGACATCCTGGCCCAGATGCTGCAAAATGGGCCCAAACCATGTTACTACCACCACTATGTTCCACCTTCTCAATAACAGGCGGTGGGCAGCGATTTTGTCGCCTACTCAAGTGTCTGACACCACCTACACTGACTGATATTACTCCGACTTTTTTTTCCCTTTGGAGCCAATCGTTACGCTAGCTTGAGATAGTCACATGACCGATTTCAGTCGCTCTAGTGGCAAAGACGCAGCCTCTCACACTCAATTTGTTGGCAGGCGTATGGTATGCCGTATGCAGCTCTTGTTTTTTTTTTTCAGTGAACAGCTCTTTGGCCAGCAGACACCCTAGGACGCTTTACAAAATTCAAAACAATACAATTCAAAATCAAAAAAGCACAAACTATCAAAAACATGGCCATGAAAATAGAGCAACTAAGCTAACTTAAGTTATGATTTGAAGGTTAAATAGAGAGTCAAAAATGGTTCTTTCCTCTAGTCTCAATTTTCACTAGTTCCACATCACACTAGTCAAGGACCTGTCCACTCCCGGTACCCACTTTGACTTCCTGGTTTATAGGACCACCTTGTTTGTGGTTCCAAGCAGACTGCTCCGAGGTGCCGATTTTGACGTAAGCAGACGGCAGCCATTGACTGGCCAACGGAGCTACATCACTAGATGACCTGCCCAGCAAAACTACAAACTACATCTGATCCTCCATTTCTTCTCTGAATGGGTTGACGGACAGCACCACAAGAAATTAGCACATTTACAGAGAGATATCGGAGCTGATGGCTACACCCAGACTTATAAGCAGTGCTGGGAAAAGCTAAAGAGAATGAAGTCAGGGCGATTAAGAACCACAACAGGGGGAGCGGTTTGAACACAATGACCTGTTATGTTTTTGCCCAATTTTCATTGATGATCCTCAGCGCAGAGAAACAAGTCACAGTTGCAAATCTGTTCCGTGAAGAACCGATAAGACGAGAGCCGAGTAGAGTCACACTTATAAATGGCAAAGCGGCTTATGGAGCAGAGCAGGAAAAAGCTCAGTTTCCTATGGTGCCAATGCAGACAGGGCATGGCGAGGTAGGTGGATAGAAGAGAAAGAACAAAGAGAATGGAGAAGATAAAATAGATGAGAAGTGATGAGGTTGTGGATGGCCTTGAATGTGTACAGCAGGATTTGAAATTGAATTCTGAATATGACTGGAAGTAAATGGAGCTGCTCTTGGACTGGGGTGATGTGGTGGAATGTGAGAGTTTTGGTAATAATGAGGGCAACTGAATTTTGAACCATTTGAAGCTTCCAGAGGGATTTGTGAGGGAGATCGAAGAGGAGAGAGTTATAATAATCAATATGGGAAGTAAGACTATGGACAAGGCTGGAAACAATATGTGGAGAGAGGGAGGGATAGATTCAATTAATGTTTCATAGCTGGAAAGATGTAAAATTGTATTTTATTGCATTGTCCAGTTTTGATGAGCCTGTGTAAATTGTAACCTTAGTTTCCCATTCTCAGCTGACAGAATTGGCACCTGGTTTTGGTCTTCTACTGCTGTAGTCCATCTGCTTCAAGGTTCAAAATGTTGAGTGTTCAGAGATGTATTCTTCATACCTTGGTTGTAAAAAATGGTTATTTGAGCTACTCTTGGCCAGCTTATCATCTAGAATCAGTCTGTCCATTCTACCTCTGACATCAATGAGGCATTTTCGTCTACGCAACTGCCTCTCACCAGACGTTTTCTTTTTTCTTCTAACCCTTTCCTGTAAACCCTGGATGTGGTTGCGTGTAAAAAAAAAAAAATCCCAGTAGATAAGCAGTTTCTGAAATACTTAAGCCAACCTGTCTGGCACTAGCAACCAATCTCTTAAAGTCCCTGTCTTCTCCATTCTGATACCCGATTTGAACTTTAGTGTGACATCTTTACCACATCTAGAAGCCTAAATGTTGTTGCTGCCATGTGACTGACTATCTGTTGGCGTTAGCAAGCAAGCATGCCTAACAAAGTGGTGAGTGAGTGTATGTTCAAACTTCTGATATTTCAGCTGTAGTTGTCCTGGGAGTTGTTATAAAGATAAAGAAAAATTTTTATTACTGTACAGTTCAGGCACTGTGTCCTTTGAGCATTCCTTGTCAAGGATGATGCTGTGTTCTGCTTTTGTCTGACTCACTTGTCCTGGTTTGTGTTAATGGGAAAGATGAAATCTGCTTTTTCCAGTCATCAGAAATGCAATGGTTTACAGCTACTTCTGCCCTCGACCTGCTCCGTCAAGTTGGGATTGTAATGTCATGTTTGTCAAAGATAAGCGCTTACTCTCTGAGCGTGATGGATTAGACAATATCAAGTTTGCTAAGTGTAAGCCTTTCAGGTTTGTTCAAACTTAATACTTTTTTGCTTTCTGTGCTAGATATTGTCAGACTCTGTGGCTGAAGTCGACTTTATAAATCAATGTAATTTCATCCGTTTCCAGCCAAAGCTTTCAGCAATCCATTTAGTCATTTATCAGTTTTCGTTCACTCAAAACGTATCTTTTTTTTTTCAGCTCCTGGAAGGCAGCTTCACATCCCAAGTCAGCCATGAAGTCGATGGACTTATCTTCCAGCCGTGTGGGGTAAGCCATCATCTAGTTTTTTTTGACAGGCTGTAAATTGTCATATCCAAAGCTTTGTTGCCACAGGCTGAATACCAGGCACACACTTTTTTTGCACTTCTACATAAGAATCAGACAGCTTGTTACTACCACAGGCCATTTGTCATCTCCTGTACCATTCTTACCCTCTGTCATTGTAGAGGAAACTGCTCTCTTACAACTGCCCACTCTTGGGTGGATGCTCATAAATGCGGGCCTCTGAGATGCTCCACACTAAATCAGGCTCCGGGTACCGGTAGTGTGCATTACGATAGGTGTCCTTGGTAGGAATACTAGCTTACCTAGTTTTAGAACAGCAGAAAATCATTTTTATCTGTGACAGTAATGTTATTCCACTTTCTTTTTTCTTTGATGGACTCGAGGGACCAGTTTCTTTTTGTGCAACAAATGAATAAATCTACATAACATTATAGAAACTAGCATTTTACATATTGTCCTCTGCTTCAACTTAAAGTTCCTGCTTGACCTGTATACTGTCAATATTACTTTATAAGCTGAAAAGTCACATTTTATTTGTTTACGAGAATTACAGCCTCTTTTTATGTTCAGAACTACTCGCTGGCCTTTTGTCACAAATTGTCACAATTGGATCTTGAGAAAGTGGCTCTGAAATGCTTTGGTGTTTTGTTGGCTAATTTTTGTTCAAACTATTTAAAAGAAAAAAATAATAAGAAGGAGAACATAATTGGTTTGACATTTGTTTAAGAGAAATAATTTATATGTAATGTAATAAAGAGGAAATTAATGTAATTTTGCTGTAAAATATATTTAAGTGGTGAACCACCACTGTGAGTTTGTTTAAAAAAATAGGTCTATAAATTTTTATTTTATTTTATTTTTTAATCTTGGCCCAAGATTGATCAACATTGTAGTTATTTTGTTTTGATTGTGTTGTTTTCAAAAACTTAATATATACTTACCATTTTCTTTCTATTTTATTTTATCATCCCAACTGGGTTTTCACCCCAAACCGCTTCATCATTTTGCCACTGTCAGTCAGTACTAACAGAAATATTGTATTTTCCTAGCACCTATAATTCCTGATTCTCTAATATATTCATTGAATGCCATTTTTATCAATTGGTTTGGTTTTGGAGATTTTGTTTGTTTATTTTATATTTTCATGGTTTACTCTGTACATGCACATAGATGACAGAATGCTAAATTGGCTTCAATTTTTGTCATTTCCACAGTGGATTAATTTCTAAAATTGTCAAAAGCATGAACATTGGTAGGATCAGAAAGGATTTGCTCTAAAAGGGAAGTGTGATTATGGTTTTTCGGTTTTACTGCAAATTATTCTGTTCATTGTTTCTGAGAGAAAACTTTTATAGACTATTGAGTTTCCAAACTGTTTACAATCCTGACTAGAATTTGGAATAGAGCAATAATTCTGCAGCTGTATGTGTGAACACGTTGCCGTCTGTAGCCTTTGTGAATGTTATAGATTACGACTAAATGGGTCAAACTAACTGGCCTTGAACACACTCAGGCTGGTGTATGCTAGGATGTATGTATTAGAGCTCTTATTGAACCTGAGAAGGAGATGCAACAATCATCAGCATCCTCTTCAAATAGAAGACTTCAGTCAAATAGGGTTTTGGATCTGTTGTGACAGCTGAAATGATTGGTGTTCAACAAGCAGGAACAGAATGAGCGAGGCCAACGAGCAGATTTCCTGTCGGTAAAAAATCTAATTGGATAGACCAGCCTTTGCTCAGACAAGTCGGTTCTTTTCCAGGTGCCTTTTATCACTCTCCTTTTATAATTCTTGCCAGTGAATTGAACGGATGTCCTTTCACATCCTTGCAAAGCTGTACCGGATTTTCAGCTCGTATTAAAAATTTACAGCACTGTGATGTCCGTGTTTCTCATTTGGCTTTCTATGCCCAAAGCGATTTGCGGTTAGTTCGCTACTTATCTAGCGGTGTCCCTTTTTCTGAAGTTTAACCTAATTGGACGGAGTATATCTCTCTGAACTATGAAGGTCAGCAGCTGGCTGGACCCTGCACGGCCACTCAGACATGTGGGTCAAAACCTGCAAAGCTGGCACATCTAATGAGACTAAATAGTGATGCTAATGGTGAGCCGTCTGATGTGATATTACAAGTGCAAATAAGACTTTTTCGTTAAGGTTTTTGTTAGTTGAATAAACTGGTTTACAAACTTGTTTTTATCCTCCCAACTTTTCTATTTCCTGAGGAAAAATTACGAAACATTTCAGACAAAAACAAATGCATTTGTCATGCTCTTAAACAAGCACGAGGCAGCTTTCAGAGGAAATAACAACCGGCCTGGTGTCAGCAGGGTGATAGACACAACCTTGACAACATATCACATGTAATGCAAATAAGAATGACGTGGACCTGCTGTTTCTAGGTTGATTCAAAAATAGTCCATTGATGCAGCTCACTGTGCACTGCCAACAGACTGCAGTCTCCAACTGCGCTGATTTGTTTAAGCAGAACTTCAGTATTGCAGTTATATTTTTGTCAACAGGTACATGATTTCTGTTTGTTCATCTGTTCATATATATAAATATATATACTTTAAGTGGAAGGACATGCAGGACAAAATGTGGTTCCAATTCTGACTGAACAGGTTGTTGAATATTCATTGGCGGGTGGGGGGGATGGGAAAAGGGCATTTAATGAAAACTGAGGTGAGATGAGAAATTTTGTCGCTGGTTTTGTGAAATGACCTATTCAAATACAGTAGTTGTTTTTATAAGCATGTCCAGTTTGTCCTCTCTGATATTGAGGCAGCACATCTTCAAAACATGCAAGCTTCATTTCAGGAGCAAACGCACACAAATGCATCATATTTATTTATTTTTTACCTTTTTGTTAATCTTTCCTCGTTTATGACTCTTGTTAGCAGTTTTTCTTATTCACTTCTTCTATGAATATTTTGTTCCTGAAGCATGCACAGCAGTGGAAGATATACTGGTTTCTGGGAAGCTCTTAATGCCACCCCATATTGCAAGTATTTGATGTTTTTGTTTTTGTACCATATTCTTCTTTGTGCGTTCCAGAGCTCCATCATGTTTGTTTCTTTTGTAATAGATCATGTTTCCTGACATGTTCATATTTATCAACTTTAACTCATCCAGTGTTAAAGGTCAGAAAGACTTTTGCCTCGGTGCTTTAAAATCTTTTTCATTTTCACATGATAGTATTGCCACAAAGGAAGTTGCTACGTGCAGAACAACATTCACTGAAAAATGCACATTTTATGACCCAAGACCCATTGTGGTACCATTTCCAACTTAAGCAGTCTCTTAAATGCAACAAATGCATTTAAGACATGACAGTTTGAACTTTGAACAAATTTGAGAAACAATTTTTATACCTTATCTAATGGCAGTGTTGATGACTTTGTAGTCAAAGACTTTTGATCCTGTTCTTTGGGCTCATTTAACTGTATAATTTTAGTTGTTTATTTTTTTGTCTGTCTCAAAATTGAAAACTTTGCATCTCATTGTTGGGGTATAATTTACGACTGTTGCAAAATGTCAGTGTGTACCGTTTTTTTTTTTTTTTTTTTTTTTTTTTGCAGTAAGCCCATTAAATTGGCTGGCATCAAGAAGAGATTAAAAAGAAAGAGACTGATGCAGTGAAGGTTGAAGGAAAGACAAGTACCGAGAAAGATTGCCAGCCAGCAGCAACTCATGTTTCACAGCAGCAGGAAGTCATGAGGGATTACAAGAATCACTCAGAGCCAGAGTTCTTGAGGCTGAGGGCGAAAAATAAAATGTGAGGAAAAAATAAAATGTGAGCAAAAGTGACAAATACACTAGACGAATCGTTAAGGATATTTCACTATTGGTCAATCATATTGTGACAATAAACAATGTAAACAGAGATGACGAGGGAAAAAAAATACAGATTTTTCCAAACCTGTCTGTCACAATGACGAGCAGCAACAAAGTCTGGTGCAGCGTCTGCTGGGCAGACTCACCGGGGATTACATTTCTTTGTTTAGGATTAGGGCTGAACGTTTTGGGAAAAAATATTCTAATTGCAAATTTTTTACCCCAAGATTGTGATTTAATATGCAATTATTTTTCAATGTCTTCTCATCTATTTTTCAACAAACACAAGCAATAAATCAATTTGTTTCAGTTGCAAAAAAAAAAAAAAAACACAGTTTTCAGCTCTGCTGCAAATCTGTTTCTGGATTTTTTTTTTTTTTTTTTTGTATAGCTCTGGGATAGAAATTTGACTAAAATGTGTGTGTGAGGGCATTCTGCACCACTTATCCATTGTGTTTACCAAAGCTGTAAACCCAGGCTTGGTCACTATATTAATGGGCATCATGTCATTTGCTATGAATGCCGTTATTTCTCCAGTTATTTCTGCATGCCGTTTCGAATTATGTTCATACGGAGTAATACCTTCGAACAGTTTGGTCAGTGATTCCTGTCGGCTGGTACTTTGTTTCCTTGAAGTTGATGCATTGTTCGTTGGCGTTCTAGTCTATTGTAAATGGCTTTGTGTTTTTGAAGTATCGATAAAGATTTGTGGTGTTACCTCGCGAAGTAGCAACAGCAGCAAGGCAGGTTCTGCACAATACATATCGTTGTGCAACGTCTCCTTTTTTATAGTTAAAATAATTCCAAACAACGGACGTGCTGCCCCTCTTTGGTACCAAACTTTCAGATGTATTCGCTTCTATCAAGCCTGACACCCTTGTTCAACCAGTTAAAGTGCAGTGTTGACTTCTCTCGCTCCCTGCTCTGCTTTGCTCTGCTCCGCTCGCTCGCAAGTCACGTGACCAGTCAAATCACAGCCTTCGCGATTAGAAAAATCTTGTTTTATCATATCACGATATTACTGCAAATGCTATTGATTGTTTAGCCCTGTTTAGGATTACAGACCAAAGATCTTTGAGCGCAAGTTTTCTACGTGATTGTATTTATGTCCATCAAAAGGTGGACGTATGGTGGTATAGTTTTCATCTGCCCATAAACTTTCTGTTGTCACTCCCATAACGTCTGGCCCACTCAAGATAATTTAACAAAACTTGATACACATTTGTACCATCACTAGACAGCATGTCATAATCTTTTCATCACCCCAGCTCTAAGGTCAAGGTCACAAATCAAGATCAAAGGTTATACAAGCTCTTTGCTCGTCCGGGCCGTTGGCTATGGTTTGCTGTGTAAAGTTTTGTTGACAGGCATATATTTTGCTGTATGCAGAACTCTTGTCATAAAAAGAGGTCAACTCTGGGTTTTGGGCTGATAAAGACAATTATAGTTTTAAAACTATATACCACTAGTGTTTGTGGTTTTTCTTTTGTGGCTCTGCATGTAAGTTTAATTAAATTCTTATAGTTGCTGTTATGTCCTCAGCCAGATTAGGGATAAAGGGGTAAAAAATATATAGTGTTTATGGCTTATTGATGAACTTTATATTTATTTGCAAGAGTTATTTTTTGTGCTTGTCTGGGTAAATGGAGACAGTGACGCATTGTAACAGAGAGCAAACCGTCATTGGATCTGTACATACAAAAACCTGTTTTGACTTACTGGAATCAGATGAAAGAAATACGTGGCACTTATAAGACGCTAAATTGTCTTTAATCCATGAATGATGACGTGAGGTTGTCTGTTTTGCGCAAGGCTTTTGATCATTGGCAAGTGATCCCACAAAGGAAATAAATTTAATTTTACAGTACAAGTTCAATGTTCATGTAATAAAAGCACTTTCACCTCAGTTTCACACAGCAGCGGCAGGATAAATTTGAAATCTTTTATCTCAAACAGCATTAGCAACCAGTAATGTGTGAGGACACCAGTAAGTCATTGATCCCCCCTCCCTCTTTTTTTTTTCTTTAAGTCCCTACACTTGCCTGTGCTGTTAATCTTTTTTTGTGTGTATGGGATTAGACTGGTCTCGAGGTTAATCTCAGCGGGGTCTTGCTGAAGTGAATGTCCATTATTATTGGTATAAAGGTTACCAACGCCGCAGTCGCAGTCTTATCTTGCTCAACACATGGTGTCCTTGGGATATGTTTTCTTTGTTTCAGAACCATCGAATAGATTTTGAATTGATAACAAGAAGCGCTGCCACAGATGGCGGAATTGCTTGCGAAAACTATCCAGATGGTAAACTCTGAGCAAAGAGGAGAAAGATGAATGTTTGATTTCTTGTCTCTTTTTGGCAGAATGGTTAGGCTTTGCTCTAAAAAAAAAAGTCTAATTTGTATTCAAACTCATTATGTAAATTAAATCCTTGGATCAAAACTGAGACAAATATTGGGTTTTATGTAATCACATTGTTGGTTAGTGTGCATTTTAGGTGTCACATAATTATATTCATTTTTTTGAGCCTATGCGTTATACTGTAAACGGTTTACCTCAAGATTTCCACCTTAAGTTTGCATTATTTCTACATTCCTTACCTCCCATTGATGTATTCCTTTTTTTTTTTTTCTGCTGCACTTTTTAGCATTTTGACATCAAACTCTTTCAGACGACAACAACCTGTGTCAGTGTGTCTCAAATATATTGACTCTTATGTTTGAGCTATAACGTGAGGGATTTATTTTCCTCCAGGGAGCAGATTTATTGGACTTGTGCAGCCTTTTGTCAATAATCCCTAACACTCTTAGACATTAAATGTACCTTGCAGCAAAAAGGTGTTATTGAAATGAGACTTAAAAATACTACTTTAATCAAAGGACTTGAAGTAACCCTTGTAGAAAGCTTTTCTTTCCGCAGCATAATTAAATCTGTGATTTTTTTTTCTTCATTAAAGGTGCTTTTTGATTTAATTTGGCATATTAAACTTTACTTATTACATTGTGTTTATATATATATATATATATATATATATTTTTTTTTTTTTTTTTTTTATTGA